>CM052545.1:59845460-59867018 GCA_028533065.1 Trachops cirrhosus | reverse complement strand
GTCTTCTCTCTTTTTTTCTTGATGAGCCTGCTTAAAGTCTTGTCGATTTTGTTTATCTTTTCAAAGAACAAGCTTCTGGATTCGTTGATCCTTAGAATTGTGCTTTTAGTCTCTATGTCATTTAATTCTGCTCTGATCTTGGTTACTTCCTTCTACTTGCTCTGGGCTGTCTTTGTTGTTGTTGCTCGAGTTCTTGTAGATGTAGAGTTAGGTTGTTTGTTTGAAATGTTTCTATCTTTTTTTGGTAGGCCTGTATCACTATGAACTTCCCTCTCAGGACTGCCTTCGCTGTGTCTCATACGTTTTGGGTTGTTGTGAATTCATTTTCATTTGTTTCCAGAAACTTTTTGATTTCTTCCCTAATTTCATTCTTGACCCATTCATTGTTTGATAGCATGCTATTCAATCTCCATGATCTTGAGTGTTTGGGGTTTTTTTCATTGGGGTTGGTTTCTAGCTTCAGACCCTTGTGATCCAAGAATATGCTCGGTATGATTTCAATTTTCTTGAATTTGTTGAGGCTTGTTTTGTGTCCTATCATGTGGTCTATCTTTGAAAATGTTCCATGTGCATTTGAAAAGAATGTGTATTTAGCTTATTTGGGATGGAGGGCTCTATATATATCAGTTAAGTCCATTTCATCTAGTGCATTGTTCAATGCCACAATATCTTTGGTGATATTTTGTTTGAAAGATGTGTTCATTTTTGACAGAGAGGTGTTAAAATCCCCTACTATAATTGTGTTGCTGTCAGTATCTTTCCTTAAGTCTTCTAAGATTTTCTTTATGTATTTGGATGCTCCCATGTTAGGTGCATATATATTTACAATGTTTATGTGTTCTTGGTGGATTCTTCCCTTGAGTATTATGAAGTGACCTTCTGGGTCTCTCTTTATGGCCCTTTCTGGAAGTTTATTTTGTCTGATATGAGTATTGCTACCCCAGCTTTTTTTCCCTGTTTGCTTGGAAAATTTGTTTCCAGCCCTTCACTTTCAGTCTGTGTAGATCTTTTGTCCTGAGGTGGGTCTCTTGAAAGCAGCATATGTGTGGGTCATGTTTTCTTATCCATTCAGCTATTCTATGTTTTTTGATTGGAGCATTTAATCCATTTACATTTAATGTTATTATCGATAGGTACTTACTCATTGCCATTTTCATAACTGTGTTCCTCTCTCTGTCTCTGTCTCTTTTCCTTCCTTTCCTTAAAGCAGTCCCTTTAGCATGTCTTACAGAGCTGGGTTGGTGGAGGTGTATTCTTTTAGACTTCTTTTGTCTGGAAGGTCCTTATTTGGCCTGCTATCTTGATTGAGAGCCTTGCTGTGTAAAGTAGCCTTGGCTGAAGACCTCTGGTTGTCATTATTTGGAATATTTCTTGGCATTCTGTTCTGGCTTGGCATGTTTCCATTGAGAAGTCAGCTGCTAGCATTATCAGGGCTCCCTTGCATGTTACTGCCTGTTTCCCCCTTTCTGCCTTTAAGATTTTCTCTTTGTCTTGAAATTTTGCCATTTTAATTGTGATGTGTCTTGAGGTGGGCCTCTTTGGGTTCCTCTTGATTGGGACTCTCTGTGTTTCCTGGATTTGTGTGACTTTTTCTCTCATCAAATTGGGGAAGTTTTCCAATGTTACTTTTTCAAATAGGTTTTCTAGCCCCTGCTCTTCTTCTTCTCCTTCAGGAATCCCTATTATACGGATATTATTATGTTTCATATTGTCTTGCATTTCTCTTAATCCCTCTTCATTCTTTCTGAGCCTCTTTTCCTTTTCTTGCTCTTTCTGGGTGTTTTTTTCTACTTTGTCCTCTAATTCGGTGACCCAATCTTCTGCTTCATGGATCCTGGTTTTGATTCCTTCTACTGTGTTCTTCAGTTCAGAAATTGTATTCTTCATTTCCTCTTGGGCCTTGTTGATAGTTTCTGTTTCCTTTTTCATGTTGATATAGTTTGCAGTGAGTTCATTGTAGCTTTCCTGTAGTTTCTGGTAGCTCATTGTGAGCTCATTGAGCTTCCTGATAATCATGGCTTTGAACTCAGAATCTGATAGTGGAGTTGCCTGTATTTCATTTAGCATTCTTTCTGAGGCTTCCTTTTTCCCCTTCATTTGTGGATTCTTTGTCTTCTCATTGTTTGTGAGACTCTTCTTGTTAGCCTCTGTTTCTTAAATGGATCTGTTCTGGTTCCCTGAGTTTATGGTGTGAACTTCTGTGGTAGAATACCTGTGAGATTCAGTGGTGCAGTCTCCTTAGGGTATCCTGGTGTTCACAGCTACCCCCTACTCTTTTTTGTGATTAGTTGGAGGGGTAAGGGAATATGGATTAAGACAGCAAGAGAGTATTCTATGGTATTCACAGTAGCAGCATGTAGAGAAGAGATAGGAGATCCTTTGACTAGGTATAGTGTTAAGTGATATTCCACCCAACTAGCCACTTTTTAGAAAGGATGGAAAGAAGATAAGACTTTTTGGGAAGGAAGGATTGTGAGTTGGATCTAGAAAGCAGAGAGGTTGTGGGAGGTCAGATTCTGAGGTAAGGTGAGAGTAAAGGATAGTAAATAGGTGAGTGTGTGAGAGAATAGAGTTAACCACAACAGTAATAGATTTCAGTAAACTGTGAAGTGGTCTAAGATCTGGGGGGGGGTTGTGTAGTATTTACAATTGTATGGAATAGCTATTATTTACAGTAATATTAGAGCAACAATCATATGACAGAATCTATGAGATCTAGATAATAAGAATAGGGAGTATTGAGTCTTGAGTAGTGTACTAATGGAACACAAATGAAGGACAGTAAATTAGGAATACACTATGAATGAGATAACAGAAAACCTGTCAAATGATACATTATAACCAGCCAAGCAAAGAAGACTATACAGAAAGAGGAGGAATACAAAGATAGTATTAAAATAAAAGATGTAAGAATAATGAAAAAAATAATACAAATATGCAATAACTTGCAGGTTCTATGTAATAGCAAAGTGAAACTTGTCTCGCTGTCTCAGCTGTTGGGATGCCCCTGTTGGGGTCCAACTCTGGTCTTTTCACAGTTCCAGGTTTTTTTTTTTTTGTCTCACTTGTGGGTATTTAAAAAGAAAAAAGAAAGAAAAGAAAAAAAGCAGAAGAAGGAAGAAGAGATAAAATTGGAAAGAAAGGAAGAAGGAACAAAACTAGAAAGAAGGAACGAAAAGCAAAAGGAATTGAGAGATATAAAAATAATAAAAAATAAAAAATTAGTTTAAAGAAACAAAATCAAACAAACAACCTTTTGTTGGTTTCAAACTGACCAAACCATTTTTTCTGGTCTTGCTGGCTGTAGCAGGCTGAGAGGTGATTGGTTTTGCTTTTCTCCCTTCCTGTTCAGCACTCAGTCAGCCTCCTGAGTACTCTACCCAGGGCTAGCTGCACACTCTCCTCAGAGCCAGTCTGGCACTTCTCTGCAGGGCCCTGGGTGTGGGATCTGGGCCCTCCTAAACGCTCTCCCCAGGTTTACAGGTGTGGGCTCTGGGGTTCCTGCGGAGTGCGCTTGCTTTCTCCAGGTTTATGGGTGTGAGCTCTGGGTCTTCCACAAAGCACACTCTCCCCAGGTTGCGGACACGGGCTCCTGGCCAGGCCGCCCTTGGTCACAGGGGCTGAGGCGCACACTCTTCCCAGAGCTCTGTGTGGGTGCTCACAGCCCCTGTGTGATTGCCACTCAGTCCTCACTCCCCTCTCTTCGCCTTCAAGCAACCAGGCCTCCCCTGGTGCTGCTCAATCCTTGTTTGGCTGGGGAGGGAGCGGTTGCCCCAGCTCTCTCCCAAGAGCCCTGTGGGAGACCCGGCGCCGGGCCTGGGACTGCAGCCTCCCTGGTCCCTGCGCTGAACCCTGGGCCCTTATTGTCCTGAAGCACTCTCCTTACCATCTGGTTTTTCAGTGTCCGATACAATTTTTGATCTCCTATTTTCATATATGCTGTGGTACTGTTAGTTATTTGTTGTGTTCCTCCACAGATTGGCTAGGTTTTTCTCCCATGTGTAGGGGGAAGTGGAATCTGCTCCCTCCTACCACGCTGTGATCTTCCCTTCTCAGTGTGGAGTGTTTCATTGTATTAAAGAGTCCATTCTCCCTTGATGGGCATTTTGGTCATTTCCAGATTTTTCTAGAGAGAACAGTACTGGTATGAATAGTCTTGTATGCGTGTCCTGTTTTACAAGCACCAACATTTCCTATATTCAAGAGTCAAGTTGCTGGATTGTAAAGCATGTGGATGTTTCACTTTAAGAGGTAATACCCAACTTTTCTAAGTTGTTGCACCGAATTTATGCTCTACATTTTCCTCAACATTTGGTATTTCCGACTTTTAATTTTTTTTCATTTGAAGAAGTTAAAAAAGGTATCACAATGTGATCTTGCCATGACTTTCTCTAATCACTAATGGTGAGCAGTCTGTATGTTTATTGGCCAGATCTGTTTTCTAATTCATATTTTCTGCTTATTTTCTCATTAGGTTATTTATGTGGTATTAATTTATTATTATCATTTATATATTAATCCAAATTGTTCATGGGTGTGTGTACTAAAATACCTTCTTTCAGTAACTTATCTTTTCACTTTTTTAAAGGTTATCTTTTATGAACAAAGTTATGGACATCAATTATTCAGACATAATATTTTATAATTCATGATTTTTGCATCTTCTTTAAAAGATAATGTAAGATTTTAATCCTAAAATTTACAAATATTCATCCTGTATCTCATATTAAGAGTTTTAAAGGATTTTTTTAAGGTGTCATATTCAAGTTCTAAATCCATTTGGAATTGATTTTTCTAAATGGTATGGGGTAGAAATACAATTTCAACTTTTCCCATGTGATAATCATTTTTTCAGCTCCATCTATTAAATAATCAGTTCCCTCTTTCCACACTGATGAGGCATTCCACTTTCATCCTATAAAAAGGCTTCAAACATGCATGGGATTTTAGGCTCTTAATCCCCCCATCATTAGTCAATATGTCTATCCCTGCACCAACACCACATTGCCTTTATTATGGTTCCATAATAAATCCTGGCATCTGATGTCTTTAACAGGTGTCTTGGCTATTCTTGCACCTTTCATCCTCTATGTACATTTTAAAAACAGCTCTATTGAGCTATAATTCACTTACCATAGAATCTGGACTTTACAGTATACAATTAAATGGTTTTTAGTACATTCACAGGTATTTACAATCATCACCACTCTAAATTTTACATTTTCATCACCTCAAAAACATGCATACATTTGAGCTATTATCCCTTTACTGACTACCCACCCAAGCCCTAAACAAGTACCAATATACCTTGCATCTCTATAGATTCCCTACTCTGGACTTTCATTTGAATGGTATCACATAATGTGTCCATTTTTATGATTAGCTTCTTTTACTTAGTATGTTTTCAAGGTTTATTCGTGTTTATCCAAGTAACAGGTATTAGTACTTCATTCCTCTTTGTAGCTAAAAAATATTCCATTGTAGAAATCTCCCACATTTTGTTTATCCGTTCATTGGTTGATGAGCATTTGTGTGTTTTCTACCTTTTGATTACTGTGTATAGTGCTGCTATAAACATGTGTATACAGGATTTTATGTGGATATAAGTTTTCATGTCTCTTGTGCCTCCACCTACGAGTGGACTGCTGGGCCACATGGTAAACTGTATGTGGAATCATTTGAGGAACTGCTGAACTGTTTGCCAAGTGGCTGCACCATTTTACATTCCCACTAGCAGTGTATTCAAGTTCTGATTTCTCTACATCTTTTTTCCCCCTAAGAAGTGTGTAGTTTTAACCCTTACATTTAACTCAATGTTAGAGTTAAAATTATATGTTTTATGTCTTTGACCCATTTTGAGATGGTTGTCATTTCTGGTGGGAGTTAACATCATGAGTCCAACATCATTTTTTGCGGGTGGCTATCCAGACGCCCCCGCAGTGCGTGTGAGCCCTAGACAGGTGGGTTTATTTCCAGACTTCCGATTCTACCCCATTCATCAGTGTGTCTAGCCTTGTGCCAGTGCCACCCTATCTTGCTTACCCTTGCTTTGTAGCAAGTTTTGAAATTGGGATGCATGAATTATTCTCCTTTGTTCTTCTTTTTCAGGATTGTTGGACTAGTCTAGGTTACTTGCAATTCCATATCATTTCTAGAATCAGCTGTTCAATTTCTGCAAAGAATTCAGCCAGGATTCTTTATAGAGATTGTGTTGAATCTGTAGATCAGTTTTGGGAGTCAGTTTATCACCTTAACAGTATTATCTCTTCCAATCCATGAATGTAAGGTGTTTTCTCATTTATTTAGATCTTTGATTTCTTAAGTCAATGTTCTGTAGTTTTCAGAATACAAGATTTGCATTTCTTATGTTAAATTTATTTTTAAGTATTTTTGATGCCATTCTGAACATAATTGCTTTCTTAATTTTTTATTTGGATTGTCATTGAAAATGCATAAAAATATAATTGATTTTTTTGGTATAGATCTTGTATCCTACAACCTTGCTAAGTTCATTTTTAGTTCTAGCAGTTTTCAAGCAGATTTCTTTGGATTTTCTACCTACAAGATCATATCTTTGGCAAATAGACATAGTTTTACTTCTTCCTTTCCTATCTGGATGCCTTCTGTTTCTTTTTCTTGTCTAATTTCCCTAGCTAGAATCTCTAGTACAGAAAGAGCCACCAGGGCCTGAGCATTCTCTGGACTCCACGCCCAATGCAGAGCCTATGGTTGATGACTGGGTGCTGGGGGAGGGAGCCCACACTTCTTTGGCCACACTTACCTGGGAGTTGTCCTCAGTAACAGACAGATGAGGTCAGGATGACAAATTCTGAAGTTCTACTCCTTTTTGGAAGAAAGCCCTCTAACTGGGAGCTGGGGGAAGATGAGACCATGTGTTTTTGCTGCAGCAGTGTGGAGTCAAGTCTCTCCCTTACTGAGCTGGGAGTGGGTAGGGAGGGTGGAAGCAGGTCATGGTTCAAATAACACAGAGTCTCACTTATTTTATTGAATTTTTATGGTTTTTCTTGAACAGATGTTTCTTCATTTGCTCTTTGCCTTTAGGACCACTTCCAAAGGTTTAAAAATTTAAAAAATACATATTTTCAGCAATTTCTTTGGGGGCTAAGTGGAGTTCCTCACAATGTCACATTTCAGAATAATCTTATGAAGTTCTTTGAAAATTCTGTCTTAATTTTTATCAGAATTGCAATGACTCCAGAGATCAGTAGTTTTTAAATTACTTTAGCATATGTCAGAATCACCTGCAAGGATGTTAAAAAGGAATTGCTGGGCCTCACCCCTGAGTCTCTGATGCACTGGGTCCTGATGGGGTACAAGAACTTGCATTTTTAACAAACACCAGATGATGCTGTTGCGGCTGTTCCACAAACCATACTTAGAACCACTGCTACAGGCCAATGGAGAAGAATCATCATGTTTACAACATTATGTCTTCCCATCAGGAACATAGTATATCTTTTCATTTATTTAGGTCTTCTTTAATATCTCAATGCAATATTATATTTTTTCTATGGAGGTCTAGCACATTTTTGTAATATTATTACTAGGTACTTGACATTTTTATTATTTTAATATGATCTTTTTTATTGTATTTTTAGTTGTAAATACAAATTCATTGAATTTTTATCTTTCATTTTTTAAGTATATTTTATAGATTATGCTGTTACAGTTTTCCCAGTTTTTTCCCTTTGTTCCCCCTCTGCCCTGCACCCCCAACTGTTGCAGACCACTAGCCCACGGTGATTGCAAATGTTGTAGATGCTCGCAAGTCATGAGAAAAACATACACACGGACTACCGAGTCCTGTGGAGGAATAGGGACGGCATGGCTACCCTCTCAAGGGGAGGTTGCCTCCGAGGGGCCTGGCCACTCTCTCAAAGGAGAGCGCCCTGAGCCGCCGCCTTAGTAGGCTTTTTATTAGGTAGTATTGGGTAGGTGAACGGATACAGAATGTGGATTCCTGATCTAGCAGAGAAGATCAAAACAGGTAGATAATTTACATAGGGTTCAAAAGTCTCACGCTGGGTTTTGGGGCTGGTATCACCTAACAGATACAGGATTAGTTTCATTTCCTGCCAGAGCCTACACATCCAAGAGCATCCTAGCAAGCAGGTCTCACAGGATTTTACATGTCTTATGCCCCAGGTTCAATTTACCCCAGGTGTCCGCAGACTCTAGTCTGAGCCTCACCGCCCCTGCTATTTCTGCAAGCCCTGAGTTGGGCAGAGGAGACAAAGGCAGTCAGGAGACTTGGATTTCTCACATCCAGAGCAAGAACTCAGGCTATTGTCAAAGCCGAGGGGGCAGGGGTGATGTCGATCACTCCCTCACTTCCACAGCCCCTTGAGTCTCTTCCCTAATGGCTTATTCCCACGTGATTGTGTCTGTCGTAGGTCCATTCTTTCCAGAGAATGGTTGCCCGTCATTGACTATCCCATCAAGCTGAAGGGAATAGCAGAGCAGGCAGTGCCCATGTTCAGAGAAATAAGTTTTGTCTCCTTAGGTCTCCCAGTTCTGGGAGGTTTCTCACTCAGCCTTAGCCACGGCGGGTTATGGCTCCTGAAACCAGACAGGGTGGACCCCACACCCAAGCTTCCAGCCTTCCCCCATCTTAGTTCATGTCCATGGCTTGTACATATATGTTCTTGGACTTCTCTGTTCCTATACCACTCTTAACCTCTCCCCACCTATGTTATGCCTACTGATTATGCTTTTTATTCCCTGTACCTCCCCTACATTCTTCCCCTCCCCATCCCCACTGAAAGCCCTCCATGTGATGTCCATTTTTTCTGAATTTTGATTTATTAATCTAAACTCCCCCTTTTTCCCCCTCTAATAATTGGCCTATACTTTGTTTGGGGTTTTCTATTTAAGTGGCCATATAATTTGCAAATAATGGATGTTTTATTTCCTTCTTTTTTTTTTATATGTCAGATATTTTTTATTTCTTCAAATTTGTTGTTTATCAGGAGTGACTGAAATAAGAAATATAATAGAGTCCCACCATCACCATGAAAATGTCCTTAAGAGAAACCTGGTGAAATGATATTATTGCTTCCCATTTTCAACCAGTAAATAGTTGCCATTGATGACTAGACAGCCAACAACTGTCTGTCAGGAATGCTCAAAATGTGTTACAAGATACAACATGCCTGTTCATGGCGTTGGGGGGAGGAAGACTATGAAATAATTTATGTGAACTCCTTGATTCCATCATACAAGACAAGCACCAAAGCACCACCCATGCCTCTGAGAACACTGGACTATGCACCCTTGAAAAAGCTCTGCTTCCTTCATCACGAGCAATTTTCCTCCAGCAGTTGAGCATGCCTGTGTACATGATATCAGTTCCTTTGCACCCTGACTGCATCATCATGCAGTGACAAACAGTGTCAAATGGGTAAGAAGTCAACCCATCCACTGCTGTGATGGACTGTGCAATCATCCAGCTGATGAACATGTGAGTATTCTTGGGATCTGGGAGCACTCCCTGTGCAGTGTTGCAGATGCTGAAGTAGGCAGTAGGTAAATGATGATACCCTGCACAGACACATTAAAGCCTTGGTATAGGCCCTTGATCCCATCAGATTTGTAGATCTTAATCAGGCAATCACGGAGGCCTTTGAATTCCTTTTCAGCTCCAGTTTTGCCCACATCAGCTGCTACACGGGTATGGGCAAAATCAAGAGTATACACAAAACACAAAAAGGTGGCCCCAGCAGCACCGCCTGATGCCAGATTTCCTGCAAAGTAGTGCCAAACCTGGGTTCTCTTGTCCATACCACCTAGGAAGATCTGCTTGTATTTATCTTTGAAGGCAAAGTTGAGAGCCTGGGTGGGGAAGTATCTGATGACATTGGCTGGGTTACCATACCAGAAGGACAGGACTCCCTGATTCTTGGGGATACGAACCACACAGTCTATAATACCCTTGTATTGCTTATCTGTGGTGATTTGCTTGCTGGCATGCAAGCTTGACCCCCTCAATGGGCACTATCGCTGTTTTGGAGATGGCCGTGGCTACTCCACCAGCCAGGAAGGTCTTGGCAAAGGACACAGCAGCATCTGTTATGTTGAAATGAAAGAAGGAGTGGGAGAATGCAGGACTAGGTTAGTTTACTGGCTAGGACTCTGGGGCTCTAGGTCTTTCTTCCTCCCTTCTCTCTTTCTTTCTTTCTTTCTTTCTTTTTCTTTCTTTCTTTCTTCCTTCCTTCCTTCCTTCCTTCCTTCCTTCCTTCCTTCCTTCCTTCCTTCCTTCCTTCCTTCCTTCCTTCCTTCCTTCCTTCCTTTCTTTCTTTCTTTCTTTCTTTCTTTCTTTCTTTCTTTCTTTCTTTCTTTCTTTCTTTCTTTCTTTCTTTCTTCTCCCTCCCTCCCTCCCTTCCTTCCTTCCTTTCTTTCTGTCTCAACTTTGTTTTTATTACCTTGCACTGGCTCTGACTTCCAATACTACAGTAAACAGGCATGCTTGTCTTAATCCTTAATATTTTTAAAAAAATTCTCACTTGAAGATATGTTTTATTGATTTTAGAGAGAGAGGTAGAGAGAAAGAGAGAGAGAGAAAGACAGGGAGACATCAATGTGAGAGAGAAGCATCCATCCGTTGCCTCCTATATGTACCCTAACTGGGAATCTAACCTGCACCATTTTGGTTTATGGGGTGATGCTGCAACCAACTGAAACACCCAGCCAGGGCAATCTTTATTTTAATGAGACTATGACTAACATTTCCCCATTTAGATGATGTTTGCTATGTTTTGTTTTGTTTTAGTAGATATTTTTTTAACCAAGTGAGGAAATTACCTTTTATCCTAAATTACTGAGTTTCTTTTTTAATGAATGGGGTTGAAATTTATCAAATGATTTGTTTGCATCTATTATGATCAATATATATTTCTTATTTAATCTGTTAATGTGGTAAGTTACACTTTATGAATTTTTCCATAAAGTATAATTCAACATTCAATATCCCTTAAACAATATTTTAAATTACTGGGATAAATACAGCTTGGTTATATTTAAAATTTTCATATCTATAATCCTGACTGATATAATTTTCTGTTCCTGTAAGACTTTTTTAAAAAATCAGGTTACATTTTCTTTCAAGAATGAGTTGGTGAGCAAAGCCTTGAAACCTTTTAGAAATTTGGATGTAAAACTATTTTGCCCTGATACTTTCTTTGTGAGATGGATTTTAATGACCTCATTAATTTCTTTATAGCATGATTCATATACTTAAAAAATTGTTTTTGCATTAGTCTTCAGAAGTCAATTTTCCCATATCATCTAAGTTGTTAAATCTGTTGGCATATAATTATTAATAGTATCCTTTTCTTTTCAATGTCCGATTAATTTCTCCCTTTCATTAATGATATTGTTTCCATCTTCTCTTTTTTTCCTTGATCAATCTTGCCAGGCAGCAGCACAGTCCCCTCTCCATGCCCTCCCTCATACAGAGCCATGAAGCAATGAAATGGGTTGCCCTGCACTGGTGATTACCTAAGTCTCCATCCCACACAATTTACAGTTGCCTTTTCTACAATAGGCCATGCTGCTAAGACAGGGAGTCAAAAAGCAGCTTTACTTAATACACAGAAACAAACACTGGGAGGGTGCCAAATAGAGAAGACAAAGAAATATGACCCAAATGAAAGAATAGAACAAAACTCCAGAAAAAGAACTAAATAAAATGGAGATAAGCAACTTATCGGATGCAGATTTCAAAACGTTGATTATCAGGATGCTCAAAGAACTCACTGGGTACTACAACAGCATAAAAAAGACACAGGCAGAAATAAAGTTTGCATTAAGTGAAATAAAGAAAAATCTACAGGGAACCAACAGTGGAGGGGATCAAGCTGAGAATCAAATCAACGATTTGGAACATAAGGAAGAAAAAAGAATTCAAAACAATGAGGATAGAATAAGGAGCCTCTGGGACATCTCCAACTGTACCAACATTGGAATCATAGGATTACCAGAAGGAGAAGAGGAAGAGGAGGAAATTGAAAACTTATTTGAAAAAATAATAAAAGGAAACTTCCCTAATTTGGTTAAGGAAATAGACATACAAGTCCAGGAAGCACAGAGAGTCTCAAAGAAGTTGGGCCCAAAGAGGACAACACTGAGACACACCATAATTAAAATGCCAAAAGTTAAAGACAAAGAGAGAATCTTCCATTTAGAATGGAAGGGCAGATAAAGTGCTTCCCAGGCAAGCTAAAGCTAAAGGAGTGCATCCTCACCAAGCCATTATCATATGAAATGCTAAAGGGAATTCTGTAAGAACAAGGAGATGATCAAAACTATGAACAATAAAATGGCAACAAATTCACAACTATCAACAACTGAACCTAAAACAAACTAAGCAAACAAGCAAAACAGGAACAGAATCATAGATATGGAGATCATTTGGAGGGTTATGAGCTGGGAGGGGGAAAGGGAAGAATGGGAGAAAAGGTGCAGGGATTAAGAAGTGCAAATTGGTAGGTACAAAATAGACAGGGGGAGGTTAAGAATAGTATAGGAAGTGGAGAAGCTAAAGAACTTATATGCATGACCCATGGACATGAACTAAGAGGGGGGATTGCTGGAGGAAATGGGGTTACCGGGCTGAGGGGGCAAAGTGGGAAAAATCGTGACAACTGTAATAACATAATCAATAAAATACATTTAAAAATAAATACATAAATAAAAGAAAGAAAAATAAAAAAATTTCATAGGTATTTTAACAAGAGACTATCAATGTAGGAAAATAATTTGATGTTATTGGTATTCAGAAATGGTAGTTTAATTAAAACCACAGTGAAATAACATTTTCATATGTGGAGTTTTCAGTTTGAACATTTTCAAACTGGTGTTTACCTTATCTAAACTGTACGTTATCCTTTATATGTAGTTGTTTATCTGAAATACTTCACAATACATTTTTAAATGTGTTTTTCAATTGCAGTTGACATACGCTATCACATTGCTTTCAGGTGTACAGCACAGTGATCACACATATATACATCTTAGAAGTCATCACGCTGAGAAGTCTAGGACACATCTGGCACCATCACAACACACTTTTAAAGGGTACTAGAGAGCAATAACAAAAAGGCAGTAGGGAAATGGCGATTCTACCTGTACTAGAAAGGAAAATTATGCTGACATGCCTTCATTCAGGGAGCCACAAAAGTAACATGTGCACTGCCTTCCACCCTCCGGCTGGGGTACAACTTTTGGAAGGTGGAAAAGCAATCAAGCAGTGGCTAGCCTATGACAGCCTGGGTGTAAAAAGATGAGTGGATCAATCATTTATTCTTTCTCAGGACTAGGAACTGAGAAATACTGAGACGATGAAGCAGGCAGCAGTGGAAACCAGTGCTGAAAAGAAATCCAGGAAGGGAGAGCCCCTGAGTCCAGGGAAAGCTGTTGTGTGAGCTCTGTGTGCAAGTTAAAGTTATTGGGAGCAGACACTACCGGGGTAGTGGGGGTACCCGCAGAGAAAGCCAGTGGTGCCCGAGGACAAACTGAAGGCCTAGGGGCCTGGAGGTACAGAGTGAAGTTCCTGTAAGGCCTCCTTCCAAAGGCGCTTGAGCTGCCAGCCCCTGAGTAACCGGGCAGGTCCAGCGTCTGGGCCCGGCTCCCACGGTGGCTACTGCTCTGAAGCTTCCTTCTCGCTGGAGCTCTGCAAGGACAAGCACACCACCTGCCAGAGCGAGTTCTCTCTTCCTTACACACTAAGCCCGACTAACACACGGATCAGTTGTTTTTTTTCAAAATATCAAAACTACCTGGAGGCTTGTGGCCTGGCCACGACTCAGGACGCCCTCTGGGAGCTCCAGACAATAGCAACGTGGAGCTCCCTTCCGAACAGCGCACGAGGGTGGGCTGGCCGCGGGGAGAGAAGGAAACCTGGAGACAGGGACTGTGCTTTATGAAAGCTCAAAGAAATGTCCGCCAAAACGCGCACATTTTACTGACATAAAAAATTAATTTTTAGACGATAGCACACAAGAGAAGACACAGAATCGGATGAAAAGTCAGAAGACCTGGCTAGTACCAGGCTTCGCCACTTTTGGTGGCTTGATGTCAGTTGCTTGACTGAATCTCAAAAACAAACGAACAAAAAAACATTCCCCCAAATTGCGTGAGAGCAAGCAAATAAAGCAAGTCTATTTCTGTGCACTTTCTCTTTGTGCCGTTGAAGAGGCTGATTCAGGAAACAGCCGGAGGGTCACGATGGGTGCAGGGGCCTGTGTGGTAGCTGGGCCCAGCGGCAGAGCGGCAGGCTTCCCCAGGGGGCCTCTGTGGGCTTCTGAAATCCTTTCTTACCCAAGGTAGTGAGGAGGAAGGTTCTTTTCACGGCCAGCTGAGTAGTTATTCATAACCTCTCCTCCGATGCTAAGGGTCTGGGCTGTTATTCATTCTCACTGCCAGGGAGGCCCTTGTCCTGACCCGAAGTCTCCAGGAGCCCAGACTCAGCCTGCCTGGAGCAGCACTTACAGCAACCTTGAATCCTGTGTCTCCCTTCCCTCACACATAAGATGGGGATAGAAAGATATCTGCCGCGTAGTGTTTCGGTGAGGATTTAACCAGAAAATGTATCCAAAATGCTTACCAGGCTGTCTGACCCTTGTTGGGTAACCTGTACCTCAGCTCAGTAAAGTCATTGCATCAAACGCAGGTTGCAGTCATCGTACTGACCACGTGGGGGAGCCATACAGCCGGAAAACTCACGAGTTTCCGGAAAAGGGCTGTAGAAAGTTGAGTGTCTGCCTGTTGCACAGACTGGGAGAGTTTAACGGTCTAGTTTCACTCCCTCATTTTTGTCTTTGGAGAAACAGAGGCTCAAAGAGAAGAAATGATTTGCACATAGTCATACAAGTAACTGGTAATCTGAAGACTAGAGTCTTTTTATTTCATTAATGAGACACTTGATAAACCAAAATCAATTTTAGTTCCAAGCGATCAGGTCTTCAGCATGGCTAAACTTACTGTGCTTCATGGTGTGTCTGTGAGACTTTAAAATAATCCCACCCTTCTCGAGTTCTTGGCTAAGTTTGTGTGGTACTTTTAAAAAATTTATTGAGGTCTATGTTTAAATAGCATTAGGTTAACAGATAGGGGTTAATACATATGATGCCCTGATGTAGACATAGTTTTATACAACACAGGCAACAGGCATCACTTTCAAGAAACTTACACACAGGAGTAGGACACACACATGCACACACTCCCTTGATCTCATTCCATTTCAAAGTGTTAAGTATCCCCTATAAGCTGATAACTCTCAAATTTACATTTCCAACCTCGATCTTTCCCCTGGACTTCGGGCTCATTAATCTAACTTCTTACCCGACATTTTCACTTTGAAGCCTGTGAGACATCTCATCGTCTCATCATTTAAAACTGAGCTCCTTATTTTCTTCTGTATTTGTTCCTTCAAGACACTTTTTATTTCAGTTCATGGCAACTCCATGCTTCCATTTGCTCAGCCAAAACCTTAGAGTTCTCCTTAAACTCTTTCTCTCATTCTCCACACAATTCGCCAGCAAACATGTTGGCCCTATCTTCAAGACAAACCCAGAATCCAATCCCTCTTACCCACTCCAGAGACCCCAGGGCTCAGAGCCGCCCCCTCCTCATCTCTGGTTAGAACCCCACCCTCCTTGCTGAGCTCCCCCTGTCTGCCGTGTGTAGTTATGCTCTGCAGAGTGGCTGATGCAGCTGTTCAAACTCTCAGTAGTGTCAGTCAGTCCTTGTCTCCAAAACCTTCCATGGCGTTCCATCTCACTCAAGTCCTTCTAACCATCCTTCCCAATAGGGTCTGCAAACCTCTCTGACCTCATCTGCTGCCCTCTGCCTGCCCAGCCTTTCAGCTTTGGCTACCCTGACCTTCTCGCTGTTCATTGAACATTCCAGGAAGGCTTTCACCTGAGCACCTGTCCCACCTACCTGCTACATTCTGACCCCAAATACCTGCAGAGTCCCCTCCCTCACTTCTTTCCACATGTCACCTTTCCCCTTGCCACTCTTGAAGATTGCAAGGAAACATGGAAGTTCTATGGCTAGGTGATCTTCCCAGTGAAGAGGAGGCACAGGACGTTGGTAAGAGTGGGATAAGAGGCAGAAGTGGGACCCAGGCTTGTGAGAGGGTGGGAGGCATCTGGGCCCGAAGGGGAACTGCAGAGCAGGGCCCATTGCTCCAAGCTCCCTCACCTCTGTCCTGACTCTCTCTGCCCCAGCTCTGCTGTGTTTACTTGCACTTACTCTGTGAAATCTTTGTATGCATTTATTTGAATACTCACATATGTCTTTCTCTTTAGAATGGAAGTAGGAGAATCTAATGTGTGAAGGCTACAGGAGAGTCATGGGCAGGAGCAACGCTTGGGTGCCAACAACCCTCAGGACCTTTGAGCCATTGTTCTTGCCATCTTTTCACTGTCCCTGGTCCCTCTCATGTTCTTGTTGTCTTCATACCCTGCTTAAGATCCATGGTCAATTGTTTCAATCATTTGCTTGCCCCTCTTTTTTTGTATTCTATTGTTGCAAAACAGTAACTCTGATATAATTTGACCCTTCACCCAACCCAACTCTTCATCCATTCCACACCCATACAGGCTGAAAATGGCTGGAGGAAAAAAAATCCACAACTCTGCTGCTGACTTGTCCCCCTTTAAATTTGTGATAATTAACTCAATGTGGCTATTTAATGCTGCCAGTCTAAATATAACTAGACCATTCACCCTCCCAATTCTCCCAGATGACTGTTTTATTTTTCCTCCTCTCTACTTGTCCCCAGCTTGTCTTTGCTCAACCCCACCTTAGTTGATGACACTGTTTCCTATTTTGCTGATAAAATAGAAGCATTTGGGAGAGAACTGCTATCTTTTCCCACCACGAGAGGCACCCACTTACTTACATCTGTCTCTGTCTATGCTACCTTCTCTCCTGGAAAGAGATGAATTGCCTCTGGCACAATCACTTTATCCCTCCCTATCAGGTTTTTCAGCCTATTAACATGCTATTGTTTCTCCCATCTTGAAAAGGTCCACTACTGTCTTCACCTTCTCATCTAATTTTTATTCATTTCCTTTTTACTCTTTGCAGTGAAAATTTTCAAGAGTTATCTGCAAACTGTCTTCAACTTTCCTTTTTTTTTCTGCTCCTGAATTTACCTTAGTGGGGCATGTCCTTTCACCACTCCACCAAAAATGCATTTCTGATGGTTATCAAGGGCCTCTAAGCTGCTGAATGTGGAGGCTGCTTCACAGACCTCGTTTAGCCTAACTTACCAGACCCACTGAATGGAGCGGACCACTGTGCCCGCTCCTTTTTCTGAAGACTCTTCATTTAGTACCCGGATCTCACATTGTCCTGATTTTCCTCCCACGTCACTTTTCTAACTTCACTGTGGAAGCGTCCTTATCAACATGTGCTCAAATCACTGAACTCCTGTAGAGCTCAGGCCCTGGGCTGTGCCCATTTTCTACTATACTAGCCCTCACGGTGAGCTCACCTAGTATCATGATTTACATGTTGTGCATAATATATCCACTTATGCTTCAAAAATTTATATTTTGGAACTTCCATTTCTGACCACGATGGGTAACAGTGTCTGGGATTGTCCCCCAAGTGGCAGCTACAAAACAGGACAAAAACATATGAAGCACCAGTTTTCCAGTATTGGACAAATGTTGCGGCGCAGGACTGTGATTCCTCAACTGATCAGTCTACCTTCAAGTAATTTTATACCCCTTCCCCTGTGATGGGAGAAACTTATCACAATGTGTAGGCTTCACCTCCACCCCCCCTTGTACTTCCATATACATAACAAAAACACTTTCACATGTGTAACAGCTTCAGAAAACATTGTTATCATTTTTGCTCTATATAATAAATTTCGTTCGAGGAATGTGAAAAATGAAAGAAAATGTTTTTGCATTTCTTTTTCCTGAGGGGAACCTTGATTTTTCTCTTTAGGCTTTTCAAATGGAGGAAGCCCACGCACATCATCAAGGGTAACTCCTTTACTCAAAGCCAACTGATTGTAGACATTGATCACATCTATGAAATAGCTCCACAGCAATGTCTGGATTAGTGTTGGATCGAGTAACTGGGTAGTCTAGCCCTGCTGACACAATAAACTAACTAGCATGGTGCACCTCCTGTCCAATGACACCCACACTCATCTCCTGAAACCACACTTAATTTTCAGATAAAGGCAATAATAAAGCCATGCTTTTGCTCAAAATGATACAACTATTCTGCATGCAACCCAAAGTGTGCTTACCCTTTCTACAGAAGAGGAGGCAGTCTCAGGTGGTACTCAATCTTCCTGATATCTTATAATTTAGAAAATGTGATTAAAGTTAACTATTATTAATATATCTATGCTAAATTATAAGGGGAAAAGAGACAGGAGAAAATAAAGATATTTGATACATACACAGAGACATAGTCAAAATAAAATAAGGAGAAATACTGATAACAATTATAGTTCTCATATCTGCAACTGATCACATGACTGCTGCTGGCATTTATAATTACCTGCTTTTTACTGTCCATCCAGTGTTCTCCCAGCAAGCACCTGAATGGCTCATGGCTCTCTGGTAGGTAAAGTGATTCAAACCTTCAGCTCTGAAAGGACAGGCCTGAATTGGATTGTTGTTATTTCCAGTAGAGCAGGACAGTAATAACAGACCCCCAAGGAACACCTGTATTCCAGATAGACTCTTCCTCCTCTCCATTGTGGAGCAGGAGCCAATCTCTGCTTGGTGGTCAGGCTCAACCACCCTGGCTGACACAGTAACTCCCTACTTTGCCTGTTGACAGGAGCACAAGTATCTCAAAGTAGCTGAGTCTTAACTTCCAGGTCAATTGGATCACCGTTGTATGTACTGGGGGGAGCATTCCTCTCATTGGAACTAAAACTTCCAGACCACAGTGCTTAAGGTCATGAGGACAGGAAGCAGCTCTCTTGCTAGTGAATCCATAGGGGTGAGACTGAGTGGTTCACCTCCCATTTCCACCCCTTGATTCCTGAATCTATTAATCATGGCTATGGGAGAAACAGCCAGTATATTAGATGCTGATTTAGAACAAAAGTAGAGAATCTTGAGAACCTGAGAACCTTGCCCCAGCCCTGTAAGGAATTGCCACCTAATGGGTGCTGTATCTAGGTCTTCAAAAGGCAATTTTACCATTGTGTCAAGCCAGCAGCTCCAGGATAGAAACGAATATGGAAAGATCAGAAAATGCCATTCGCATGGCCTGCTGCTCCACTCCTCTGCTAGGAAGTGAGGTCTTCGATCAGAAGCCATTCTGTGTGGACACCACAATGGGGCATTAGGCATCTTGTAAGGCCATGGATGGTGGTTTTGACTGAAGCCTTATATGAAGAGAAAGCAGATCCACATCCATAATGTGTCTACTCCAGTATGAACAAAATGCTGCCTCTTTTGGGAAATCAACCTGCTACCTGGGAGCTGAGTGATTCACCCTGGGCAGCGACACCATGTCAGGGCCTCAGGTGGGGCATGGAGCCATGGCTGCAGCCATGGTGCCTTGGTGAACAGAAGTCCACATTGCAGAGCTCATGCATGCCCTCCATGCCTATCATCATGGCCACATTGTTCGCAAGTCCATTGAGCGATGAGAGGAGTGGCTGAGGAAAGAGACTGACAGGGATCCTTAGGACCAGTCCTCTCATCCACATCATTAAAAAAATTCTTTGGTCACCCTTTGGTTAAAAGCCACCTAAGACACTAATATATTCATCTTGTTTTTAGGGTGGGTCCATTCAGAAAAGCCTATCTACATACCTCTTCCCCAGACATCCTAATCACCAAATTTTCAATCATGTTCCTTACAGATTCCTGACTTTCTAGGCAAACCAGTGGTCACAACTCAGGAACTAGTATAGACTCATACCTCTGGCAAGTTCTCCTTCCAAGAACACTAAGCCATCAGGTCCGTTGCCCAAAGTCCTGCCCCCTGGGAGGTTTCTTTTTCCCACTGCCCTCCAGGGGTGTCCCAGATTGAGGCTACAGTGCGCCACGTGTTCAATTTTGAAAGGCACCTGTAGCCGAAGTAGAACTGTCTGCACACCACACCTGAGTTTCCTGCTTCTTAATCAACTGATTACAGGGACAAGGTAATTTGGGCTACTTCTCCATGTAACTCACTCACACCACTTCCATTGAAGTCTGAGTGCTGCTGTGCACCCCCGACTTTGGGGCTTGGTGGGCCAGAGAACGTCTGGGTCAGGTTGGCAGTTCAGGTTGCACAGTAACCTGGTGGCCTATGGTTAGAGTTCAGATTTTACTAAGGCCCAGGAGCAGGCCAAGAGATGTTTCTCAAAAGGATGGTAGTTGTCCATGGAGGGTGTCAGGGCTTTGCTCCAAAATCCCAAGGGCCCAGGCTGTGATTCATTTACCAGTGCCTGAAAAAGGCTCCAAACAGCATCTTCCATGGACACTTCAAGCCTCATTGGATCTGCTGAGGCCCCTCTGGAAGAGTGGATGGCACAGCAGCCTGGGCTACTGCAGAGCCTTCTCTTGCTCTGGGCCCCGTGCAGCTATAAAAAATAAGAGACTCTTACCTTTTGTGACAGCATGGATGGGCCTGGAGAACATTATGCTGAGAGAAATAAGCCCGTCAGACAAAGACAAATACCATAGGATCTCACATATATGTGGAATCTGAAGAACAAAATAAAGTGGCAAACAAAACAGAAACAGAAGTGTGGACATATGGAACAGACTGACAACTGTCACAGGGGAGAGGTAGTGGGGGACTGTATGAAAGAAGGTGAAGGATTAGCCAAAGAACATAAATACATAACACATAGACACAGGCAACAGTGTGGGGATGGCCAGAGGGAAGGGAGAGTGGGGGCTGGGTGGGGGTGGGCAAATGGGGGAAAAAATGGAGATGTCTGTAATAGTGTCAAAAATAAAAAATGTTACAAAAAAAGTATCAAGGACATCCAGCCAAGATGGAGGAGGACTTCCAGCCAAGAGGGGTAGGTAGACACACTGTGCCTCCTCGCACAACCAAAATAAGGACAACAAAAATGTAGAAACAAAATAACAACCAGAACTGACAGAAAATTGAACTGTATGGAACTCTGACAACCAAGGAGTTAAAGTAGACACATTCATCCAGACCAGTAGGAGGGGCAGAATTGGGCAGCTGGGCAAAGACAGGTTGCAGCAAAAAAATCGGTTGCTGGAGACCCCGGGCATGCAAAGCAGCAGCTGGCAGACCCCAGGCACCCAAGATAGCAGCTGGTTGACCCAGCAAGGCAGCGGGTTGTGGAGGGGCTTAATGAGCAAGGGGGCTTGCAGAACTGGGAGGTTCCACATTTGTGTGCAGATAAACCAGGTGAAACTGGGGAGCGAGACAGACCACACAACCCAGAGTCTCAGTGCCAGAAAATAAAGACTCAAGGCACCAATTAGGGACACCTGTGGAGGGTTGCAATGCTGGGAGAAACTCCCAGCCCCATGGGAGACTGCATTGGAGAGACCCACAGGGTTCTAGAATGTA
>CM052545.1:59829039-59844960 GCA_028533065.1 Trachops cirrhosus | reverse complement strand
TACATTCTAGAACCCTGTGGGTCTCTCCAATGCAGTCTCCCATGGGGCTGGGAGTTTCTCCCAGCATTGCAACCCTCCACAGGTGTCCCTAATTGGTGCCTTGAGTCTTTATTTTCTGGCACTGAGACTCTGGGTTGTGTGGTCTGTCTCGCTCCCCAGTTTCACCTGGTTTATCTGCACACAAATGTGGAACCTCCCATTTCTGCAAGCCCCCTTGCTCATTAAGCCCCTCCACAACCCGCTGCCTTGCTGGGTCAACCAGCTGCTATCTTGGGTGCCTGGGGTCTGCCAGCTGCTGCCTGCATTCCCAGAGTCTGCCTGCTTCTGACTTGTGTGCCTGGTGCCACCAGTTTTTGTGCTGCAACCCCTCTCTGCTGGCTGCAGGACTCTGTCCCACCTACAGACTCCACCATGCCCACCGGTCTGGATGAATGTGTCTATTTTCACTCTTGGTTGTCAGACTTGCGTACAATTTTCTGTCAGTTCTGGTTGTTATGTTGTTTTTAAATTGTTATTGTCCTTATTTTGATTGTGTGAGGAGGCACAGTGTGTCTACCTACACCTCTTTCTTGGCCAGAAGTCCACAAATATACTATATTTCTATAGATTACAAGTCCAACAATACAAATATGAGATATATATACAAATATGTATATACAAATATGTGTATATTTAGATACACAACATATGATAGATATATGTTTAAATATAATTTATATGTTTACATGTTTAGATATATACAGGTTGGGGTAAAAGTAGGTTTACAGTTGTTTGTATGGAAAACAATCTAATAATTAGTAAATAATAATATAAGAATAAACTCTGTGTTTCATGTACTCAAAACTGTAAATACACTTTTGCCCCATCCCACATGTATATATCAGTAATGCAATTGTTTTTAAGTCAGTTAAGAGAAGAAAGGAGAACAAATGTGCATTAATAGTGTATTTTATAATTACCTATGTAATTACTTTCATCAGAGCTCTTTGTTTTCTCTTGTGAGTTTGAATTACTGTATGGTGCCATTGGCTCTCAGTCTGAATAATACCCTTTACAATTTCTTGTTAACTGGGTTTGCTAGAAGTTTTTGTTTATCTTGTAATGTCTCTCCATTGATTTGGAAACATAGTTTTGGTGGATGTAATATTTTTAGTTGACAGCTTCTTTATTCAGCACTTTGAATACAGCCATCACCATTGTTTCTGGCTGGAAGCCAGTTTAAAAAACTATATTTTATTTATTTATTTTTAGAGAGAGGGGAAGGGAGGGAGAAAGAGAGAGTGAAACATTGATGTGTGAGAGATACATCGATCGGTTACCTCTCACACATCCTCTTCTGGGGACCTGGACCAGAACCCAGGTATGTGCCCTGACTGGGAATCGAACCAGCAACCCTTTGGTTTGCAGGCCAGTGCTCAATCCACTGAGCCACACCAGTCAGGGGTGGAAGTCAGTTTTTAATCTATTGGGGTTCCCTTGTATGCAAAGAATTATTTTTCTTTTGCTGCTTTCAAAATTTTCTCTGTCTTTGAATATTTTGACTGTGATATGCCTGAATGTGAATTGCTTTGTGTTTATCTTCTTTGAACTTTGGTGAGCTTCTTGAATATATAGATTAATGTTTTAAAAAATGTTTTGGGAAATGTATTCTGAGGCTCTGTCCAATTCATTATATGTTTATAATGGTTATATCTTCTGGTTGGATTGACCTTTTCATTATAATGTTTTATTTAATCTCTAGTAACATTTCTAAAAGTCTATTTTGTTTATTATGAGTGTAGCCACTACAGCTCTCTCGTGTTTGCTGTTTGTGTGGTTTATCTTCATACATGTACCCACGTAGTTAGATGGGGTAGGGTGGTCATATTTCTTCAAATACTTCTTCTTGTCCCTTCTCTTTTCTTCACCTGCTGTCACCATTATGCATGCATTATTATACATAATGGTGTCTTATATTTCTCAGGGACTCCATTTACTTTTTCTCTTCTTCTTTTTCTCTCTGTTGACTGATTCTGACTGCTGTCAGCTGAAATCTACTTTTGAGCTCCTCTAGTGAATTTTTCATTTTGTTTATTTTACTTTTCAACTCCAAAATTTTCATTTGGTTCTTTTAAATAATTTCTATCTCTATTGGTATTTTCTATTTAATGTGACATTGTCATCATACCTTCTTTTGATCCTTTAAATAGTACCATATATCCTTTTGTTAGTTTAACATATAATAACTATTTTTAAGTTTCTCTCCAGTCAACATCTGGCTGTCCTCAAAAGCAGTTTCTTTTGTCTGCTTTTATTTCTTTTTTTATTTTTATGTATATTTTACTGATTATGCTATTACAGTTTTCCCAATTTTCCCCCTTAATCTCCCCTCCACCCTGCACCCCCCAACCCTCCAGCATTTCCCCCCCTTAGTTCATGTTCATGGCTAGTACATATAAGTTCTTTGATTTCTCTGTCTCCTATACCATTTGTAACTTCCCCCTGTCTATTTTATCCCTACCAATTATGCTTCTTATTCCCTGTACCTTCTCCCCCCATTCTGACCTTCCTCCTCCCTACTGAAAACCCTTCATGTGATGTCCATTTCTCTGGTTCTGTTCCTGTTCTACTTGTTTGCTTAGTTTGTTTTTGTTGTTGTTGTTTTTGTTTTTAAGTTCAGTTGTTGATAGTTGTGAGTTTGTTGTCATTTTATTGTTCATATTTTTGATCTTCTTCAATTTCTTAGATAAGTCCCTTTAACATTTCATATAATAATGGCTTGGTGATAATGAACTCCTTCAACTTGACCTTATTTGAGAAGCACTTTAATCTGCCCTTCCATTCTAAATGAAAGCTTTGCTGGATAGAGCAATCTTGGATGTAGGTCCTTGTCTTTCATGACTTCAAATACTTCTTTCCAGCCCCTTCTTGCCTGTAAGGTCTCTTTTGAGAAATCAGCTGACAGTCTGATGGGAATTCCTTTGTAGGTAACTGTCTCCTTTTCTCTTGATGCTTTTAAGATTCTCTCTTTATCTTTAATCTTTGGTAACTAAATAATGATGTGCCTTGGTGTGTTCCTTTTTGGCTCTAACTTCTTTGGGACTCTCTGGGCTTCCTAGATGTCCTGGAAGTCTATTTCCTTTGCCAGACTGAGGAAGTTCTCCTTCATTATTTGTTCAAATAAGTTTTCAATTTCTTGCTGTTAATCTTCTCCTTCTGGCACCCCTATGATTCAGATATTGGAATGTTTCAAGTTGTCCCAGAGGTTCCTAAGCCTCTCCTCATTTTTTTGAGTTCTTGTTTCTTCATTCTGTTCTGGTCAGATATTTATTTCTTTCTTTTGTTCCAAATCATTGATTTGAGTCCTGGTTTCCTTTCTGTCACTGTTGGTTCCCTGAATATTTTGCTTTATTTCACCTTGGGTAGTCTTCATTTGTTATTTCATTTTTCAACCAATCTCAATCAGTTTTGTGAGCATATTGATCACCAATGTTTTGAATTCCACATCAGATAGGTTGGCTATCTCCTCATCACTTAGCTCTTTCCCTGGAGTTTTGCTGTGTTGTTTCATGTGGGCCATAATTCTTTGTCTCTGCACACTGGTCTGGATGACTGTTTCTTTAATTCTTTGGTTGTCAGAGTTCCATGCAGTTTGATTTTCTGGCACTTCTGGTTGTTTATTGTTTTTAGATTGGCTGTTATCCTCCTTTTGGTTGTGAGAGGAAGTGAAGAGTTTCTATCTATCCCTCCATCTTGGCCGGAACTCCCAAGAATTTAAAAACTTCTATTTTCTCTTTTGTTACCATGTGATTGATAGCAGACTTCTCAACAGCATCAGCAGAAGTCAAGCGGGGGGATAGAAAATTGAACTGTATGAAACTCTGACAACCAAGGAGTTAAAGTAGACGCACTCATCCAGACCGGCAAGAGGGGCAGAGCTGGGCAGCTGGGACAGAGAGGGCTCCTAGCAGGGTGGCTGATGGACCCAGGCACACAAAGTGGCAGTTGGCGGACCCAGTGAGGTGGCGGACCGTGGAGGGGTGCGGCATGTCTAGTCCCACATTTGTGCGCAGACAAACCAGGTGAAACTGGGGAGCAAGACAGACCGCACAACCCAGGGTCCCAGCGCAGGGAAACAAAACCTCAAAACACCGACTGAAAATACCTGCGGGGGTTGAAGCACTGGAGAGACTCCCAGCGTCACAGGAGAGTCCACCAGAGAGACCCACAGGGTCCTAGCATGCATACAAACCCACCCACATGGGAATCAGCACTGGAAGGGCCCAATTTCCTTGCAGGAAGTGGGGGAAGTGACTGAAATCCAGCAGAGTGGAGCAAGCACCACTGTTCCCCCTTGCACACCCTGCTTTTATTTCTGTATATAAATTATACTTTTATATTTCTCTGCATATTTTGAAAAATTTTTGTTGAAACTGGACATTTTAGACAATACTTGTTTTCTACAATGCTTTTGAGCATATATTACTCCACGATTTGATCAAATTACAGTCAGGCCCTTTACAGATGTGAGTGTTTGAGGCCAGTGTTCGAGGCTTGTCTCAAGACCATGATAGCTCTTCTTAGCTGTCTCCCTGTCTTGCCAGTTTCTCTTTACTAAACTTCTAGATGATCTACCTTTTTGCTCACTGCTATTCTGAAACTACACATTTTCTCTACTTCCTTTACAACAAAATCCTTACTGTCTACAAAATGCCTTTCAGTTTGAAATTTTCCACCCTCTGTTGCAAGTAAAGTCAGACTTTTTAGGGAGATAGATGGAGCTCGGGTCTCCATTCTTAGAGCTTGCCACCCCCACTGGGCAGCACTTTGGCACCACTGCTCTGGAGCTGGAGTTGGGGACAATGACCCACTTCCTCTTGGGGTGGTATCCTTGCTCCATGGGCACAACTCTGAGTATGGTGGTGATCTCTGGTTTTCTGGTCTTGCTTCTCCAACTGCAGAGCCTCCATCCTACAAGTGAGCTAGGGTTAGGGTGCCTGGGCCAAGTATTATTGGCCTGCCATGCCTAGGGTGGTTTCTACCTTATGAGTGTGTGCTGGGTGGAAGGGGGGAACTTCAGACCTCCAGGTCTGGCAGATATGAATGGTTGGCCATCTGCTCTTCCCAAGGGAAAACTATATCCCTGCACAGAAAGTGGGGTGAGAGGGAGCCCTGTCTTCCTGGAGCCATCTGCCCACAGTGGAGCTTCTTTGACACTGTGCTGGTGGAGGGGTGGGGTGGGGAGAGCCAGCCAGGGAGTGGGCTGTGACTCAAGTACCACAGACACTTACTGTCTTACTGAGATTTAGTAGATTTTCTTGATCACATGTTTTTCCTTTTGCTGTATGCCTTTAGAAAAATTTCTAGAGACTTTAGATTATTGTTTTTATAATTTTCATCAGTTATGGTTATTTCACTGGGGAGAGTGCTATGGTCTGAATATGTCTCCTCCAAATCCCTATATTGAATCTTAACTCCCAGGCATGATGTTATTAGTGGGTGAGGCCTTTGGGAGGGGAGCAGAGGAGTGCTGGTGGATGGATTAGTGCCTTAGGAAAGGGGCTCCAGAGCCGTCCTTTAGTCAGTCCCTTGCTCTGTGTGAGGACACAACGAGAAGTCTGTGACCTGGGGGAGGTTCCTCATGACCATGCTAGCACCATACACTTGGACTTCAGCCTTTAGAACTATGAGCAATAAATTTCTGTTGTTTAAAAGCTACCTAGTCAGTCATATTTTGTTATAGCAGCCTGAACAGACCAAGGCAGAGAGGGCATGTGGAGCTTCTCAAACTGCCATTCCAGAAGTGCCTCTTAAATACTGTGGTGTTTATGTGTTGATCTTGTGTCTAGAAATTTTGCTGAAATATCTCATTCATTTAATCTTTCAGTCATAAGTTTAATAAATATTTATTAGTTTCATTTCTTTTAGCTTTCTATATAAATGAACATTGCCTCTCCAAAACACAGCAAGTCTTTCTATTTTTTCAATGTTTTGCCTCTTTTTTAAAAGATTTTATTTATTCTTAGAGAGAGGGGAAGGAAGAGAGAAAGAGAGGCAGAAAAACATTGATGTGAGAGAGAGATATTGATCAGTTGCCTCTCTCATGCTCCCCGACCAGGCATGTGCCCTGACCAGGAGTCGAACCAACTGGCGACCCTTCACCTTATGGGACGGTGCCCAAACAAGTGAGCAAAACTGGTTGAGGTGATCTTTTGCTTTTTTTTTAAGTCTTAGTCAATTAGACCAGGCTTTCCAAACCATGGCCAGCAATAGTGATTAAAACATGTATATTTGCTTTGTTCTCTAGCTTCTAAAGTGTCTCCATTATGTAGTTTGTTATAGGTTTATGAAAGATAAACTTTATATCCCTGTCCTCTGAAAGTTTTAATAACCATGTGCTGACATATACAAAATGCTTTCTCATTATCTATTGAGATAATCATGGCTTTTCTGTTTTAAATTTTGAAGTGGGTTGATAGATGTTATAATGTTTAATAGTCCTCCAATATCTGGGATAAACTCTGATTATGATGAATTATTTTAAAATATATGTTGGATTCTGTGAGCCAACATTTTATATTTCTGAGTGAAATTGGCTTATAATTTTCTTTCCTTATATTGTCTCTGTTTGGCTCTGACATCTAGGTTATGCCTTTTTCCTTCTTAAAATTAATTTTTTAAACTTTTTAATGGAATTTATTGGAGTGACATTGGTTAATAAAATTATATAAGTTTCAGGTGTACAGTTCTATAATACATCACCTGTATATTGTATCATATGTTCCCCACCCCAAGTCAAGTGAAAAATCCTTTTATTTTTATTTTTTAGTGGGCAACTTGAATAATATATGGATTATTTGTTGTGTGAAGTTTTGATAGTACTCACTTGTAAGTCCTTCTGTGCCTGGATTTTGTGTGTCGGTATGAGTTTGGAGAGAAGGCATTTTATTTCTTTCTCAACTTCTTAAATATTATTTGTCTAAATAAGTTTTCCATTCTTTCATATTGAAATTTTTGCATTTTATACTTTTAAAACAATTCTTCCATTGCTTCTGGATTTTGACATTTTCTGGTATTTGTTTGCTCATAATATTTTTTAAAGTTATTGAAACATCTTTTATGTCTGTAGTTATTTATACTTTTCTATTTTGTAAGGTGTTTATTTACATCGTCTCTTTATTCTTGAACATTCTTTCCAAAGTGCTATCTTAATACCCTTTTCTATGAACCAACTTTTGTTTAGTTAACCATCTATAATTTTTGATTCTTTGTTGACGCTATTTTTATGATTTCCATTCTCCTTATTTTTAAAAAAAGTTTTCCATATTCATCAACACTGATGAGTTCATTAGACTCATACACAAACAACTTTTAAGAAATGCTCCTTGGGGAAGAGAAACACAGATGTTTTAAAATATTGAATGGTGAGAGTCCTTAGAGATAATCTATTTCATTGAAGGCAAATATTTGGTGTGCTTATTTTGAAAGCATTTTACCACGGTCACCTTTCCCCCACTGAAGCTGAATGTATCTGCAGAGCTTCCAACAGTTCTCTGAGCAGGCTTTACCAATGGAGTGTGAGTGTGATTCCAGACAGCCCTGCCGGTGGGGGTCCTTTGCCATTCATGATCATTTTCCTACTTAGAGTGAAGTTCTTGGATCAAGAGCATTGAAATCACCTGTGAGTTTGTTAGGCCTGTGGAATCTTCGGCCCCACTCCAGCATTCTGATACTAAATCAGAAGCTGTATTTTAACAATATCCTCAGAGCAATCACTTGCACATTCAAGTTTGACAAGCACTTGGTCTTACACCTTCATGTTGCAAGTGAAAAATGAAGGGCTTGAGAGGTAAAGTAATTTATTCCAGATTATTCACAAGAAGAGGATTTTCATAGGAAAATTGGAGAGGGGAAAGAGTGAGAGAGAGAGAGAGAGAGAGAGAGAAAGGAAGTCAAGGGTATGGGAATGAGAAAGAAAAACAAGCAAGAAGAGATGGGAAGACAATCTTCACCCATGCACAGTTCATCTAAGGCCAACCTCTGGGCATATTGAAGAGCAGGGAGACTTTGTATAGCAGGGAAACTTAGTATTCAGAACAACAAAGGTTTGTCTAGTGCTCTTGGTATCAGATTCAACAGGCTGTAAGAAAATACACCCAGGTTTCAATGAACCTCGAGTTCTTTTCCTGGCTGTAAGAGTAGCAGTAAGAAAAGCTAGGACACAGAAACATGTCCTGTGTCCCTGCAGGTGCCCAGGTACCACACAGCCCTAGAACCAGCTGTCCTTTGGTAGCCTTGCTGCCTCAGACCTCCCACTGCCTGTAGGCCACCCCTCTCCACCCCCCACCCTCCCCCTGCACTGGGCTGTGTGAGCCTGCCACCTGGGGGTGCACTCATAAATCTGTGATGACCCTGCCCTGTCTGCATGCACAGCTCCTTTCCAGGAACATCAGGGATTATTTATTGCAGCCCATAGAAATCTCTGTAAGGTTTCAGCCCAGATGCAGCAGATGCATGTTCTATTTCTGTCTGACATCCCATGTCAGGAGCGAGCCCTGGAAGAGGCATGAGTAATTCAGCATTATATACAGAGGGTGAAGTTATGTGGTTATATATCAACACCAGGCACTGGAAGTCCTTGGAAATCAGGAGAGTATAATTTTAGAATGAGCATAATGAAAATGTTAAAAACCGATCCATTTTTCTGTTCTGCTTCTAAGATGTGCTAAAAAGTAACTGGAGTAATTTTTCAAGTGTGGATGAATGCCTCACACTGGAGTTACTCCTGCAGAGGACACTGGGGTGGGACAGATACTTCCATCTCACCAGCCTTGACCTCTCTGCAGTTCTAAGACCAGACTTCTAGCTGCTTCTCAGGTGTCTTCCCAAGAAAGTCCTGCCAATGGCACCTCAAATTCACCATGTTTGAGATTGAACTCGTTATCTTCTTTCCAAGTTCCTCCTCCTTCTCTATTTCCTATCAAGGTTCTTGGTGCCATTCAGTTATCTGTTGCCCTGGCTCTAAGAAGTTGTGGTCCTTGGCTTCTCTTGTCTCCGACTCCTGCTATCCAAGCAGTGGCTGGTTCCTGACAGTTCTGCTCCAGAGAGGTTTTCAGATCCACCCTCTGTCCATTCCAACCACAACTCTTCTAATTCATGTGAGTTACAGTAGTGACCTCCAAAGGGTCGCCAGAGTTATCTTCTGAAATCACGCAACAGACCCTATCTCTGTCTCCTCAGAGAACTTCCTGGTCTCCAGCAGAATGAAGGACACACTTCAGAGCTTTGTGAACAGGCTTCCCAGGGAGCTGGCCCACCTACCCTGTTCACTTCCCCTGCTTTGGCCATATCAACTTACCCGCTCTTCCTCATTCTCTCACCTCTCTAACACTACTTAGCATCCTGTCCCCAGGTCTGAATGCCCTTGTATCTTCCTACATGTAAAAAAACTATTATTCTAACAATTTTATTCTCCCCTCCACAGCTCCCAGATGGTAGTTTTCCTTCACAGTTGGATAGTGGCCCGGGGAGTGAACAGAGTCACCTAGCTCATTCTTAAGAATTAGGCAGTTCTCTGGTCACTATTAGCTTCAAGAATAGCCTCATTTTAGTACTTAATACATCCAGTCCATACACATTACTATATTCGCACGCACACTGGGTGGGGAGTGAGTGGGAAGCTTCTGTTCTGTTTTACACCTTGATTTTCTCTTCCTGCTGCCCTGCCCCCAGCTTACTAGATGAGGTTTCTGACTCTCCAGGTCTAAACAGAGGAGGGAGGAGAGGTGAAGAATAGGAAAGGTCTGGTGTACCTGGTGTTCATGTAATCAAGTGTTGACTATTTCTAATCATAGCAAGTTAGTAGATGAGCAAAACTGACTTCATTTATTGGGATACATCTGTGGGGTTTTTTGGGTCCATACTGGAAATATTTAGCTATATTTCTTGTAGCATATGTGATACATTTTCTCCTAGTGCCAATTATGTTTTTTCCCTTTGCTCTTAGGAAACTAGGTCTAATCACTCACCTCTGGTTGAGGTCATCAGGCCACCCGGGGCATATCTCTTGGGCGGTATTTAAGCGGTTCTACAGAGGGCCTCTGTATCCTACAACTCATGTCTGATTCATTAGATGCACTCATGCACCTTTGTCCCTGACAGAGGTGGACATGTCTACATCTTCTGGCTAATAGCCATAGCTTCTCTCATTTAGGAAGAGGCACCATTAGAGGCAGGTTGAAAGTTCTTGAGCACAGTTCATGGTGTCATTCAAACTCCAGTGAATGCAAGGGAAGGGCTCCACATGGTTTCTTGATGTCCTTATCCCCAGGCTTAGATGAAGACAGAACACCTCTCCAACACAGGGCTGGGAACGGTTCTCACTGTGTATGAGATACTCTTACAAACACAACTTTTCCCTGATTTCCAACTTCAACTCTTTTTTAGCTCTTAGGTAGGTCAAGGTGAGTGATGGGTCACAGAATCATTCAGTTATTTCCCATGCAAATCACGCAGAGCTGATTGAACCCCTCACTTGGAAGTGTGGAAGGGCTTATTTTCAGTTGCCATGGGCATCTGTTGAAACTGACACAGCTCTTAGATGTCCCTCTGCATTGTCATTAACGTCTTTGCCCCAGTGTCATTCCTTAGAGTGGTAAGGCTTCCGTCATTCCTAGGTGGAAGTGATGATGGTGGGGGGTTTCCTGGCACAAGTCAGAAGTTTCTTGTACCTTAAAAGGACCTGGGAACTGCAGGGCACAGCTTCTGACTGGCTAAGTACACAGCCTGTCTGTTCAGATTATTCACCAGCGCCCAGAAAAAGAGAGATGTGCCAGATGTGCCCACCCAGGAATGGCCTTCTATGTCCCACAGGGCTGCCATGTGACATCTCAGAGCAGAGGTGGAGATTTGTCTCAGATTCAAGGCCTAACTGGGTGCTACAGAAAGCCAGATGAAAATGACGCAGTTGGTCATTCTACAGGTGTTTGGGCAGCGAAGTGCCAGGCTCTGGGCTGAGCACCGAGGATGCGATTACAAGAAAATAGAAAGACAGAACTAGCTCTTCTACCTTCATGGAAGGTGTGAACGCCCTGCCCCAATAAGGAAAGCTGCTATCATTTCTAGTATTTTGCAAACCACAGCCAGTTAGTGAAGTAGAGGTAAAGGTATTAATGTGCTTTCTAGATCCATATGCTATTATGAGATAAACTTAATTAGTTGATGACATTTTGTAATTGAGAGATTTTATGTAAAAAGCTGTTTGACTGGGTTCTGTTGGAAACTGGCAGATCTGGCAAGATGGGTTCTCAGTCCCTTGGAGCTGCCGCTGGCTGGAGTCGAGTGGCAGCTGCCTGTTGGAGTGCTCATGGACTTTCCAGTTGGCTGCAGTCCCCACCATCCTGTTTTCTATGCTCTGCAGCCTGCTTCACACATGCATATTTCCTCTCTTCTTTTATAGAGGCTTAATTTTAGGATTTATCTCTGAACTAGTCATGTTCAAATTGTTTTAGTAAGAATATGCTTTTCTTTTTCTTAAAAAAAAGAGCAATGCAATCTTGTACAAACCTGAATATATAAACCACTGAAAGTCAGAGCTGCTTTGCTTGAAGACAGACAGAATAGCCTGCCGTCCCATATACCCCCTTGTGTCCACTGTGGAAACTTTGAAAGCTCTGCAGGATGCAGTTGGAAAAGCCCTACCCCAGACTCCGGAAGCCTGTCTAAACTCTGAGCCTGTGGCTGCCTGCTGATTCTGGCCTGGCAGTAACCAGGTGCAGCAGCCAGCCAGACCTTCACAATGGCACCTTCTCTGGCCCCACCCCAGCTCTGCCCAGGTGATTGACAGCCAGTGTGCCAGGGGCTGCGGGGCCTGGTGGCTGCTGTGGTCTGTAAAGAACTTGCAGGGAGACTTTTTACAGAATGCTCTTTGGGTTTCCTCTGGCTTTTTGCAAATATTGGATTTCATTGGGACTTCAGTCACTGTCTAATGAATTTAGGCAAATTAGGCAAATATGAATTAAATACTCAAATGGAATGGAACAATTTGGGAGGAGGGCTCTTGGTCTACATACAGAATAGCTCCATCCTCTTGTTTCCTAAATATTTTCAATTCTGTATGCCAAAGGGTGAGGACATGGATAAAGAATTCGAGCTTGGAAAGTAAAAAAAAAAAGGCCCTTGTTTTTAAGATGTTTGGAGACTCTGCCAACATGAGTCCCTGTGTGTGGTTTGGGCTCCGATAGTGGGCACGAGAGTTTGCTCTGTACCTCGGTTCTGTGTCTGCCTTCCTCAGGGCCTGTCTTGGGAGGGAAGATTGCTTTTTTGTTCAGGATGACACCCTACATGTGACTCCTCAGAGGGTCTGACGCTAGCTTAGCAATCTTCCCTATCCTCATCATCTTCCCAATTTGGCTTACAAACTCTGGGAATGCAAAATTTTATGACTACTTTGAAAAAGAGCCTGGCAGTTTCTTATAAACATTCACCTACACTGTGAATAGGTTATTTACGCAAGTGAAAGAAAACACAAGTTCATTCAACACTTGTCATGGCAGCCTTATGCATAATGGCCAAAAAATACAAGTAATCCATGGGTTCACGTGTAACTGTTTTAACAAATTGTGGTATGTCTATACCATGGAATACTATTCCACAACAGAAATGGACAAACTTCAGGAATATGAAATAACATGGATGAATCAAAATCATTAGTCTAACTCAAAAAAACCAGACACAAAAGAATAAATTTGGTGTGATTCCAGAAAAGCAAAACAGTGAGAGAAAACAAGCAAATGGTTGGTTGTTGAGTGTAGAGTGGGGTGGGGAGAGGGGGTTGACTGCATTGGGGGAGGAGGGAGCATTTTGGGTGATGTTTTGTCATTTTAACTTTTATATTTAGGTTTGTGGTCCATTAATTGGTCAGAGCTGGGGCTTGACCCTAGGCAGTCAAGCTAATTTGTGCTGCTTAAGTTCCACATGGCACTGCCTGTCTCTTCCCAGTTCCTGGCACATAGTGAGTACTTAACAAATAATAATTTAATTGAATTAATGAATACAATGAAAGTTATAACACTGTATTTTGATTGTTTACCTGCTTATCATTACCCCCTGATCATATGCTTCTTTTTAAGGGAAAAACATGTGCCACTTATTAAGTCTGAAACATTTAGTAAGGCTTACCATTCCTGTAAACATTGCACCAGATGGGAGGAATAGAAAGACTAGCAAATGGAAAAATGATTAAATGAGTGAACACATTGGTTTCAACTGGTAGATTTCTTTCCCAAAATGGTTGACTTTACTCATAAAAATTAGCCCTGTGATTTAGGGTCCCACAGGGAATCCCATTGCTTGCTGCATTTTCAACTTTCTGACCTTTTGATTGACCATCTATAGCATGGGGCTAATAAAACCTGCCCTGTGCACTTCTTAAGGTGATTGTGAGGCCAAATTAAAGAACTATGAAAGAGTTCATAGAACTATGAACTATGTTTCATAGTTTCATAGAACTATGCCATCTATGAAAGAACTGAGTAAAATGCACAGAGCTCAGCAGATACCAGAAGCTATTATCTTGACTTTTAACTTGTTTCAGATGGTGTGAGGCCAAGGGTGGAATCTGCTCATACACTGTGGTTAGTGGCTTCTGTCTGGAGGTGGCAGAGGTTGGAGAGCAAATCTAGGCATGGTGCATGAGGAACTATAAGCACAAAGAGGAATCTGGCCTGGAAAGATGATTTTTTGCTGGCCACCACAGCACTGACAGCTCATCAGCACACCTTGGTTCATGGTCTGAATATGATTGACACAGGCTATAGTACCAGATGAAGATAAGGGTTAGGTGTCTCACTGCCTGGTACTGCAATGGACAAAAGCCTCCAAAGGACAGTGACCAAGAAAAGACTGAACAGAGGTTTTAAAGTCCTTTGGAGTTAGGGGATGGGTGTCAACTCTGTCAATACCAGCAAGTTTTGATTACAAATAATGTAAAAAAAAAGTCTCTCTAAAGCCAAGAATACTCAATAGGGAAAGAATAGTCTTTTCAATAGATGGTGTTGGGAAAACTAGATAACCACATGCATAAAAGTGAAATTGTACCCCTATCTTACACCTCTCACAAAACTTAACTTGAAACACATTAAAGATTTAAATATAACACCTGATACCATAAAACCCCTAGAAGAAAACATACAGAGGAAGTTCTTTGACACTGATTCTGCCAGTGATTTTTTGGATATGACACCAAAAACCTAAGTAACCAAAGCAAAAATCAATGTGTGACTACATCAAACTAAAAAGCTTCTGCATAGCAAAAGAAATAATCAACAAAATGAAAGGCAACCTATGGAATAGGAGAAAATATTTGAGAACCATATGCTGCATAAGGGGTTAATATCCAAAAATATATAAAGAACATGTACAACTCAATAACAAGAAACACAAACAATTCAATTAAAAAATGGGCAGAAGATCTGAATAGACATTTTTGCAAAGAAGACATACAGATGGCCAACAGGTATATGAAAAGATGCTCAACCTCCCTAATTACTGGGAAAATGCAAATCAATCTGACAATGAGATGTCACCTCAGACCTGTCAGAACGACTGTCACCAAAAAGAAAAGAAATAAGTGGTGGTAAGGATGTCTTGTTCACTGTTGGTGTGAATGTAAATTTATATAGCCACTGTCAAAAATACTACTGAAGTTGCTCCAAAAATTCAAAATAGAACTATATGATCTAGCAATCCACTTCTGGGTACATATTTGAAGAAAATAAAATCACTACCTTGAAGAGATATCTGCACCTCACATCCACTGCAGCATTCTTTGGAAGCAACCTAAGTGTCCTTTGATGGATAAATTGATAAAGAAGATAGAGTATACATAAGTGCAATGGGACATTATTCAGCCATAAGAAAGAAGAAACTCCTGATATTCTCAACAGCACAGGTGAACCCTGAGGACATCATGCTAAGTGAGATGAGCCAGACAAAGAGAAATCCTGTATGGCATCACTAATGTGTGCAATCTAAAAATGCCAAACTTGTTGCACAGAGAGTAGGACATTTATTCCCAGGGGCTTGGGGATAGGGACATTAAGGAGATGTTGGTCAAAGGGTCCAAATTTGCATGTAGAAGACGAATAGGTTCTGGACACCTAATACACAGCATAGTGCTGATAATCAACAATACTGTATTAAATACTTCAAAGCTGCTAAGAGACTAGGTCTTAAATGTTAAATGTTCTCACCACAAGAAAGAAATGATAATTATGTGATGAGATAGAAGTATTAGTTAATGCTATAGTGGTAATCATATTATGATGTAGAAATATATCAACATGTGCACCTTAAACCTATACAGTGTTCATATAAATTATATCTCAATATAAGAATCCATGTTAACACAATGCAATTCCATAAATGTTTACTGAATACCTACTATGTGCTTGACATTATATTAAGTACTGCAGAGACCATAAAGATGGACAAGACCCCAAGCATGTCCTTCTGTAACAGGTGTCCCCACCCCCATTAACTGAGGCACAGAAGAACATGACTTCTAAAGAAAAGTGACCCATTGAAGGTTGTCCTCCTGGCCCCCATGGGCTCACTCAGTTTTCAGTTTCCTCTTTTTTTTTCTGCAGTGTTTTGTTTAGCTTTATTTCTCTGAACACTGTTTTATATGTATCAGGATATGCATTGTGCAAAGTCAACAAATACACTGGTTTGCTTCTATGGTGATCATTACAACCAGTGTAACACCTAGGATTTCAAAAATTAAAAATAAAGGTTAATATCTCTCATTGCAGTGAGCCTAGGCTGTCATTCTTTTTTTAAAAATTTTTTTATTTTAGTTTATTCAGTACAGTTTCTATCCTTTATTCCCATTCCAGCCCACCCAACCATCTCTCCCCTCCTCCCTCCCCTTTCCAACCCCCC
>CM052545.1:59800956-59828539 GCA_028533065.1 Trachops cirrhosus | reverse complement strand
GATCTGTTCTGGCTCCCTGGGTTTATGGTGTGTACTTCTGTGGTAAAGTACCTGTGAGATTCAGTGTTACAGTGTCTTTCTGATATCCAGGTGGTCACAGCTTCCACCTACTCTTTTTTATACTCAGTTGGAGGGGTAAGGCAAAATGGCTTAAGACAGCAAGATAGTATGCTATGACATTTACAGTAGCAGCAAGTAGAGAAGAGATAGGAGATTCTTTGGCTGTGTATAATGTTAACTGTGATTTTCCACCCCACTAGCCACTTTTTAGAAAGGATGAAAAGAAGATAAGACTCTTGTTGAGAAGGAAAGGATTGTGAGTTGGATCTAGAAAACAGTGAGGTTGTGGGAGTTCAGTTTCTGAGGTAGGGTGAGAGTAAAGAGTAGTAAATAGGTGTAGTGTGTGAGAGAATAAAGTTAACCACTATAGTAATAGAATTCAGGAAACTGAGAAGTGGAGTATAAGGTCTGGGAGGGATGTTGCATATTATTTACAATTGTATGGAATAGCTATTATTTACAGTAATATTAGAGCAACAATCATATGACAGTATCTACTAGATCTAGATTATGAGAATGGGAAGTATGGAGCCTTGAGAAGTGTACTAGTGGAACAGAAATGAAGGACAGGTAATTAGCTATATACTATGAATGAGATAACAGGGAAAACCTATTAAATGATACATTATAACTAGCCAAACAAAGAAGACTATACCGAAAGAAGAGGAATACTAAAATACTATTTCAACAAAAAGTGTAAGAAAAATGAAATAACAATACAGATATGCTATTACTTGCAGGTTCAAAAAAAATGAAGGAAATAAGCAGGAGATGGAATGAAGAGATAAATTTGGAAAGAAAGGGAGAAGGATCAACACTAGAAAAAATAGAAACATAAGGAATTGAACGAAATAACAATAATAAGAATTAAAAAATTAAGTGACTTAATAAAAAATCAAGCAAAAAAAGAAAAAAACAAAAACAATAACAAAAAAAACCCTTTGTTGGTATCAAACTGGCCAAACCAGTTTTCCTGGTTTTGCTGGCTGCAGCAGACTTAGGGGCGAATGCCATGGCTTTTTTCCCCTTCCTGTTCAGAACTCTGTCACTCTCTGGCGCACTGTCCCCAGGTCCATCCGCATGGGCCCAACGCCCCAGGACTGGCCCTGGGCACCGATCTGTGAACTCCCAAGCACTTCCTCCGGAGCCCACTGCCGAGCAGGCGCGTGGACCCCTTCCAGGTTCATGTGTATGTACTCTGTGGATTCTGAGGGACTTGAATTTCCCCCGAATTCATGGCCTGGGCACTGAGGATCCCACACAATGCCCATGCTTTTTCTGTGCTCACAGCTGTAGGCACCAAGTCATTTACCCAAAAAATAACTTTCTCCGGGTTGGGGCGCTGGCGCAAGACCTGGCAGTCACCGGACCCATTGGCTGGGCCAATCTCTCCAAATCTGTTCAGGAGCCTCTCACCTGGGTGCAGGCTCTGGGTGCTCTTTAGCACTCCCTCTGAAAGCTCACTGGGGAGTGCTCACACCTTATTCCAGGTTCATTAATGTGAACTCTGTGGATTCTGAGGGCCCTGCAATTTCCCCGAATTCGTGGCCTGGGCACTGGGGATCATGCAGAACGCCCACGCCTCTTCTGTTCCCATGGCTGTGGGCCCCAGGCCTTCCACCAAAAAAACACTCTCTCCAGGTTGGGGTGCCCACGCAAAGCCTGGCCATCTTTGGCTCCACTGGCTGGACCGTGATCTTCCCCAAAGCCCGCTCTGCGGTCCCCCGGATCAGCACTGCTCAGTCCTTGTTTGGCCAGGGAGGGAGCGGATGACCCAGCTCCCCCCACCCTGAGAGCCCTGCGGCAGCTCCCGGAGCTCTGGGGCTGGGGCTGTAACCTCCCTACTCCCCAAGCTGATCCCTGGGCCATTATTATCCTGCAGTAGTCTCCTTACCGTCTGGTCTTTCAATATCCGCTACAATTTTTGATTTCCTATTGTCATGTATGCTGCGATGATCCTCCATAGGATTTGCTCTAGTCCTCTGTAGTATGGCTAGGTTTTCCTGCCATTTGAAGAGGGAGGTGGCACGCCGCCATCTCCAGTTTCCTCTTGAGCTTGATTTAAACGTTATCCTCTTCTGTGGCTCCCACAGGAAAACTTGACACACTAAGCATGTACCAGCTACATGTTTGGTGCTTTACTGGGGTTTGTAAAGTCATGGTGGAGAGATCATGTCCTTCAGCACTTAGAATTTCCCTAAAACATTCCTGTTTGACAGGTTCCTCCCCACCCCAGCCAGGGGGCCTGTCCCCTTCACCCCTAATCCCACAGTACTCTTCCCAACTCCTTCCTTTCCCCCTCGGACCAATTTCTTTCCTTTCACCAAAACCCTGGGTTCCAGGCAGGCCTGGGGGGCCCATTCCTCCTCTGACAGCAAACTCATCAATGGCAAGTGTCTTCTTGAGAAGAAGCATTCTTAGAACAGCACTTTGAAAATACACACATCGGTAGGGTTTAGTAGGTGTTATTTTTTATTTAGGTAAATACATATAATACAGCATTCACCCTTTGAACCAATCAAAAATGTATAATGCAGTGACTTTTAGTTCATTCACAATGTTGTGCAACCAACATTACTATTTAGTTCTAGAAGCTTTTCATCACCTCCAAAGGAAACTCATTAATCAGTTTCTCTCTCCATTTTCCCTCCCCCACTTCCCCCTTAATGACTGGCTTTTCTCACTTATAGGACTCCAGAAACATCCATCCCAGCCAAAGTTCTCATCCTTTGACAGACCTGCCATATGATTCCACAGTATGCTGGTACCACTATCAATCCACTGCTTCCCTGTGGACAGGCATTCTTTTCCACCTGTTTCACTTTAAAGAGTTCCACAGTGATGGTGCTCACCTGCTCATTCTCTTGCGCTGCCACCGCTGGTTCCTAAGAGTTGAGTTCTAAGGAGAAACCACTTTGTCAGAGGGTGTGTTCATTCTTCGATGTAATAGATATCAGCATATGACTTTCCAAAAAAAAAAAAACAAGTGCAATAATTTTGTATCAGGTGTCATTTTATTTCTTGTTCAAAATACTGCACACTACTTGCATAGTTTTACACATTTTTGAGGTCTCTGTGGCAAATCTTAAATCTTCATTTTCATGTATTTGAGTAGATCTCATTTTGAGAATGAAGTGGACAAGGAGGGTTTGCCCACTGGGCTCTGGGTCCTTCTGTTTCCTCTCCTGAGGCAGATGTGGTTAGCGATGACCATCTGTTAACTGCATTTTCATTAGGTTTAACTGTGGAGGTCCTTCCTGTTCTTGTGTTTTCAATAACTCTTTTATTTAGAGCAGTTTTAGCTTTACAGAACAATTGTAAAGATAGTACGGAGAGTCCCCATGTCTGTTACACCCAGTCTCCCCTTCATAACATCTTATGCTGGCATCGCACACTGGGTGCAACTTATGAACCAAAACTGATTCATCACCAGAAAGTAAACCCCATACTTTGTTTTTATCCAATGCCCTGCTTCTGTTCCAGGACCCCATCCAGGACCCCACAACATTCAGTTGTCATGTCACCTTCGTTTCCTCTTGGTTTCTCAGACTCTCTTGCCTTGGATGACCTTTGTATACACGTTAAGAGAGACTATTTTTCTATCTTTTCAGAAATTATATGAAGACCAAAAACAGATGAACTCTGCATGGGGCAGCATGAGAAGCCTTCTTGGAGAGTATAGTATGGAGTCTAAATGTTGACTTGGCAGGCAGAGATGGCTCGAGAGCTCCAGGCAGAAGGGACAGTGTGTGGAGAGGTCTGGAGGTGAACATGGGTTGGGTGTGCTCTGAGTGAGGAGGCGGGTCCAGCAGGGGCAGGACCTGGGCCCCGACAAGGATGCCTCTAGTGCAGGAAGTGAGTCGTTCAGGGCACACAGACATGGCTGTTTTCAAGGGCTCTCACCCAGTTTTCCCACTCTTTGCTCATCTGTTTTTCTGGCATGGCAAAGGAAATGGCTAGTCAGGGAGAGAGAGACACTGCTCAGCACTGCCTGAGCATAACATTTCGTGGGAGGGACTTCCTGCCCGGATGCACTCTGCTCTTGCCTGTCCCATTATCAAGAACCCACTCTGTTTCTCTCTTGTTTGCCAAGGTCTGTGGCCTTTATGGGGTTAATAAGAGACACAACTTTTAAACTGTATTGGAGATTACTTTAAAAAGTCATAAAAATGCACAATTTTACTGACATTATATTGCAGTTGCTCAAAATATCACATGACCATTGGTTAGCTCAGGGCAATAGATATCCCACAGACTAATTTAATCACTGGCAGAAGGCCATGCAGTCTCCAGACAGGATCAGAATCAAACTGGGGGCTGCTAAATATAGAAATATAAATTTGGGTTTGTTTAGAATCATTTGAAAATTGGAAGAACACATTAGCCAGTATGCAAGCATGGTAGATTTTTCCAAAGGCACAGCTCTATAGTCTCCCTTTATTACCTTGCATTTGGGGCTGTTCTGTATCCCTAACCCTGCTCTCAGCTTTTCAGTGGAAATATGAGGCAAGTCTCCATGCCTGAAAGTCACAGTAGACTTTTGAAGTAGTCTAGGCTGGAAACACATCTCTCTTCTAGATATGGTACATTCCCAGAGGCCTGTGTGACAGATTGATTTCAGAGGTGACTGCAGCGACCCTTGTGGTCCTCATGCTCTTTGACATCATGGTTTTGCACCTGTTTTTCCATCAAGATGTGGGAATGAGTGTCTATAGCTTCTCCTTGAAGTTTCATCCAGGGTTGGGGGAATAACAGGTCCTGAAGGGCAGGATTGCATGGAAACAAGGGATAAAGAAAAATGTGTCTTTGCAATCACTATGCCCTACACATCCCTCTTGTTCCATATTTATTGTACTAAGGTACCTCAATGCACACATACACTTACCTAGAGGAGCTTTGCTTAGATCCAGATTCAAGTGAGTGTTGACCAGGTCTGGAAAGGAGAATGGGGCATCTCACTCATGCTACTGTTTGTGACATTGCCCCTAAAAACCCAGAGGAAATCAAGGAGAAGTAAAGAGCTCTGGAGTACACACCAGGACAACTGGCCAGTTTACCCAGTCCAAGTGGCTTTCAAGGCCTTACAAATCAGTCCTCTGGCTGCCTCTCTCCTACTATACATGACTACTCTCTGGGCCCACAGTGCTCCTATCACACCAGCCCCTTTGCTGTCTTTCAGCTAGGCTGGATGCTTCCATCTCTAGGCTTTTGCCTTCCTACCCTGCACAGGAAGCTCTTCCACCAGATCCTCTCCTGGCCTCTGAATGTCACCTACTCACAGAAACCATATTGAAACCACAGCAAAAGCAGCCCATTCATACTCCACTTCTCCCCCTGCTGTATGCTCTTTGATATAACTCAATGCCACCTACTTTATATCATATCATAGCAAGCCTGTCGTCTTCATTTATGATCCACCTCCCCCACTTCAATGCTTGTTATACAAAGAGAATAAAAATATAAAACGTGTTGAATGAATCATGAATTACAGTTATGCTCATTTCTTATATCTGGATAAAACTGTACTGCACATTGGTTGTACATTTGCATGATAATTCCATTAGGAATTCACACACTCATTCTTTCATTACATTCTTTATCCCTCCCATTGCATTGTAACCACACTTGTACATGTGTATTAATGGATAGAGACACAAGCTCTGAAGGAGGGCCATCTAGACCTAGAGAAGAAAGTGATCTAGAGAAAGAAACCCTTGAGCTGAGAACTTCAGAATAAGAGGAGTTGACTCCATAAAGGGGAGGGAGATAACATTCCTCATGGTTTCATTTTTAAAAAAATCCTCACCCGAGCATATGTTTATTGATTAAAGTGAGAGGAAGAGGCAGAGAGAGAAAGAGAGAGATCGATGTGAGAAAGAAACACTGATTAGTTTTGTAGGGTGAACAGAGGCAGTCTGGCTTCCTCACCCAGGTGTCTGGGTAACTAAGGGAAGCAGTGTTCCCATGGCCTTGGAGGGGCCTGATAACCAGTGTTCTCATAGCCTTGAGACTGGGTCCAATAAGCTGTTCCCATAACATGAAGTGGGCTTGCAGGCACAGAGTCATGCTATGTTATATAATTTTCTGGCTTTTTGCCAGCTTCGTTTGTTCTAGTATTTAGGAGGGGCTAGGGCTTCCTGCTGGGTGCCATGCTGGGGAGCAAGAGCCATGACATGTGTTACGCAGAGACGTGGTTTGCAGCATATGTGGCTCGCCTACCCATGAATAAAGGCATGTCAAACATCCCCACGGCTCTGTGAATATTATTCCATCTGCCCAAATACCATGAACCTATCTGGCCTTGAATGGTCACAACACAGGTTTCGTCTTGTACACACCCTTACTGGGGATCAAACCCTTGACCTAGGTGTGTGCCCTGACTGGTAATAGAACCTGCAACAGTTTGGTGTATAGGACAACGCTCCCACTAGCTGAACATGTCACTAGTATCATTTCTTGATTTTATGACATGTGTTCACATTCCTAATTTGAAGGTGAGTCTTAGAAATGATAGTACCTCACAATCACTTTTGGCCAGGTGGTGGTTATACCATATTGTCATTGCTTGTGCACCTGAGAATTCCATTGTTATTCATGATGGAATGACTAGACAATTTAAGAGCCACTTGGAGAAAATAATATAAGTTTTGATTCTCATCTGACAACCTTCACTGACATGTTCTGGTTAGACCAAAAGGGGCCAACATCAAAAATTGCAGAATGCATATTCCTGACTAGAAGAAAACACTGGAGACAATAGAGGAGCCATCATAAGAAGCCCAGAGTTGTCAATGTTTTTCAAGAGTGTGGAAGATGAAAATATGTGAAAGAACGTGGGTGCTGGTGATTCAGAGCAGAAAAGCAATTCAGAACTTTCAACATGAATAGATTTTAGAAATACCATCATCAACTAATTTAGCATGGATTTTCATTTTTATACAGGCATGAGAACAATAAGCAATTCACTCCTATGTCTAAATAAACCTAAACGAACTCTTTTAATGGGTATAAAATAACAATTCTGAACGTTAAGAAAGCATCACATTAACATTTCATTGGCAGGGATATTTGTTTCTCAAAGTTGTATAAAATAGTGGTGTATTTTAGAATCAGCGAGATCTTGGATTTGAGGCAATGCAGTAAAGTGAGTGTGAGAGAACAGTACTAGGTGACAGGGACAAGTGGTGAGGGGCACCCAAATTTGGTGGGATGGCCATGGGGGAGCATGAGGCACTCTGGGAAGGAGTAGCTTCTTTGGGATTGAACTAATGGGCTATTTTCTAAAACATCAATGCAACGTCATCTTGAAAGCCCTTGGTACAGTTTAAGAATTACTTTGCTACTGACATTAAGCAAAAACACATGGCAGATAGACACAATCCTCACTCTCCCAATTACCCCCAAATAAATAAATGCATGGATGTCATAGGCAGCCTAGGGATATACAAGAAAGAGAAGCAGACAAGGGTGGGTTAACATCTATGGGCTTGGGAAAGGAGGGGACATCAGTGCAGACACTGTTCAGCGGGTCAGGTCATTCAGTGTTTGCAAGCCATAAATGAAATTGTCCAAATTCGTTTTCTCATGAAAATGTCAGCCTGAGCCCTTAAAGTGAGTAATTCTTTTCTTCTGGACTGAGAAAAAGAAGCCCTTTTTATTTTGTTGCCCTCGAGACAAATGAGGCTTTTTTTCTTGTTCCACGTTTCCAGTTTGCTGGTACTCTTCAGATTTGCTTATATAAAGGGCTGATATAAATTTTCAGGTGGAAGAAATGAGATGCTGATGAGTTGGTTTGGTTTAACCGGAGCTGTCACCACGGACACAGGGCGCTCTGCTGTCCCTTCGCCTGTTCCCCAGGTGAGGCCTGTGGCCCACAAATGGCTCTCTCTTCACAAGACATTTTAACAGGATGGGGCATAAAAGTGATACGGCTACATACTTCTTGTTAATAAATGTCTTGTTTAGTTACCTCATGTTAATCATTCACTAAGCAAAGATGAAGGTCAGATTTTGTTTGGGCTCAAGCCTGAAAATAACTTGTGGCTGTTGTTTAAATGCTCAGTTTGCTGCTTTCTTTTTTCTCTCCCCTTTCCTCCCTGCCCCCCCTTCTCCCATCCCCCTTTCTCCTCTCTCCCTTCCTCTCCACATCTCTCCCTCCTCCTCTACTCTTGATATTGCTCTTCCAAAGACTAGAACAGAGACTGATATTTAGTTGCTTGGCTCCCAAAAGTATTATCAGCCACTGCAGCTGGAAAAGATGTCAGAAATCACAGAAATGGGTGATTTTCAAACCGTTCTGAGGAATATATGTTTGTCTCATGCCCAGTCTGCACGATGGGATGGGAAGGCCGGGAGACAAAACTTCGCCCCACCCCTCTCTGATTCAGCTACAGTAGCTTGGTGTCTGATCTTTTCCACATATGCGATTGCTGTCTCAGGTTTTGTAAGTCTGAAAACTGCTAATGCAAATCAGGCTTCTCCTTGTCAGGTGAGGGCACCGAAGTCTAGAGAGGCAGAACAATTTGCTTGAGATGGCACAGCTTCTCTGCAAGGGAGCTGGGGCTAGGAGCCCTGCCTGTACCCTGTGGCATGGTCCTGGGACAGAGAGGAACCAGTCTGCAAAGCAGAGGTAAAGTGGGAGAGTGGAAGGATGCAGAGCAGCTTGGATCTCTGGAAATACCTCTTGGGCCACAGAAGATGGTTTTTCCAAGTGGTCTCTGAGAACAATATAAATGTAACCCTGGCTCTATGATCTCTCTTTCAGTGAATGAAACAGATAGAGGCCATGATAGAGGCTTCAGCCATTTCCCTATTTTACTATAAATGTAGCTTTCTTCTCTATTTTTTGTTTTTTTACTGAGTTTCTGGGAGGCATTTATGGAAATGTATATTAATTTTACTATATTTCCCAGCAGTGTGAATTTAATATTTAGGGTGGAGTCATATTTAGGCCTATTGACCTAGAAAAAGTTAAGTAAATCATTAGACATAAATAAAAATGTTCAATATATTTATTTATCTTTAAAACATTGCCTTTGTGGTTTTATTAAAACCACATAAATTGAGAGTTAATTTAGGGTTGTGGTATGAGATTCTGGAAACTTAGCTCTGCTCTTTACTAGCTGGGTGACATTGGTCAAGTCACTTAACCTCTCTGAGTTTTGAATTTCTTCCTCTGTAAAATGGTGATGATAGCAATACCTTCCACATAGGGTTCCTATGTGGATTAAATGTGTTTATCATATTAAAAGGCTTTACTATGTGAAGCCTTTACAACAGTGTCTAGTATGGGATTAATTGTGCTTCATGAATCTGAGCTTTGGTATCTCTCAATAAATCTTGAAAGTTATTGGTCTATATTGCTTCAACTATTGTCTCTTCTCTATTCTGTTGGGACGTTTCCAAGACTCATAGCATCTCTTTTATGTTTCTATTACTTTGTTTCTGGAGGGTCTTTGGGATAATTTCTTTGGTTCTATTCTGCAATTGACTGACATTGTGATGCATCCTGTGCAGTATGTTTTGTAATCTACTTGTGATGGAGACAACTGTGGTACACAATAATTTACTCTCCTATTCTTCTGTATCAACTGTTTTGTAGTTGGACACAAGTATACTATATGGTATTTCCCAGACAGCTCTGCAGTTGGATGTGGACATTTGACTAAGTTTTCAATAGATGTGAGTGGAAGTGATGTGTACGACTTGGGCACAATGACTATGTCTCTTCCATACTTTTTTTCCTTCTTGTGAGCTGGTCAAACATAGCAGATCCACAAACTGTTACTTGTTTGCAATGGGGTTTGTTTTAAAACGTAAAGAAAAGCATGTGGACACTTTCTAGCAATTCAACATTGTCACAATACCTAACCATGTCAACATTTTTCTGGTTATTTATTTATTTATTTATCTAGTATTTTACAAAAACAATGGTTCAAAAAGGATTGGAAAACTTTTTTTCTGTCACCTGTGCCTGTAACCAAGATAAAGTTAATGTCTGGAGGGATGGCTGAAAAATAAAACGGAGGAAACCGGTATCCCTGCATGGCCACCTGGAGCACAGGTGCCTTCCCACCTGGGGTGCCCGCCTCAGTCTACTACAGAAGAGGGGAAAATCCACTGTCTCCTTCAACCTGTTCAATTGTTGCTAGGTCTTTCCCCGTGGGGTCAGGCCCTACCCCACTGCCTGTGCATCACATTTTTAATTCCAATTACTATGCATTTTACTTCTAAAATTATGTTTATTCATTTTCACATCTCTTTGGTTATTTTTAAAAATAGATTCTCATTCTTTGATCATATTTGCAAGCCTCTGTTGTTTTTAAATCTTTTAGCATTTGTTAAAATAAAGTCTTGCTTGAGAACCAAGATACAACAAATATGAACTTTCAAACAGAAGTGACAAATCACCACATGGAGATATTTGTCAGGAATTTCTGAGAATTTGTTCTGCAACGCTTAGATTCCTTCAACTACTTTGAGGCTGTAACAGGATTAAGAGGGCAAAAAGAAATGATTTTAGTGAGGCCAGTCTCTCTAGGAAAGTCGCTATTGAGAGCTCTGTCTTCTCTCCTCCCCAGAGAGGGGCATCAAAGCTGACAGAATGCAAAAGCAAGACTTCTCCATGGGGACAGTGATTGTCCAGGCAGATTTTGGCCAATTAGTTAAAAAATTGGGACACATAAATGCATTTTGTTTCTATCTCCTCTAAACTGGCGGTGATTGAAAATTAGGAAAGTTATGTTTATTAGTTTTCCAGGGCTTCTGTAACAAAATACTACAAATTGGGTGCCTTAAAACAACAGAAATGTAATGCCTTGCAGTTCTTGAAGCCAGAAGTCTGAATTCAAGGTGTTGGTGCCATGTTCCCTTCAGAGGCTCCTTCCAGCTTCTGGTGGCCCCAGGTATTCCCCGGCTTATGGCAGCATCTGCTCTGCTCTGTCTCCACACAGCCGTCTTCCATCTGTGTCTTCATATGGAGTTCTTCTCTCTGTGTGTGTCTGCGTCCAAATTCCCCCCTTCTTATGAGGACCCCAGGCCTGTTGGATTAAGGATCCACCCTACTCCAGGATGACCTCATCTTAATAATTTACATCTGCAACAACCCTGTTTCCAAATAAGGTCAGTCTCTGTGATGCAGAGGTTAAGACGTCAACCTATCATTTTAGGGGGTACAATTGAACCCATAACAAAGTGGGAGAAAGTGAAGGGGGCGGAAGTCACAAAAAGGAGGAGAAATCCATTTCTCAGTTTCTGCTTCTATCACCTTTGCTTCTGCTCTACATGGTTGGACTAGTTCTTTACGGTCTCAACAACATTTTGGAATAAATTTCCTTCTTCAAGGACTCTTGATCCTCAAACCCCCTTCCTACACTTGATCTTAGCCAAAAGGCCGAGAAGCGATCAAACTCCCTTCCTGATCTTGTGCCCCAGTGTTGAAGACTCCCTTCCACTCCCTCACCTGCACATTGGGTCCCTGGTCTCCCGCACCAGTCCTGCTCGCCGTCCCTCCCAGCCCCCACACCTTGCTCTGCTGGGCATGCAGACAAAGCCATAGCCCTGACCCTCCTTCCACTCCCAACAACATCCATATCTTGCCTCTTGGGCTCTGATCCCAGCACACAATGAGCCAAACATGTCCGGGAGGCTTGCCTTGGAGTTCCCTTTCTTGCTGACCTCCCTGATCAAACCACCTGCTGGACCATCTGGCCATCTGCTTGAGGACCTGCTTCGGCTGCATCCCGAAGCTTGGGATCCCAGGGCAGACTGCTGCAGAGAGAGGTCCATGGGGACTGCCAGTGTCTGTCCTCTGGGCCTACCAAGGCAATGACACACACTTATCAGCATGTAGGACTGGAGCATATAGAGGGGAAGGAAAGCTGTTGGAGAAACATTTAATATCAGAGAACCTCCAAATGGAGTGTATGAGATTCAAATGAGGACCAGTGTCCAAACCTCTGACCTGATTAACTCTTTGTGTATGTACAAAGTCACTAGCAACATGTAAGCCTAGTATATTAGGAAAAAATACACCAAGCTTTTAGCTCAGGTTAACCCAGGAGCACTGACTGACCTACTTAAGATGGCATGTTCCTGCGGAGAGGAAAGCCGCATGTTACAGGACCATGAGTGCTCTGGCTCAGTGTGGAGAATCAAGAAAAGCACTCATTCCATTCTCTGTTTCCATGTGCTCATCTGCAAGATGAAAAGGGCAGTTGGCCAACAAAACCCTCTTAGCCTTAACATTCTAATGATGAAAACAAATCGATCATAATCTTACCAATTGCATTAACACATTGACCCTATTAGTTATTTATATCCCAATTCAATATTTATATGTTTTGTTGCCAGAGAAAAATTCAGTGACTTTTTATTTCTGTAATAACACTCAGTTTAGCCAAGTCCAGGAGAGAAACAAATCTACGAGTTAGTTACAGAAAATTAAAAAAAAACGTAGGACTCTGGAAAACCTAAAATTAACAAACTTTATAAATTCTCATCTAAAGACACAAGCCAGTCTTAATTTTTTGTCATGTGAGTGTATTGCACAGATATATCTTGATCTATCCCTCTCATGAAGGAATGTAGCCAAACATTTCTTCCTCCCTGTAAAGCAATTCTCTAAATCAAAGCCAACTTTTTAAATGATTCAAAGTTGGAAGAAGCATTTTTGGATGCTGCAAAAAGCCATTCAGACACAAGATTGTTCTTCTCATTTACTTAATGCAGAAGTGGGGTAAAATTTGGAATAAGTTGTTTGAAGATGCTACACAACTGCAGGTCCATGTGGACTGGGACATTCCAAGTACGGTTTTGTAACAGTGTGTTCAGTACATTATAGAAGTCTCTCATAAAATCAATCCATTGCTTTAAAAAATTATGCTTTTTGAGATATGATATATGTGTGCATACACCAATAATTTGGCCAGACACTTGTGTGGCCAATTTGGGACTCGGGTAGTTGGGAAATGGTAGTTGTGAAGCAGATGGGGATGGCTGGTTGCTGTGGACATTCCTTTGGCACCCATTTCTCTTCCTGTCCCTTCCAAGTGGCAGCCTGATGTCCCTTTGGGGAGCCTCCCACCTGCATCGTGTGGCTGCCCTGTGGAGCTTGGAGCTCCAGGGCTGAGCCTTGCATAGAGTAAGCCAGTCCAGGGGACCTTTGTGTCAGCCAGTCAGCCCAGAGCTTCTCTGTGTCTGCAGGGATTGGTTCACAGTGCCCAGGTCATGGGAAAATCAGTCTTTCTGTGGCATGTGGCTCCCTGTCTGTGAATGTCAAGGAGGAGGTGTTAAGCGCCAGTTTCTGCTGCTGGCAGCTGCTTTACCATTATGAGGGAAGCATACCTTCGGATGAACTCGATATGGGTAAAATAAAAAAATGAGCAAATGCAGGGGAATCTCGTGGGGAGAGAGGAAGGAGGGAGGAACAGACAGTAAACATAAACAAATAAGTGTGGTTAGCATGCAAAGAAATTAAATAAGGTCTTGGGCTGGGCACTAAAGAGAGCATGGGAACCCACCCTTGATTGGCTAGGTAGGGAAGCCTGTGCCACAGACCCACTGTGGAAGCTGGGAACTAAGGGACAGGGATTTCACATGGTATGAGAATTTCCCATGTGCCTTTGCAACGGACTTCCACTTGCATCAAATCTGTACATGTCAGTTTCTTGTGTTGTGGCCCTGTGGACCTGATGCCCTTACAGCCTTCCTGGCCTCAGGCCCCACTGATCCTGTGCTGTGTCTTGCTCACTTCCATGGACCAATTATGGCTTTTTTGCACTTGACCATGGAGGGGAGTATGGCAAAAGAAATAAATGTCCACTGACTCACCCTTAGACTGTGTCTACTGAAAGAGAGGGAAAGCCATGCTCATCTCCAGCTTCCCCTCCTCACAGACTGGCCAAGGAGTGTGGACTGGGGTAGAAGAACATCCACAGTGGTGTGCAGGGAGTTCTCTGGTGGCCAGACCTCTCGGCTGCTGTTAGCCTGTGCCAGAGACTTAGCCTTTCCCAGGAGGTCAAGGAAAGCTAGCAGAAATGATGGAAGGGATGAAGGAGTGAATGGTGGGAGAAATATGAAAGGAATTGGGATGGTTTCTCTTTGAGAGGAGAGTGAGGGCGGACAACAGGCATGGGAGTTTTGTTCTGAGGGAGAGTTTCCTTTTCTGGCCCTCTGCTTGCTCATCTTGAAAGTGCAGCAGATTAACTTTATGATCCACACAGTTGCTTCCAGCCCTAAATTCGGTGATTCTAGGGATAATTTTCACATGTGTAAATCATATTTACACAGAAAGTGGTGGTTGTTTTCCAACTTCATTGCAAGAAAAGAAGAAAATATGAGATCTAAGGTGAAGTTTCTTGACCTCGAGAGTTGTTTTGAACATAGGAGAAAACAGTGGCGTTTATAAGACCCCCATTCCTGAAACTATAGAAATAATACATTGTTATTTTTCTGGAATCAAATAATCCCAGGAATTTACTCCCTAAAAATGGGAACTTGAATTACATGGAGATTACTATGTTAACATGATAATACTACATCCTAAGTTCTTAAAAATAGATTTCACATGCTATCAAGGAGAGCTGAGGCAACTTCTTGTGTCATGTTCACTGTGTATTTTTAACGTTTTAGCTGTGATTTTCTCTTAAAAAGGAGGTACACTTCAAACTGAGACAGTGGGGTTTATGATGCTGAGATGGGCAAAGAGCAAAATTTGGGAGAATTAGGTAGGGCTTTTTAATGAAAATAATGCCCTATGTTTTAAGAGTGGGATGGAGTCTTAATCCTAGGGACCTGTGACCGTTATATCACATGGCTCAAGAGATGCTGCACATTTGATTAACTCAAGGACTCTGAGATGAAGAGTTTAAGCTAATGACTCATATTGGCCCAATGTAATCACAAGGGTCTTTAAAAGATGGAAGAGGGTGGCACTTTGATGGGATGATCCTGAAAGCCAGGTGTTGAGGCCTGAGATGACGAGACAGCAGAGCCTCCAGGGACACGCATCCCTGTGAGAGTTTGTGGAGCAAAGACAGCTGCCAGCCTGCTTCGGATGTGTAGTATGAAGGCAAAATAAGTCTCTGTCTGGCCAAGCCACTGATTTCTGAGGTAGTTTGTTACCACAGCACAACTTCAATTATCCAGAGTGATTCCAGGTAGAACTCGTGTGGTGTTTGTGAGGTTCTAAAAAATTCTTTTTTTTGTATTGAAATTCTCCACATTTTCTTTTCTTTTCTTTTAAACACATTTAAGTGCTTATCATGTGACAAGAAGAGTAACAGGAGTAGAGACACAATCCCTGAAAGAACAATGACCCCAGCAGGGTGATGGTTTAATGGGGTTTCCATGTTGGATGGCCGTGGTGAGTAAATGGGGGATGACACAGATTTCAGTCAGACAGAGGTATAGGGAGTGACGTCTGGGGCAGGACGCATTCACACTGAAAACACATTCCTGGTCACAATGGCCTTGCTTCCTTCTAATAGTTTCTGTGCTCCTACTCCATATAAAGCAGAACATAGCACTTACCCTGAACCTGTGTCTTCAGAGCCCAGAACAATAGGTCTGTTTGGCCAGGACTGGAGAGAGTAGGGGAGGAAGAACCCACTGGTAGATATGTGAAGGAGCACAAATTTGCATTTGGTTTACATTTTCAAGCAGCTGTGTGAGGAAAATCCAAGTTCCCCTTCGCAACTGCACCCTTCTCACTCTTACCTTCCACCTAGACGTGTGCTCAGGGTGTCAGCACTCCAGTTGCAGTGATGCTTCCCCTCTGGTCCCTCTTGATGTCTCTGATTGTCACTATGTACTGTGCTGGCTCAACTCTGTCCTTTACTCCAAGTCCAGACTGTCCGGGTAGCCCTCCACGCCCATGCTCCCAGTAGACCACACTCTGGGCCCCAGTCACTACTCACCTGTCTCTTTGTCATGTTTTGATGGTGAAGGGCTGCTCTTTATTTTCCAAAATGACAGCTAGCTAATCAGGTTAACTTACCTTTGTCATCATGGGTGCCTATAGCTGAGTTTGTAGCAATGTGGAGAAATACAATATGGCTTCATTTGTGTCTGCCAAAGTGGGTAAGAATCTACCATAGTGCTTTCACCCAGAGACAGACATTTAAGTCAGCTCTGTGTGCCTCAGAGTAGGGGTTCTCAGTGCTGGCCGCACACTGAGGTCACCTGAGAGCCTTCAACAAAGGCAAAACTGGATCCACAGGCTCCCTCTCAGTACAAATCAACCAGTTCTTTTTCTTTCTTTCCTTCTTTCTTTCTTTCCTTCCTTCTTACCTCCTTTCTTTATTTAACTTTGGAGCTGGGTATTTGTATTCAGTTAATCAGTGATCAAAATTGAATTAATCATTATTTATTGAGCACCACCTCTGTGGCAAGGATGGTTCAAGGGACAGGGGATATTGTGATGAAAAGGACAAACCAAGTCCCTGGTCCAGGGGAAGTTACATTTTAGTTGAGGGGTGAGGACAGACAGTCACTAAGCCATGGAACAAAAATAACCAGAGCAGTTTCAGAGTGTAAAATGTGCTATGGGTGAAAGTGGGGGGTGTGATGGAGAGAGACTGATGGTGTTTGCTAACTTAATATAGATGCTTCTAGAAGACTCGTGGGGGAGGCAACAATGGAGCTGATCCTCAAAAGGCTGGGGTAATCATTGTGAAATATCTGGGGCAGAGTGCCCAAGGCCAAGGGACATCAGTTGTCCCCAGACAACAATTTGTTTGACATATTTCAGGCACAGAAAATAAAGCCACTGAGGCTATGGGAATAAACTGAGTGCAGAAACTAATGTGGAGAAAAAAAAAATGGATACACATAGAGTGATATTTTTAGGGTGCAGACTTGCTGGGTGAAGGTTATTTGTTTTCATAGCAATGATGTTCCTCTTTCTGCTCGCCTGTCCTAACTTGTCAGTTCAATCTGAAGCAGCCTGGTCTGCAAGTGGGTTCCTCTCATGTCCCACCTCCCCGTTCCTGTTTCCAGGGTCTTCTCGGTTCACCGGCCTGGTGGGACATGTAGCAGCATTCTCTATCATGCTTTTCCAGCCTGGAGAAGCCGAAGTCTTTGTAAGAATCATGGACTGTGGGTCAGGACATGTACTGCTCCACGCCTGCACCTTAACCTTCAGGAGGCTCTGGTAAGGATGAACGAGTATAACACAGGGGAAGCTGCCTGCCTGCATCCCTCACAAAGAGCAAGCTCAGAGGAGGGGGAAGACTAGTTTCCACTCCTCCTCAAGAGTCAAGGGCAGAGAAAAGGCACTTTCTTGTCCCCAACTGGGTTTTGAACAAAGGTGACAGAATTCTAAGTCTTGATGAAATCTAACTGACTGATAGACAGTATGTATATATCATGGCTTTCAAACCTGAGGTCTGGCTCCTTCCTACACTGAAAGAACGTTGAAAATTCTGTCCTTATCAGACTCCCAGAATAGCTGGCTCCCCGAGCTTAACTCTCAGCGTTAATCTTGAGCCCCAGAGGGGGGGCCTCCTCCATCTCAGCGCCGTGCTCGTCCTTATCAGAGGGCAGAGTGCCTGTCAGTTCTGCCCATGGCCAACCTCAGCCAGCGGCTCCCTCCCTGAAGGAAAGGATGCGGTTTCGACTACAAGTTCTCAGGACGGGGACACGGGACTGTTTTTATTTGATACATTCATGGGTTCTGTGCTGGATTCTGCATGCTGCTTCTTAGACTGAATAATTCCTCTCCCCATGCCTTCTTTTCCCCACAAAAATTGTGAGGCTTGAGTAATTGAGAATTTTCCTGCCTCCACTTGGACAGCAAGAAGTTAACATTATTTTTAGAAAAGCAGTTGTCCAGAGTGAGTGTAATTCTAACAGCCGTCTCTGCTCACAGTTTGTTGCAGCTGGTTCTCACTTGGGCTGGATGTGAAAGCAGGCCAAGCCGCAGTCTGCTCTGCTCCCCTCCGATGCCTCCCAACAACAGATCTCTGGCAGCCCGGACCCCGCCCAGCTGCTGGGGGTATGTGTGTGTGCTCTAGGCAATGGCCTGTTTGCATTTGCTACTCTGTTTGAATAGCGTCCTGTTGTATGTAGTCAGTCACTTGCCTGCACAGAGGTCAGCCACTGCGTGTGGTCACCTGCTCACGGCATGGCCTGCGCCAGTCAGAGGGTTAGCAGAGGTGCAGTGCAGTAGGTCGAGCTCGGGCCTGCACACCCAGTTGGGAGCCCTGGCTTTGCCACCTTCTCACCATGTTCCTTTCACATCTTTGAAGTGGACACAGGACCCAACCAGTCTCAGAGCAGAATCAAGACCGTTGTGAGAATCAAAATCTGAGCTCTGCAAACTCTGAGTGCTCTCTGAGTACTGCTAAGGGGACCCTGGCAACTGAGGAGTCAGTGAGAGAATGTTCTTAACACTTCATTCTAGCATCTCCAAGGAGCCGGAACAAGGACAAGGGACAGTGACTAGAGGGGAGAGGGGAGGGAATTTCAGGGGAACTTCAGGGGAGAATGGGAAGGGTTTATAGGAACAAATATAAAGGATGTATGGACAAAAAATAAGGGGGTTGGAAATGGGAGGGAGGAGGGGAGAGATGGGTGGATTGGCGGGAATGGGAGTAAAGGATAGATACTGTACTTGAATAATGATTAAAAAATAAATTATAAAAAAAGAGAACAAGGGAAACGTGAAGAGGCCCAGGACCAAGCTGGGTCAGGGAGAGGTGACAGTGATGTTGAAAGCCCTTACAACATTTCCAGCAGAGGGCGAGTGCCTGCTGTGTGGTCTGGTGGCCGGGCACCTCCCCCACCTCTCTAGCTGGCCTGGGAAATTGCAGCATCTGCCTTGCCTGGGAGCAGGCAGTCTGTTAGACTTGGAAGGTTCTCAGACAAGGCAACTGGCCTCCTCCCCTAACGCCTTCATCTTTTTGTCCTCAAGGGGAAGACGATTTTCAGTGCACTGGAATTTCAGGCTCCTCATCTGACAAAGGTGTGAACTGTCCTGAGAAGTAAAGGTGGCCATGCATATTGGTGGTCAGCCTGGAGCATGGGTCAGAGCAACGTGAGGGACGAGTCGTGTCCTTTCTGAATTTCAGCCTCTATTTTACAAGTGAGGCCATGGAAGCATTTGTCCAAGCTTATGTAAATAATTGGTGGCAGGGCTGGGACAGAGATCCTGGACCCCTGACAGCTACTCCAAGTGGTCATCTCACCTGTATTCGGTGGAGAACGGAAGGAAAGGAGAGTGTCTGTCCCACCTTTATAGCCAGGATAGAATGCAGTGGTATAAATATAACTGGGTTTATGGATCCCAGGAGATTAGGGCTGGCAGGTAAACTACAGGACACCCAGTTCAATTTGAATTGCAGATAAATGATGAATAAATGTTTAGTATAAGTATATTCCAAATATGTGGTTTGGGGCATTCACTGTTTATCTGAAATTCTACATTTACATTTGCTAAACCTGGCAACCCTACAAGGAAGAAATTCACATTGAAAATATTTATCCAACTGAATTATGGCTGCAAAAGCTTGTCCTGGGTCTGTGCTCTGAGCCAGAGTCTGAGCACTTTCTGGGAGTTCTTAGGATGTAGCTGTGTCTGCAGCAGTGCCGATCTCGATATGAAACCAGAACAGTTCAATCACTTCTTCACAGACTGGATGCTTGCACTGGGTAGACAAAATATCGAGATGTTTGGCAGAATCACTCGATTGTCCTTTGGAAGTCTGGCATCTTGCATCTGCAGTTTTTGAGTTCATCCCGTCCTGGGCCAGTATCTGCAACTCAGTCCTCTGATCTCTGGTGACCCCATGTCTCCTCTCCCCTCCTTTTCCAGTGGGGTCCAAGACATGCTACTAGAATTTGCAAGGATTTAGCTGAAGTCTGGACGTGCTTTGCATTTTGTTCATTTTTTGGCCCAAGACTCACATGTACATACAGTTGTTTTACTTCAGTCTGTTGATAAAGCTCAGACTTTTGCAGACTTCTTTTTCTTCCTTTCTGTTATGCAGGAAACCCAGCAAGACAATCAGATTTTTTTTTTTTTTGGTTCTTTCTCAGAGCACAATGAACTGACATAAATCCTGTACATGTAATAACACTCTGACCTTGTTAAGAAGATGGATGGAGAACAGTGAATTTAAGCAGCGCTGGAAGCCCTGAGCAGGTTAGGGCTTCTTCTGAGAAGAGGCACATTCATTGATTCAATTATTCATCCTTCCAACCAACTTCACAGACCCCTATGTGGCACAGGAGGGAGACGATTGCGGTGGGAAGCAGCAGAGGAAACACCGCTGAGGCCAGTCTGCCTGCGTCTTGTTCTTAGTGCTGTGGCCCATTAGCTGTGTAGCCTTGGAAAAGTTACTTTGATTCTCTGCAACTCCATTTCTTCCTCTGTAAAACAGGATTAACAACAGTACTGATTCCATAGGGCTTTTGAGATAATTCAATGAGAATTCGTGTAACTGCTTAAGAGCAGTGTCTGACATTTAGTAAGCACTTAATAAATGTTACCCATTACAGTGGATACATAGCGGTGAGGGTGCTTTGATCCTGGAAAAGGCAGGCTCCTGTCTCTACAAGTAAAATGCAGAGTTATTGTTTGGCAAAACTGGTTCTGAGTCATGGCTGAGAGCCCTGTCCTGTGTCTCAAAATTAGTCATAATCATCATTCCCCTGGACTAGCAATCAGTCTAGTGATTGGCCATGAGCCAGCCTTCTGTGTCATAAGATACAAATAAATACCTCCTTGCTGAGTCTTCTGGGAAGTCTTTTGTTTTTCTGATTAAAAACAAGAGTGAAGATGACCTTTTGGCCTGAAACATGGTTAAGATGCTTGGAGGTACAGCAGCCATTTTGTGACCCTGAGGTCACAGCCTGGGGACAAAGGACAACATGCTAAGGGAGATAAAAAAAAGAAAGAAAGAACCCAGGTTTCTAAGGGTATATTCAAGCAACGCCATCAGATCACCTACTTCTAGACTTCTGGTTAAGTGAGGAAAATTAACATTTTTTAAACTACTGTAATCACATATTCTATCAGTTGCAGCTAAATGTATCGTTCATTGATACAGCCAAGTAAACAAAAGTGCATTCTCTTTTTTTTTCAAATAAATCATAGCCAGATGAAGGAAAAAAAATATATGATGTATCCTGGCACAATAAAATGAATGAACAGAGAGAGCAAGGTGCTTGTGCACACAGAATAGGAACAATTAGTGGACTATGGGGGTATCTTATTGGATCATAAAGACTGAGCTCTGGTCTCTAAAGTAGACTCTTAACTCCAATGCACATACCTGTTGCTCATCACCTGGTTCTCAACCAGAACATCCTTCTTCAGAAAGGAGTAAGGGAGGTCCTCACCATGACGGCAGTTGAGGATCACACAATCTTCGTGCTTCCCAGGTGGATGCTGCAGCATCTTTGTCTCCCTCTTGGTCTCCGCTCTCAGGAGGCTGACCCCTACTATGTGGCCTGGGTCTCACTGCTTTGCTCTTTTATCCCTTACCCTGAAGCCTGGCCTATCTGCTGACAACCTATAACACCACAAGAAAAACATATTTGGTCTCTGCCCCCAATTGTGGACACAGAGCTCCAAAATCCTTTGGGACTTTTGGGGAGTATCTTTTCTCTGAATGAGGTGACTCTTGGTGGGCTCCTGAATAGCTTCAAAACAGGGGCTGGTCACCAGAAAGACCAAACCATGATTAGAAGTTTCAGCCCTGCTTCTCACCCTCCGTGGAGGGAAGAGAGGCTGGAGATTGAGTCAATAATTGATCACACCTATGGGATGAAACCTCCATAAAAAAATCCCCAAACAAAGGGGTACTGAGAGCTTCTGAGCTGGTGAACACATCCATGGGCTGTACCCCAGCTTTTGGGGACAGAAACTCCTGCACTCTGGACCCTCCCAGGCCTCACCCTGGGTACATTTTCCTTGGACCGTTCATTTGTGTAGATGTCAGGGACTGTTTCCCTGAGTTCTGCGAACCCTTCCAGCAAATTATTGAACTTGAGGAGGGGTCCTGGAAACCCTGGTTTACAACCAGCTGGTCAGAAGTTGAGGTGGCAACTGGGGGTGTGCAGCTAACATCGGAAACAAAAGCAGTCTTGAGCAACTGAGACCTTAAATTTTGGGGTCTACTGTTCCTCTGGGTAGTGTCAGGATGAAATTGAATTGCTGGGCACCCGGTTGGTGCCTGGAGAGTGGGAGGACCGATTAGAGAGGGGAAATCCTTTGCACATTTGGTGTCAGGGTGTTGTGAGTACAGACAAGAAGAAAATATGACTTTTTAATTTTTGTTTATTTTGAAACATCAGTTTCTCCTGCCTGACCCCTGCCCACTACCTTTCTGGGAGAGCTTTGGGTTGAAGACAACATAGAAAAGGACTAGTAGAGAAGAAAAGGGTGGGCTGGAGAATGAGGACATCACAGTAAGCATCCTGGTGTTAGGGATGAGCAGAGAAGCTGGTTGGGGAGGACACGCTGAGGAGAGGAGGAGTGAGTGGGGGAGGATGATGGAGCCACAGCCTTGAGTGCTATCGAGGAGCTCAGAGTCTGTATGCCTGGTATCAGAAAGCCACTTGAATTCCTGACACAAGAATGTGATGATTGTGGCCCTGACTAGTGTGGCTCACTGGGCTGGGTATCCTCCTGCAAAGCTAAAGGTTGCTGGTTCGGTCAGGGTGCATGCCTGGGTTGTGGGTTTGGTCCCAGGCTGGAGCACCTATGATAGGCAACTAGTAGATGTTTCTCTCTCTCACTGATGTTTCTCTCCCTGTCTTTCTCCCTCCCTTCCCCTCTCTCTAAAACTAACTACCAACTAACTAACTAACTGAAAAAAAAAAGAATGTGATCTTTGTAGGGGATTTTTTTTTTTTTGCAAATGTGGGTAAGATAGCTGGAAATAGCATTGACAAAAGATTTTCAGTCAGAAAAAATCTTCAGAAAAATTTAGAGGGTTAATTGGCTCTTTAACATTTGAAGTGGGTATCCGACTGAGTCAGTTTGGGGCTCCATTTTGCTGGCTTCCACATAAGCCTTACTGACAGAATTCATCAATATGTTTCTGCTCAGAACAACTGATTGAAATGTGTAGACATCAGTCAGGTGATTTCTTAGCTGCACGATTTATTTATTTTTCACTCATCCAGGAAGCAGCTTCTGTTTCTTAGAGGATACAATCTGTGAGAAGATTTCTCCTTGCTGAGTTGGCCTGTCTCTCTTAAGAGAACAGCAGTTAAAAAAGTTAGAGATGTTAGATAGTATGGTGGTTTGTGTGAGGATTTTTAATCTTTTATTAAAGAGGTAACCATGTGTCAGGCACTGATTTAGAGCTTTACATATATAACTCACTCGATTCTCTGAGACATTCTGTGAAACTGGTACTAGAGTCAGTCCATTTTCAAGAGGAGAAAGCTGAGGCTCAGTGAGGTTAGGGATTGCAGGTTAGGCCCTTGTCAACTAGCTGTTCAATAGTGCGGCAGCATTTGAATCCTTGCTATAGAATCTATGATCTTAAGCACTACACTATGCTGTTCCTCATTTTTAAGTTAAATAGTTGAAGAGATTTATGACTAAGTCCCTAGGGCATATGAAAGCCACTTCAAAGCCTGGGTGTTGCCCAGAGATTAAATAGAACATTCAGTGGGAAAATGTCTGCCCTCTTCATCCTGTGATTACTGGTGCAGCACTGACTGCAGCTTTGGGGGTAAGGGGAGCATGAGCCCTGTTCCTGAGATGGGGCGGGCCCCTGAGGGATGGCTGCCTCCCAGGCGGAGTGGTGGCCCCCTATGAGGGTGACCGAGCCTGTAGTGAAGAATTCTGTAACTTCCCTTAAGCCAACAACAAGTAGGGGAAAGGCAAAAACCCAGAAGGGACATCATAAAGTTTATGAGAATTTTCTAGAACAGTAAAATGCATGTTATGATCTGACTGACACTTGAGGTTTTTACATGTGCATGTAAGGTTATATCTCAAAAACACTGTTAAAATGTATTTGATTTGACATTCAAATAAGCTTTGAAATGTTCAACATCAACAGAGGGTTGTTTTATGAGAGATAAGGGAATACAATGTGGACGTGGAGGGAAAGGGTGGGCACTGTTTGCTGCATGGGAGTTCAGGGTGTGTTGCCAAACAACTTCTGGAAGCACCAGGCTGCACTATGAAAGGCACAGAGAGGCATCTTGATATGGAACCAATCTCTTTCAGGTAGGTTAAGTGCAAACTAATTGAGAATGAAAACAAAAGCCAGGTTTATCCTGGTGAACACACTGTAATTCCTTTAGGGCTAAATATTAAATTGCATGCCTAGAATGAGGGGCCTGGTGCTTCACATTCCACTTAGTTAAAGATCCTGAGGTCGTTGTTCACTGTGCCTGAAGCTGGTGACCCATGTTAATGTGGCCAAACAGTCAACAAAGGGTCAGGAAGGGTTTTGTTAATAAAACAAGTAGCTTCACTTGAAATCTACACCTCCAAGGCTGTGTACAGATTCCTATCACTATTGCTTATGAAAGATAAGTTGAATGAAAGACAGAACAAGGTGGGCTTGGGGCTTCCAAATTATAGTCAGGCCTAAAGGACCCCAACCCTTCAATGAGGAGCATGTTCAAAAGCTGTAAATTCACCCAGAGTCTGATTTTTTTTTTCATTAACTTCCCCAGGGCCAATGTAACAGGCATGGGTACTAGTCCATGGGTTCCAATCAACACCAATAGTGGGCCTCCTCCTGCCTCTGTGGCAAGACATTCATCAGACAGAATGCAGGGCTCTTCACTTGTCTCATCTCCTCCTCCACCTTCGCCTCAGCGCCTTCTCAGGCATCGAAGGCCTTGCACAGAGCAGAGTGCTGGCAAGGTCTCTATGGATTTTTGTATACTCTTGTTACTGTTGAGATACTTGTTATTCTAATTTATGTGGTCCCTTGATATTGGATGGTTTGGCATGTTTTTGAGAATCTTTGTTGCAATTGGGACTTCAGTGCGTAGAGTTCAGCTCCCCCAAGTGCACAAAGCAACTCTTTATAGTGAGACAGGCTCTCTCCAAATACCTAGGTTACACTCTCCCTCTGATCATTGATCTGAGGATGAGAAGCTGTGTTAAAAAAAAACACATTTTTAAAAAGGGAAGAATGCACAGCTACCAAAGAAGCATAAAGTGAACATGTAGCAAAGGTTTTATTTAACTCATTAATTAATGAAGGAACAAGTAAGAGGATAAAATCAGTCCAACAAAGAGCCCACGTGAGTTAGCCATGAGAAACACTAATGTACGTTTGCCATCAGAAGCGAGGTTGGCTGTTATCCACAGACAAGGATCAGCGGCATCTTCATCAGGCCAAATCTGTTTGTGTTTCTAAGGCCGAGAATCATTTGCATTACTCACAGAGTGCTCAAATAGCTCATGACAATCAGGCACAGATCCTGGTAGAAGCAGTGACTCCGAAGAGTTCCTTAGTGTTTGATTGAAAAGGCACTCACGACCAAACTATTTTTGCTCATTACCCAGTCTTCCACAGCTTTTCCTTATAGTTAAGTACATATGTGGAGTCAAAATGTGGGATTCAGGCAGAAATTGAGCAACTAGGTACAGTCATACCTTGATCCTCATCGACTTCAGAACTCGTCAAACCCTGTACTCATCGCATTTTGATGAGGAAAAGAAATGTTTCAGCACTCAATGCTTGCTGGGGACTCGTCACACTTGCTAGAACTTGGGTGAGTCATGATGCTGCCTTGCAAGAGAAAATGCTTCATCATTTTGTACTCATTGATTTTGGCACTCATCATGAGTTCAGGCACGAATTAACAAGTACCAAGGTATCACTGTATTCCTTAATGATCGAAGAGTGTGGTGAAGGCTGAGTCTGCTGTAATAAATGGGATCAGATGTCCAGTGTGAAAGATTAAGTGGGCCATGTGAAGGAGGGCTTCTGCGAGCAGGTGTGTGCACAGGAGAAAACAGGTAAGCTATTACACAGGGAATTGTATCAGAGGTACCTTCGGGTTGGTGGAGGTGTTAAGAATGCAGCAGTCCTTGACGTGGGGCAAATAAGATGTCAGTTCTTATAGGAGAGTGTCAGGAATCCTACATTCTTCAGAGAACAATTTGAGATTTGCCTTGATGAAAATTTGATGAGGAAGAAAAAATAAAACAATAGAGTAGGTATTGGGTTCCTAACTTAGGACTGATATCGGTCTGATTTCCCTAAGTTTTGTTCTTTAATAGGGGAAACCCAAATGCTGCTTGTATTTGCTCATCCCTTGCTGGGCATCTGGCGCTTCTCACCTCTGTCTGTATTTGCTACCATTGACAACAGGGACCAGGGTTCCTCAGAGCACGGTCATGAACAGCTAAGCCACTACTTGTAAAAAAAATTCTGCTCTAAATCTCCCCTGTGTCTATCAATATAATCATCAGCATTTTCCCCTTGAACTTTTTATTTACACTTCTACTTTTGGAATAGCTTTTGACTTGCATACTGCTTGTGACAATAGTACAGGGAATTCCCATGTGCTCCTTACCCACTTTCTTGCAGTTATCTGGTATATTTGTCAAAACTAAGAAGTATTACTATTAACTCAAGAGACTTTATTTGGATTTCAGCTATTTTTCCACTAATGCTCTCTTTCTGTTGCAGGATCCAGTTCAGGGCACCACCCTGCAGTCAGTTTCCATGTCTGTGCAGGCTCCTGTGCCTATGATTCTTCATCATTCCTTGTTCCCAATGGCTGTCACAGTTTAGAAGAGTACTGACTATCTTGTTGAATTTCTCCCCATTTGGGATTGTCTGATGATTTTCTCATGGTTTGATTGGGTTTGTGGGGTTTTGGAAAGAAAACAGCAGAACTGAAGTACCTTCCTCATCTCACTGTATGAAGGGTCCCATGGCATCATTGGACAGGTGACCTCTGGGCTCAGGTGTTCTGCCAGGTCCTCCACTGTAAAGTGGTTATCTTCCCTTTCTCTTTTCTGTTTCCTTTTTTAATTAAACCACCGTGGGATTTGCAGTTTCCACCTCGATTCACTGGAATAGTTTGGACAATTGTTTTTTCTTTTTTCTATGAAAGTTCTAAACAATCCACTAGTAAAACCATTGAAGTCTGAAGACTTCTTGGAAATATTTTTTGAAAGATTTCTTTTTAAAAATTTTCCTAATTACTTGTCTGTTAAGGTCTTTTATATTTTTGAATGTCAGAATTATTTTGGTAATTAAAATAAGTAAAATGATCCAGTTCATTGTGATTTTGAAGTTGATTACATAGCATTTTCCCTTCCATTTTCTATTCTTCTGTATTTAAAACCCTTCCCCCTGATTTTTTCTATTTTATTTTTTAAATATATTTTATTGATTATGCTATTACAGTTGTTCCATTTTTGCCCTTCACTCCCCTCCACCCTGCACACCCTCTCCCACCCACATTCCCCCCCTTTAGTTCATGTCCATGTGTCATAAGTTCTTCAGCTTCTACATTTCCCCGACTATTCTTGCCCTCCCCCTGTCTATTTTCTACCTACCATTTATGCTACTTATTCTCT
>CM052545.1:59753298-59800456 GCA_028533065.1 Trachops cirrhosus | reverse complement strand
ACCTACCATTTATGCTACTTATTCTCTGTACCTTTCCCCCCTCTCTCCTCCTCCCACTCTTCTGTTGCTAACCCTCCGTGTGATCTCCATCTCTGTGGTTCCGTTCCTGTTCTAGTCGTTTGCTTAGTTTTTTTTTCTTTTTGTATTAGGTGTGGTTGTTAATAATTGTGAGTTTGCTGTCATTTTACTATACATGTTTTTTATCTTCTTTTTCTTAGATAAGTTCCTTTAACATTGCATATAATAAGAGATTGGTGATGATGAACTCCTTTAACTTGACCTTATCTGAGAAGCACTTCATCTGCTCTTCCCTTCTAAATGAAAGCTTTGCTGGATAAAGCAATCTGGGATGTAGGTCCTTGCCTTTCATGACTTGGAATACTTCTTTCCAGCCCCTTCTTGCCTGCAAGGTCTCTTTTGAGAAATCAGCTGACAGTCTGATGGAAACTCCTTTGTAGGTTACTATCCCCTTATCTCTTGCTACTTCTAGGATTCTTTTCTTCATTTTAATCTTGGGTAATGTAATTATGATGTGCCTTGGTGTGTTCCTCCTTGGGTCCAACTTCTTTGGGACTCTCTGAGCTTCCTGGACTTCCTGGAAGTCTATTTCCTTTGCTAGATTGGGAAAGTTCTCCTTTATTATTTGTTCAAATAACTTTTCTACTTGTTGCTCTTCCTCTTCTCCTTCTGGTACTCCTGTAATTCAGATGTTGGAATGTTTAAAGATGTCCTGGAGGTTTCTAAGCCTCTCCTTGTTTTTTTGAATTCTTATTTCTTCCTTCTTTTCTGTGTGGTTATTTCTTTCTTCCTTCTGGTCCACTCTATTGATCTGAGTTCCAGTTTCCTTCCCATCACTATTGCATTTTCCTTTATTTCACTTAGCATAGCCTTCATTTTTTCATCTAATTTGAGATCAAATTCAACCAATTCTGTGAGCATCCTGACCACCAGTGCTTTGAACTCTGCATCTGGCAGGTTGGTTATCTCTTCATCACTTAGTTGTATTATTTTTGGAACTTTGATCTGTTCTTTCGTTTGGGCTATTTTTTTTTTTGTCTTGACACACTTGTTATGTAATGAGTGAGGGACGGAGCCTTAGGTATCCACCAGGGTGGGGCAACCCAGTGTCTGGGTTGTGACGCTGTTTGTGGGGGAGGGGTCAGAGAGGGAACAATGGCACTTGCTCCACTCTCTGCTAGAGTTCAGTCCCTACTGCCACTTCTCCCAAGCAAACTGGGCCTTTCTGGTGCTGATTCCCAGGTGGGTGGCTTGTGTACATTCTAGGACCCTGTGGGTCTCTCCAACACACTCTCCTGTGAGGCTGGGAGTCTCTCCTGGCACCTCAGCCTCCACAGGCGTTTTCAATCGGTGTTATGAGGCTTTATTTTCCCGCATTGGAGCCCTGGTTTGCGTGGTCTGTCTCACTCCCCAGTTTTGCTTGGTTTATCTGCGTGCAAATGTGGGACCACCTGGTCCGCCAGCTGCCTTGCACGCCGTGCCCCTCCACAATCCACAGCCTCGCTGGGTCCACCCACCGCTGCCTGTGCCCCCAGAGTCTGTCAGCTGCTGGTCTGCCAGTCACGGCCTTTTTTGTCGCAACCCCTCTTGGCCCAGCTGCCCGACTCCGCCCCTCCTACAGGTCTTACAGTTAAATTTTCTGTCTGTACAGGTTGTTTTTTTTTGTTTCTGAATTTTTGTTGTCCTTATTTTGGTTGTGGGAAGAGGCACAGTGTGTATACCTATGTCTCCATCTTGGCTGGAAGTCCCTGATTTTTTGTACTTTATTTATTCATTTTTAGAGAGAGGGGAAGGCAAAACTAGAAAGAAAGGGAGAGAAACATCAATGTGTGGTTGCTCCTCACGCACCCCCTTACTGGGGGGCCTGGACACAACCCAGGCATGTGCCTTGACTAGGAATCAAACCAGTAACCCTTTGGTTCACAGGTCGATGCTCAGTCCACTGAGCCACACTAGCCAGGGCCTGATTTTTAATATGATGTGTATTTTCTTTTTAGGAATAGAAAATAAATGTTTTTTCATGTTGTTTCACTTATTGGTTAACCATCACACCAGATCTGCTTATGCCAGCCCCCAAAGTCTTCCGACCAGCTTGAGAATTACTGCCCTCTTGTGTCACTACACTAATGGCAGCAAGTAAATGTGGATGCTTGGGGCAGGAAAAATCATAGCATGTCATCTGTGTGGGACCCCTGGCTTATTGCTATCTCCTACTCTCCTCATCTTAAGAATATGAAAACAGAGGTTAGTTCAGCAAGGCAGAATACATTTCCTGAGTCTGTGGAAAATCAATGGTGACACCATGGCATCCAAATTTCTTTACTCCTGGTGTTGTGCTTTTCCCCTACACCATACTCCCTGCATCTTTACCCAGCAGACCTGGAGGCCATAAAGATAGTTGGAAAGGACACTAAATCCAGGGAGATTTTCATAGCCTGGTGTTTCCGGCCTGTTTATGGGGGATACACAGTTGCAGAGGACCTGTCCTTGTCGAACCACATGTAAAGGGATTGACCTGCGAATCTCCCTCAGCTGCTTGTTACCAGTTCCCAAGGAAAACAAAGCATATTTGGGGGAGTTTCTTTATCTCTTCAATCTACTTCTGAAGTAATTCTGAACTTAGTACTGGAGGCCAATGGCTGGGATCCTTGCCAGTCTGTATACATGATGTCCATCTGTAGGGGATATACTAGGATTCAGGCGAATGGAGATTCCCTCTTTTGGCCTCTGTGTGCTGTCTCAGTCTGTATATCTTGAAGCAGGATCCACATTCTTGGCAGGTCAGCTGTGAAATGTGTTTGACGTTGGTGGAAAAGGGCCATTCTTGGATCCAGGAGGCTCGCTGCTGTGTCTGACGGCACTCCTGAGGAGCAGGCTTGAACTCGTCCCTTGTGCAGAAGCCAAGTGTTTGAGAGTCTGTTTGGCTCCCTCTCAGACACTGATGGAGGGGAGAGGTTAGCTGCCTGGCCCAGGAAGGTCCCTTTTCTCTGATTTGGGCAGAACGCATACAAACCCACCTATGGGTCCAGAGGATATGTTCAGTGCCCATTTGAATTCACTCTTCACCAGAAGACTTACTAGGGGAAATGCAAAAGCAAATTAAGATCATGCTGTGATGTTATGGGACAGCAAGACTTTAGTAAGTGGAGACCATTCATTCTCTCCTCGCCCTCTGGGACCCAGGGGCTTGTTGATTGGTTTTTACCACATTCCACCTGTCTGTGGAGTCACACTATGGTGTAACTGATTTTAGACCCCAAATTCTGGGCTCCTGGCATGAAACCCAAACTAGATCAGAGTCTTTCCTCCAGCACCAACTGCTTTCATGATTCCTGATGGCGCATCTGGAGTCACTGTAAACTTCTGTTGTCATTGATTAACACCAATGCAAACCCAGAGGACACAAATAAAGGTAAAAGGTGCGGTCCCTGAGAATGTCCCCTACACTGTGTAAAAGCTGTTTCCAGAGTCACCGTGGTGGCTTTCTGAAATGATATATGTCCCCAAAGTCTCTTCCAGCTCTGGCTAAGACAAGTTGATTGATGAGGGATGCTTCTCTGCCCCAGGTATGCAAGAGATGGGCAGAGGCTGCACTGTACAAAGAGAATCCTCAGTCTTAGCAAAATAAGCACAAATTTTAATGGGAAAGGGAAAAAGCATGCACACAATGAAACACGTGGGTCAGCGTAACTCTGACTGTTTGGAACAAGTTGGCTCTAAATACCTCCTCTCCCTATGCCCAGCAGCTATGTGCACAAGATAAGAAAATCTAATTTCTGTGGCTTCAGGAAAAAGAGAGGGTGTGGATGAGGCAGGGTGGGGAGAGAACATGGCAAAAATGTAGAGAAATGAGTGTTTTTCCCAGGCCAAGACTCAGCTGGGCTCTGTGAATGTTTTCATCTGCTATATAAGAACAGGAAACTTCCCCTACTTGTGGACCTTATCTAGCAGCTTACTTATTCAACCAATATTTAAACAGAAAACAAAACTGCAACAAGCCTTAAAGTTCTTTTCTTCTGACTCTATAACCTCTTATCTATCATCATATTTTTTGTGCTTCTCACAAACCTGCCTGTAAGTTCAAGTCTGCACAGAGAGGAATAATTTTCATGCTGTCATCTTTGAGAGTCCTTTATCTCTTCATGAGTCTGCATATCTAAAATTTAAATGTGTGTAAAACCTTTTAAATTAAAGTTAACTAGGTCCTTATTCTGTGTTCAAAATTCTGTCACAACTGCATCCAAATTTTAAAATGCAACTGTGAGATAGACTTCATTCAGGGAGAAGTTTAAAATCTTTTTTTAAAAACCCTAAAAGTTACTAATATTACTTTTAGAATTTTTAGAAAACACAAAAGACAGAAGTTAAGAAACTGAGGGTCACCCATGATTTTACCATCAAGACTTTAAGCCCTGGCTGGTGTAGCTCAGTGGATTGAGCGCGGGCTGCGAACCAAAGCATCGCAGGTTCGATTCCCAGTCAGGGCACATGCCTGGGTTGCAGGCCAGGTCCCCAGTGGGGACCACATGAGAGGCAACCACACATTGATGTTTCTCTCTCTCTCCTCCCTCCCTTCCCCTCTCTAAAAAATAAATAAATAAATAAATAAATAAATAAATAAATAAATAAAAGGTATGTTAAAATACCATAGTTTAGGAAAAAAAAAAAAGACTTTAACCTTTTGGTAACACAATTCCCAGGGAGATGTAGAGATACAGATAAAGATATGTGGAGATGTGGCGATCTCTCTATGTCGACCTCTCTGTATCTTTGTCTCTATACTTATCTGTGTGATGGAATCATCTACAATAGTCTTTCAAAAGTCATTTTTATATACTTTGTTATAAACTTTTTCTTTTATTAGTTTTTCTACCATATCTTAATGTGTTAATTTGATTTTATCATATAGAAATAACATAATATTTCATGAATGTCCTATTGTTATAAAATTTAGATTGTTTCAAATAATTCACTATTATTACCAGTGCCACAATACCATGATGCCAGTCATTGTAGCTATATATTTGAATGTTATCATGAATATGTCCTTAAGATACATTTCTTGAAGTAGGGTTGATAGATCAATTGATGCAAACATTGTAAATATGCATGAACATATTGCTTAATTGCTTACAAGTTTCATAAATTCATCTTCCCACAACCAGTCTTCTATACTGGACAAGACTGATAAATTATTCACTTTTTGCTAATTTACTGAGTAATAAATACTATATCATTGTTTTAATAAGCACTTAATTGGTAAGTATTGATGATAAAATTTTTGTTTATGGTTAACTTAACTTTCATGGGTTTTAAAATATCTTATCATGTTTTCCAGTTTTTCATTTCTTTTTTTTTTTTAAGATTTTATTTATTTATCTTCAGAGGGGAAGGGAAGGAGAGAGGGAGAGAAATATCAATGTATGGTTGCTTCCTGTGCATTCCCTGCTGGGAACTGGCCTGCAACCCAGGCATATGCCCTGACTGGGAATCGAACCGTGATCTCTTGGTTCATAGGCCCGCGCTTAATCCACTAAGCTACACCAGCCAGGGCAGTTTTTCATTTCTTAATCCACTTTGTAAATAGCCAGCTAATTGAATCATGTTATTAGCTGAATCATTTTTAGTTTTTCTGGGAAGACAATTATATAATCTTCAAATATTGATTATTTTTACTACTACTTTCTAATATGTATATATATGTTTTTTTTCATACATTAACTAGAACTTTTCTTTAAATCCTAGGAGAATTTTTTTGAGCTGATTTTTTGCTTCAGCATGTGCAATGTTGCTCATTACCTTCATTGCATTTTAAAATTTGATGTTTCTGGGACTTCCAGCCAGGATGGAGGTGTAGGTAGATACACTTTTCTTCCTCACACAACCAAAAGAAGACCAACAACAAATTTAAAAACAAAAAACAACCAGAACTGCCAGAAAATTGAACTGTATGGAAGTTCAACAACCACGGAGTTAAAGAAGAAACATTGACCCAGACCAGTAGGAGGGGTGGAGATGGGCAGCTGGGGTGGAGAGGACATGAGGCTCAGTGGTGGCTAGGGGAGTAGGTGGCCCCACATTTGCATGCAGATAAACCGGGAGGAACAATGGGGGAGCAAGACCGACTGTGCAATCCAGGGTTCCACTGCAGAGAAAGAAAGCAGCAAAACATCTAACTGTAAAAACATGTGGAAGTTGAAGCGGTGGGAGAAACTCCCAGCCTCACAGGAGAGTTCTTGGGAGAGACCCACAGGGTCCTAGAATGTACACAAACCCACCTACCCAGGAATCAGCACCAGAAGGACCCAATTTGCTTGTGGGAAGTGAGGGAAGTGACTGAAAGCTGCCAGAAAGCTGAGCAAGCGGCATTGTTCCCTCACGGACCCCTCCCCCATATACAGCACCACAATAAAACAATGGGGGTTGGCCCACCCTGCTGAATACCTAAGGCTCTGCCCCTTAGAATGTAACAGGAGAACGGAGGTAAAAAAAATATAGCTCAAATGAAAGAACAGATCAAAACTCCAAAAATAGAACTAAGCAATGAAGAGATAGCCAACCTATCAGACGCAGGGTTTGAAACACTAGTAATCAGGATGCTCACAGAAATGGTTGAGTATGGTCGCAAAATAGATGAAAAAGTAAAGGGTATGAAAAGTGAAATAAAGGAAAATGTACAGGGAACCAACAGTGATGGGAAAGAAACCAGGACTCAAATCAAAAGCTTGGAGCAGAAGGAAGAAATAAACATTCAACGAGAACAGAATGAAGAAACAAGAATTCAAAAAAATGAGGAGAGGCTTAAGAACCTCCAGGACATCTTTAAATATTCCATCATCCAAATCATAGGGGTGCCAGAAGGAAGAGGAAGAGCAAGAAATTGAAAACGTATTCAAAAATATAATGAAGTAGAACTTCCCCATTCTGACAAAGGAAATAGACTTCTAGGAAGTCCAGGAAGCTCAGAGAGTCCCAAAGAAGTTGGACCCAAGGAGGAACACACCAAGGCACATCATAATTACATTACCCAGGATTAAAGATAAGGAGAGAATCTTAAAAGCAGCAAGAGAAAAGGAGATAGTTACCTATAAAGGAGTTCCCATAAGACTGTCAGCTGATTTCTCTAAAGAAACCTTGCAGGCAAGAAGGGGCTAGAAAGAAGTGTTCCAAGTCATGAAAGGCAAGGACCTACATCCCAGATTGCTCTATCCAGCAAAGCTATCATTTAGAATGGAAGGACAGATAAAGTGCTTCTCACATAAGGTCAAGTTCAAGGAGTTCATCATCACCAATCTCTTATTATATGAAATGTTAAAGGGATTTATCTAAGAAAAAGATGATAAAAAATATGAACAGTAAAATAACAACAAACGTACAACTATCAACAACTGAACCTAAAAAAAAACAAAAACAAACTAAGCAAACAACTTGAACAGGAATAGAACCACAGAAATGGAGATCACATGGAAGGTTATCAGTGGGGAGGGGGAGGGGGTAGAATGGGGGGAAAGGTACAGGGAATAAAAAGCATAAATGGTAGGTACAAAATAGACAGGGGAGGTTAAGAATAGTATAGGAAATGTAGAAGTCAAAGAACTTACATGTATGACCCGTGGACATGAACTAAGGGGGAGGGGTGCTAGTGGGAGAGGGAGTATGGGGTGGAGAGGAATAAAGAGGAGGGAAAAATGGGTCAAGTGTAGTAGCATACTCAATAAAATAAAAACAAAAAGAATACAATTTGATGTTTATATTTTTATCTCTAAGGTTTTTTTCCTGGTTTCAGATTTTTTCTGTTTTTCCTCTAGTTTTACGCATGCAATGTGCTCTTGAGTCTCACTGAGGAGACAAACCAGAGATTTTCCTTAAGTTTTCTCTTATTTTCTGGAATAACACACGCTTTTAACTTTTCAGTTCCCTTCTTTTGAATTGTTAGGTATTTTCATTTTACTTAGTGATTTTTCTTTGTTCATTCTTCTGGTAGGAACTATATGCTTGTCCAAAATGAAGAGTGAAGACGATCTTTATCAAACACAGAGAGGGTGTCTGTTCAGACATGTTTGTCCTGATGTTAGGAGTGCTCCCACTTTCATGAACGCACCTCTTGTGTTGACTGTACGTTGTGGGGTCAGCATGTTCTCTCAGAGAAGCTGATTAACATTGACCTTTCACTGACTGCCCATGGTTGCCCATCCTCTTAGTTGCTATAACTCAGACTTTGGGGATCTTAGTACTGATCCTTTTGCTTCTGATGTCTCTCTTTTGACAGTCTATTAATATCAAGGTTTCATGGACTCTACCTTCCTCATTCTCTTTCCTCATTCTCTGCACTCTCCATAGTCTTTGCTGCCCCCATGCTCAGCTTCAACTACCTCTGTATGCTTAAGACCCATGTCAGTGTCTCCAGCGCAGACATCTCTCTTGTCTGTAAGACTGGACCTCTCCGTGTGGATGTTCCTCAGGTGATTCAAACAGAACATGAATAAAAATGGTCTTATTACAGGAGACTCCTGGGATAAACAAATATGCTCCATTCTCTTTGAAAGTCACAGAGACAATACCAGCAGAACACCGGTGAGCTCAGCACCACTGCACATGTCTGCATCCACCAGCCTGTGCTCCCCAGGACTCCCTTGTACTCACACCTGTGCCTGATGACGGCACTGATACGTACCATGCAAAAGAATGAAATCTTCACAAGAAGATTCTATTTCGATGCTATGAAAACTATAGTGGAAGCTTTGTAAAGAATTTTCTAAAGTCAATTATAAATAAATTTATAAAATAAATTTTCTAAAGTTCAATTATATATGCTGTTGAATTAGATATAGGTTGATTAACCATAAATCCAGGGGCTTTTGCTTTGACCACCATGGAGTAATGAGTACCAGGTTTACCCTTGCACCGGAAACAACTAAAAATCAAAACGAAATTTCTAAAACAAATGTTTCACATCGGAAGTCAGGGAACAGAGGATAAGGTCTGAGACTGGGAGATGAAGGAGGCAGGACTGGGTGACAGCCCGGCTCACTGCAAGGACAGTGCTGGCAGCGCCAGGAGGGGGCCCAGGCAGAGCTGCTGATCTCCCGGAGATGAGGTGGCAGAGATGCGGCTGCAGGACACCAGGTAGGGTGTTATCACAGGCGCTTACTGGAGAGAGAGAGAGAGAACAGACCTGCAGGAAGAGGAAGCTCCAGCGATCTGCTGAGGGCCCCCTGGGGTCTCAGGTGAGGGTTGGGCAGCTCTGGCACACGAAGAAATATCCCTAAAGATGGAGAAAGAACCACCTGGGAGGATGAGAGGAAACATCGCCTGTGTGAGAGATGGGGGGCGGGGGGAGTAGGAAGACGAAGAACCTGGAGAATCAGCAGGACGCAGGTGAGAGACATGAGTGATGGAGGACTCGCGCTTGGGCCAAGTGGTTATTCTGCGTATCCAAAGTTGGGTATCTGTTTTCTCTGAAAGTAGATTTTAAATTGGAGTATAACATACAGAAAGTGCGCAGATCCTAATGGGGTGATGGAGTTTTTACTGGCACACTTGTGTAAACCGGATCAAGAGATAGAAAGCGCCAGCGGCTCCTGTTGTGCTGCCCCCAGTCCTTAAGCTCCTGCATCCCCCTCCCCGACCCCCAATCGCCCCTCACTTTCCTTCGGGGCAAGTTCACATTCCCCTCCGCAGGCTGCTGCCGTTGCTCCTCGGGCTGACACTGACCAGCCAGTTACAAACTCCGTGTGGTGTGGCAGGTGTCCAAACGCTGGCTTTCCTGGGGGTGCTGCTTGAATGCTTTGGAACACCCTGTGGGGCCTTCCCACTGCCTAGTTCCCTGACAGAGGCGTTCTGGCTCTGGGCTGATGCCTTGTCTTCTTCAAGTCCATTGGAAAAGTCCGCTTGCCTGGCAGGCAGCCCTCTTAGTGGGGTACCGGAAAGATGGCTTGGGCCCAGCCGCATTCCAGTGTCCACTCGACCCATGGGAACCGTCAGCGCCCTGGCCGCGCCCGGCAGGGACTGCGCACTGCTCCGCGGCCCTCCTGCCTTGCCTCCAGTTCTCTTTCCTCCTGTCCCGACAGCGACCTGTATGTGCAGCTTAGCAAGTCCCTGAAGGAGGGATACTTCCCCCAGGCTGGAATGGTGGCCCCCTCATTACTGAAGAAGTTACCCTGGATTCGCTCCCCAAAAGGGACTTCCACAGCAGATGAGAAGCCGCTGTTCAAGGTGAGGGTGTGAACTCTCACGTTGAACCTGCGGCTCCCCTGCCTCTTCTTATTCTCCTTCTAAAGGGGTGCGTGCGGCCTGGGAAGTGTCTCAAAGCCAGTGGCTTAAAGGGTATTTGGAATTTGTTTTAATCAGGTGCGGTAAGATATGCGGGCGTAGAAATGACTGCCATGAAGGTGTTTATCATCCTCACAGATCCCTAGACACAGGAGGCAGGGCACACAGGGCCGCACGCGGAGCACTAGGGTCGGTCAGTCAGGAGGCGGAGGGAGAAGGCGAAGCTGTGGGCAGGAGCCTTTGCTGTACTGTCATTGGTGGGAAGGGACAGACAAGGGGGAGAGCAGGTTTAGGATGGGCTAGTCTGAATGATCTTAGTGGTTTCTAGGCACAAGGGCTGACCCCAGGTCTGGTGCCTGGCCATGGGTAATCAGGGAAGGTGGTCAGTAGCCAGGAGGGTCAGATCCTAATGGAGGAATGGCTGGGAGTGTGGCCTTTGATTGGGCTGGTTGGCATTTGAATGACATCCTCCAGGCAGGTTGTTTTCTATTTCTAGGAAGTAAGTCCCTTCAGGCTTGCAGAGCCCCAATATGTGAAAGCATCAGGATACAGAGAGTAAAAGACAAGGTTCATATGGCCAGTTTGACTGCTCATACACAGTGAGTTCTGAGGGAGGCCTCTGGTTTTGTTTTTGGTTCTTTTTAGAATGTATGTTGATTCGTAACTCTTTGACCACATTTTGTGTCCTGGTCATCAATTCTAAGACAACAGGAAATATCTGGTCTAACATCCTGCTACAAAGTTATCAGAAAACAAACAAACAAGTGAACAAACAAACACATAATTTTTCACCTTATGTAACTTTCACATGAGAAATGAGGGACTTAGAAACTAAAGTAGCATATGCTTGAAATGGACTCTACTTTTGATTGGGGCTCCACATTTGCATTCTCTGGTTGCAAGCAATATTTACTTCCCCAAGGGCTAATTTAAACCGAAAAAATCTGTTGAATGGACATGGAGTAGCCCATGTGGAAGGAGAAGCTAATGCCAGGCTTCTCAGAGGGCGGAGTGCCGCCATTGGCATCGATCCACTCCAGTGATGTTTACACCCAGAACCTGGATTCCAATGAGGGGACTTTGTGGCAGAGGCTTAGGGTGCAGGCCTGACTGCCCCATGGAGAAAGTGGTGGTCCCCTGAGAAAATAGAGTGCTAGTGCTGAGGAAGAGGGCATGGATTCTGGTTAGGCAACAACAAAGTTACATTCACTACAGGTAGACTGAGGGACATAGAGCCATTTTTGAATTCCATCTCTGCCACATATTATTTCGGTCACAATTTCTATGGGCTCCTATTTTCTTACCTGTAATGCTGAGGGAAACAATAGCTACCTTACTATATTGTTGACACAAGAAATTGAAAGTGCTACACAAATAACCAACCACAGCATGATTCATACCCTGTGAGTACAAACTGCGCCATTCCTGCTCCCTAACCTGCCTGACCCTGCGAAGGGTGTGTGTATTTGTCCCTGGGTATTGAGGGACTCTGTAGGAGCATGCATACTCACTTGAGAATAAAGCATAATAACTTTAAAATGTCCATGGATATGCCAACATGCTCTAACATAACAAATACTTAGGCCCTGAATCTCCAAGTGGAGTGAATCTGATATGTTGTCATTATCTGCACCTCTAGCTCTGAGTTACTGTGAAAGGCCTTATTTACCCAGATCCCCAATTTCTCTGGAAAAGGACAGGCATTATGTGGAAAGGACCCCATGCCTCTTTGCATCAGGTTGCATGCCAGACAGATCTTATCTGACCTGTTGCTGCCCCTGTGCACAGCCCTGAGCGGATCCAGTATCTGTGTTGACAATATTCCAATGTGTTCAGCTGATGTGCCAAAACGTATCGAAAACCCTTGGCCTGGATAGTGCTAGCGGCACCCTTTAAAGTCCTTGAAGTCCAGGCCCATCCTGGGAGGGAAGACAACTAAGAAGCGGCTCGTTTGTCCACCAAGAGATGCCGCTGGGAGAGTGGAACCTCCCAAGATCCAGAGGAAGCCCTGGGCACTGTTACCGTGTCACCTGTTGCTAGTGGACAGAAAAGTACATGCGGCAAGGTCCCAGATTAACCCGGAGCTGTGCCCACTGCTGGGATGCAGGCCTGTTCTGCAGAAGCCTTTGCATGAGATTCTAAGGAGCCTCTGGTGAGAAAATTACCCTGAAGGAGGGTCAGGCACACTGTTTGTTGCATTGAATAGACTCCCAGTGATTGGAGGGATGGGTTCATTCTGAGAAAAGAGCACGTTACTTACACTCATTTCTTAGCCCAGTCTCCCCAAGGTTGGTGGGCATGAGTGTGGGGGGTATGGATTTTTAATGAAGGGTGTCCTTGTGTAACAGATCCCAGTTACCTGAAGTCTTAGGTCAGGCCCTGCAAGGCATTGCTTTGTTGTTGTGGGAAACAGGACAGTGAAGCAGGGAGAGGTGGGCTCGATGACCTGTTGCCACCTGACTGTCTATTCCAAACCTCAGTGGCTGGACACAAGCCCATTTTATCAGCTGTCATGGTTTTGTGGGTGAGGAAGTTGGACAGGGCCTGGCTGGGAGACTCTCCTGCTCCATGTGGTATGCATCTATCGGACCATGTGAGGATGTTGATGTAATGCCTGTCTGGTCCATGGTGGCTTCATTCACATCCCTGGCACATTGGAAGGTATGGCTGGATGGTGGGGTCAGATGAATACCACTCTTTCTCTGGGACAAAGTAGTCAGAGGCCAGCCCAGAGACCAGGGGAAAGGAAGTAGACGTGCCTTGTTCAGGAGGCAGGTCAAAGGATTTATGGTTATCTTTGATCCATCCTGGAGGCTGTCTCCCCTGCTCTACAGGAATTTGGGGCACCCCTGTCTAGAGTGGGCTCCAGGGGAAGTGGTGGCCACTCGTGGCCCAGGGCAGCAGTGCCCTAGTGAGGCAGCTTGTCTGCAGGTGACACAGGGGTGGAGATGAGGTCCCCAAATTCAGTGCCCCCTCTCATGGGAGGGGAGGGAGGTGACTTGTGCATGTGTCCACTGACTGGGCTCAGGCACATCACAGGGGGACATCACTGGAGGGCTCTCAGAAGTCCTAGGGGAAAGATGATATGTAAAAAGCCCTGCACATTCTGTTGGGGACCTTGATGTATAGCAGCAGATAAGGGCAGCAGACTCTGGAACATTACCATAGATGCCCATGCTTCTTCACCGTATCCTTCATATCTGATGGGTGCACTCATAGGCAGATATAATTTGTGGAGAAAGTGATTACAAGTATCAAAAGCATATGACCAACCTGGAGGTTTCTTCAAAGCTTGTTGCTCAGAGGGCAGCAGAGCTGGGCGGGGGTGGCCCCCAGACCCTGGCCACCGGCAGGTGTCAGCCCTTAGAAGAAATGAACCCTGTTGAACAGCAGGCCTCTCTACTCACTCCTCCCTGCATCACTGAACTGTAGCCTTGATGCCTCCACTTTACACTTCAGGAGACTGAGGCTGACAGATAGTAAGTGACATGTCCAAGTCACACAGCTCAGGCAGACCTGAGTTCAGGACAATCTGACTTCAAACAGTGGTCTCTCTTGAAGGCCCCACCTCCCTGGGAGCCCTCCCAGGACCCTGCAGCAAGAGCACCCTAAGAGGAGCACAACCACATTCCTCCCCCTGCAGGAAGTCCCCGCAAAGAGGTGGTGCAGGATGAATGCTTAGAGGGGGCATGTTCCCTGTCTGCAATGGTCCTGCTGGGTTTCCACAGGTCTCACTGATTGAGAGATGGGAGGAGGGTCCTTTGGTCTCAAGACTTTCTGTTACCTAAGACAACCTTGCTTAAGTCCTCCCACTGGCAAATCCCAGGAAAAAACATGGACTTTGTTGACTTTTGGCAGAGGCTGATTGTAGGGACTGTGGGGCCTGTGAAACTGAAATGAGAGGCAGGAGTGCTCTAAACACTCTCTGGTGTCCTTGCCTCCTCACTGTGCAGGTGGGCAAGCCCTCCTGTGGGTCTGTGGGTCTGCTGGGGGGTGAACGCAGTCACAATAGCATCAGGGGAATGAGGCTTTTCTCCCCCTTTCAAACCATCAGTCCTGCGATGACATGTTGGCTGCTATTTCCAATCATGGTCACTGAAGCCAGTCCCAAAATCCACTTAAGGAAGCATTTTAAAATGTGCTATTGTGTGTTTAGGGTTTAGTGTCTTTCAGAAATCCATCATAAGGTTCTACGGAAGGCAGGTTTGAGCTCAAACTATTGTTTTCTCACAGTCCTGACATTCTGACACCAAGCCTGACACATGGTAAGTGCTTGCTAATGCTTGCAGAATTGTGAGTTATTTATTCATGTGCATGCCTAATTAATTACTAAAGTTCAGAGACTATGTCTTGCTTATCTTTAGGACTTTTCCTTAAAACCAGAAGGTGTTCAATAATTATGTAGCATTAAATGATCGTGGTTATCACACACATTTCTTTCTTTCTGAATTTGCTTTATATTATCTTGAAAACGTTTTTATAATTTTCAACTATTTTGATAGTCATATTTTTGCTATGCCAAAGTAGATGATTCTTGGTTTATATGCTCATTGACCAGAAGCCCCATTGATCTCAGGCACAGGTTAACTTTATTTCAACGTGAGCATGACAGTTGCCACCACTTGGTGGCAGTGTGCCCCAATTACAGGACTTTGGTAAACAGAATCCTGGCCCCTGACAAGTGCTGCTAACACGACAAACCAGAACTTATGGAGTGACAGTGACTAGCAGCCCATATCTTGATTCTATTTTTGGGATGGGGATTCTATTACAGTTCCACATATTTAATACTTTCTAAAGTCAAACTCTTTGTACATGTCACCATTTCCTTGATGAACTTGTCTTAATTTTCTCTTACTAATCAGTGAAGGATAGAGAAGTAAAGATCTTGTGAAGAAAAGCCAGAAAATTAATCACCACCAGCAGATTAGACAGCACCACCACACTTTTCATGTGTAGGGCTTATTTTTCATTGTGAAAATGAAAAGGTTTATGAAGAATGTTTTATATGTTTAAGATAAGGTGTTCATAAATGACTAGACTGGTTTAACCCCCAGCGTGATTTATACAGTCTGTACAGGAGGAAGAACTCCATGTAAAGTGATTACAGTACAATTCGAAGAGGCACAGGGGAACTTCCATCTCTGCAAAAATCTAACCCACAAGCCAGGAAACACGAACTGGGAGTCATCTGCAGGGGCAGGGTCCTGGGACATGGAAGGGAAAACGGGAATTTTGAAGCTGGGTCTGGATACAATGCTCATTTTCTAAACACACGTGTTTATTCATCTCCCTACGTGCTCCTTTTGGTGTGTCACTGAGATTGTGACCGGAGAAGATGAAGCTGTGTGTGACCTTTGAGGGCATTGTGGGAGGCACCAAGACAGAAACTGCTGCAATAGCAGAGATAGGGAGGATCAGGTGGGCTGGGCTGGGGAGTGGGGTGGATGACAGACTGCACGTGCTCCTTCCCTGGGGGGCATTAGCTATTGCAGAGGAAGGAAGTGCTGCTTAATGGCACCTCCATTTGCAAAGTTAATTTCTGAGTCAGGGTCAGTGTGAAGTCTGAAAGCACTGGGGACACTGGGAGTGGCAATCACTTAAGTTGTGTGAGGCTGCCGAGGACCTTGCTTCTCTTCGTAACAGGAGAGTATCCTTATATGTTTGTTACTAGGAGGAACTCGATGGCAGGAGACACTCTGGGTGACTATTATAATTAAGTTTTATTTGTTTATAGTTGTATATGGTGTTATAATTTAATACATATATGTGATATATTTTATACTTTTATTTTAATTACTTATAATTTATGTATGACTAAGAGAGCACCTTTATGTGGGGGCAGATGGGATCTTGTAAGGATAACAGTGCTAAGGCCATGGTGTGCCATCTATGAGACCTGCTTTGAGCAGAATTGTTTAACATTAGAATCCTTCTGGTTAATGGATATTGTATTAAAGATTGAAATAACATAGAGCAGAATTTCCTTCCTTTTTAAGGCTGAATAATAGTCTATGGTATGTATAAACCTCATTTTGCTTACCCTTTCACCTGCCAATGGACATTTGAGTTGCTTCCATTTTTTGGATACTGTGAGCAATACTGCTATTGAATCTGACTTTTTATTGCCTTGCTTGGTAGCTATGTTTTCTCCTAAAAGAAATATTATTCAACCAGAAAAATAGGATCAAAACCTCAGGCACGAAAAGGGAGGGAAATCTACTCCCCAGGACCAAGGCGGGTTCTCTCCTGCTTGGTTGGCAACATCTCACTCCTTCACATGAGAGTGCAGAAGCCACAGAACGTTCTCATTTGTCAGACATCGGTGTTTGTGCTTCCAGGGAGCTGGACTCAGATGGATCCCTTTGTGACTGGAGGCTGCAAAATTATAGCCTAAGAGATGAACTGAGGAGAACATTGGAATTTGTGGTGGTGGAATTTAATCTCTGTCATGAAGAGCAGGAATTAGTGTCATGCACTAAGCAGAAATGCAGTCCTTCTGGGAGAAGTGCAGTTGGGAGAGCCGCAGAAAGACTGGCCCCTCTGAGGAAACCCCAAGTTCAGAGTATAATTTGGTGTCCCTGAGATGGCCAAGCAATCTGTTTCTTTCAGTTGTACCTTTTCTATTCTGTGTTCACTTATCAAATCTTTATTGGGAGTCTATTGTGTACAGTAAAAGACATTGTGAAGAATATTAAAAACACCAGTGGCTTTACTTTTCAAAGCTTTTATTATTTAAAAATGCAATACAAAATGTAGAGGGAAACGGCCAAAGCAGATGTGACTGAGTCCAGAGTGTTCAAACTCAGTGACCTTGGCATACTGCAGAGGAAGGAGTCTTTAAGTCAGATGCAATCTGGGAAACCTGCTGGGAGGAGGGAACGTTTTTTGGTTGGATTCTTAGGTATGCCTCTTTGAGTCTGTACTGGGACATTCCCTTATTAAAGGCACTTTGATGATTTCTCAGTTATGGAAAAAAATAGATAAGTTTTGACTCAACGAAAAAGCTGCTGGTAAAATTGGGTATTGCTGTTGACCTTCATTATCTTGTCTTTTTGATTTAAGATTTGATTTTCCCAGAATTTTCAGAGGGCAAGAACCAAGTTGCAAACTTGCCATACAATTGAGAAGGAACTGTTGTGGAAAAAGCTTGCAAAGTTTCTCTTTAAAAAAAATCAAGTTTATATCAGAGTATTTTCTTTTCACCAGATTCTTATCTTTGAATCTTAATCCAGTAATCTTGAGGGAATTTAAGAAACTAAAGGGCTAGTGCTCCAGCAAAAATGTGACTGGAAAATTTTCAGGCAAAGAGAGCAGCAATGAGAACACTTTCAACTCATCAAGTATGAGTGGGAAATGTGGAAGTTTGGTTAGGTAGTGGTCAGTTCAAGATTCAACAGAAATGAAAAGAAGGTTAATTGAGATTAATTTGCTTACAAGATGCCCTGGGACATAATTTAAAATTAAAATAAGAGCACTTTTGGGTCATATTCCCTTTTATACTACAAGGAAATGGTAGGTCTAGTATCAAAGCCAAGAACAATTGAGGCAGACTGCCTGGGGGAAGAACCCCGGGATTACCTAGGAAGGAGTTAAGAAAAATACCGGATTAAGGACCAAGAATCCTGGAGTGCAAGGCAGATTGCATCTCTGACTCTAAGCACATTTCTCTTGTCTGAGTCAGAATGAAGTCACTGTGTTCAGTTCAGCTCTTCACAAATGCTGTCAAATTTTGTTGAAGAAATTAATTCATTCCCTTATGTATTTATTCAACAAATATTTATTGAACATGTCCTAGGGAGTAAGCAATTTTCAAGGCTCTGGAAACATAGCCATATATATATATCCTTCCTGACTTCTGTAAGGAAATAATTCTTGATGAAGACAATAAATACACAAATAAAATAAAATAAAATAAAATAAAATAAAATAAAATAAAATAAAAAATCAGATGGTTGTGTGGTCCAAAGAAAAGAAATAAATCTGGGAGGTAGATGGTGTTCATTTCTTCTGGGACTGCTGTAACAAAGTGCCCAAAACTGAGTGGCTTAAACAATAAGAAGGTATTGTCTCACAGTTAGTTCTGGAGGCTAGAAGTCCAAGATCCAGGGGCCAGCAGGGCCCTGATCCCCAAAGGTGCTAGGGCAGGATCTGTGCCAGGCCTCTCTTCCCCTTCTGTTAGCTCCTTGGCTCATGGCAACATCACTCCAGTCTCCATGTGCATTCTCCCTGTGTCTCTGTTCCTGAATCTAAATTTCTCCTTTTTATAAGGACATCAGTTGTACTAGGGTACACTCCAATGACCTCATCTTAACTTGACCATCTGCAAAAACATTCCATGGGGTTTAGGATTCTAACAGCTCAGGGAGATGCAATTCAACCCATAGCAAGGGTTAAGTAGTTGGTGAGCTGCTCTTCTTTGTGGGTGGTCAGGTGAGACCTGATAAGGTGACATTTAACTATGAACTTGAAGGAACTGAGGGAGTGAGGGAGTGCTTTCCAGGCAAAGGCCAGAGTGGGAGAATGTTGCTCATGTTCCAGGAACAACAGGAGCCCATTCATGTGACAGAAGCCAAAAGAGAGAGGAGAGGACAGGAGAGGAGAAGAGGAGAGGAGAAAGATGGGGCCCGACTGGGGTTTTCCCTGTAAGTAAAATGAAGAGTCATTGTGGATTGGAATTGCCATGAGTCCTAACTGGATGTACATTTTGAAAGGACCCCTCAAGCCTGTCTCTTGTGAATATATCAAAAAGGCAAGGATGGACTCAGGGAGGCCACAGTAGGTGAGAATTGATGGTGGCCTGGACCAGAGCTGGAGTGACAGAAGTGGGTTGAGAGGTGGTTGGATTGTGATATATCTTCAAGGAATGGGCAATGGGCTTGGGGATGGATTGGCAAAAGACTGAGAGCAAAAGGAGACTGAAGGATTACCCTGAGGTTTCTGGCTTCTGCAACAGAAAGAATGAATTTGCCATTTGTTGGAGTGGAGAGACTAGGTTTTGGTGAGATAGAAACAGAGTTTGATTTAAGATGTGTTAAGTTTGAGGTGATTTTTTTGCAAACAAGTGGAGATAGTGAGTAGGCATTTAGAGATATGAATCTAGAGTTTAGGAAGTTGTCAATATAGATGATCTATAAAGCCATAGTTTGCAGCTTAATCAGCTAGGGAATGAATAGAGTTGCAGAAGAAAAAAGACTTAGGACCGATTCTTGGGTGGTCCAGCAGTTATAGGCTGGGAGGTGAAGCAGAACAGGGGGAAGAGACAGGAAATGCATAGAGGAGAACCAGGAAGAACGGATTCCATGATATAACTGAAGAGTTTTTTTGGATGGGCTGGGGGAATCTGTGTTGAGTATGACAAACAATAGGAACTGAGCACAGGATCTGGCAATGTGGAAGTCACTAGTGACCTCCACGTGAACATTTTTGAGGGAGCAGATGGGCTCTACACCAGATTATAGTAGGTTCCAGAGAGCCTGGGAGGGTGACTGTTCATGCTCAGTGTCTCCAACTCTCTTAAACATTTATTTTAAGAGAAGCAGAGAATGTCCTGTAACTAAAGGAGAATGTAAGGCCAAGGGAAGGACCCTTTTTTTGAAAAATGCAAGCTAATATAGCATTTTATATTCTGATGGAGAATACCAGAAAATAAAGCAGAAAGGAAGTTGTCAATGTAGATGGTCTATAAAGCCATGGTTTGCAGCTTAATCAGCTAAGGAATGAATAGAGGTGAAGAAGAATAAAGAATTCTGTAGTAGAGAGGGAAAAATAATGATGAGGAGAGGTGGCCAAAGAGTTGAAGAAGCTTCGAATAGGTGAAAAGTTGTGGGATCCAGCATCAGACAGAAGGATTAGCTTTATCCATGAGCACAGGTAACTCATTCACATAAATAGGAAGGCAGGCTAGGGAGGGAGGTTCTAATAGGTATGGATATAAGTAGCTTGAAAGATAGGGTAGTAAGAGCATAAGGAAGGGCTTTTTTTGTCACGGGGGAGATTGTTTCATCTATTTTGTCAGGAAAATTAAAAACAAGGGCACTAACAGGGAATGAAGGGGGATGTTTAAGATTTGAGGCCAAAGGTGATGATGGAAGAAGTCCCCAGTAGCCTGGGAGGATGACTACTTTAGGGCAATGTGGTGGGATGGCTGGAAAGCACCAAACGGTCAATTCAATTGGATGGTCATTCATTTGAAATGACTCTGGTCATCATGATCAGGTGTTTTTATCCAGCCATGATGCACAGGCCAGTTCAGAGAAGGGAAAGAGGAGAAGGAAGGGAGCTGGGATGATGGGCAAATAAGTGATTGTAATGATGGAGTATGGGATTTAAGCTAGATGAGAAGGGAAGTGGGGAGGAGAGAAGAATGAGGGACAGAGAAGGCTTGTTGCATGAATGGCCAGAGGTCCTGGTGGAGTTGCAGGATTGTTGGTGTCAGTGCAATTCAAGAGAACAAGATGGAAAAGCAAGTGGAAGTCATGAGAGGTCACTGGACAGAAGCACTTAGGACTGTGGAGCTTTGGGTGCACTTATGGGTAGTAACTAGGTCTAGTGCAGAACCATGAAGCAGATGGCTGAGAAAAGGCAAGGGGCAATATCATTGGCGATGAGGATGATGAGGACATAAGAGGCCAGGATTTTGGAAGGATTATCCACTTGGATATCAAAGTAACAAGGAGTATTATTGGAGAGAACTAAGAACTCAATCTTCAAAGAATGAGGGGGAGTCTTCTAGAAGTCTGTGGATGTCTACAACACGAAGGCTATCCAAGGATACAATCCGAAGGCATGAACCTTGCAGTTAAGGGTGTTGGGGAGGAAAGAGGAACAATGGCTTGGAAACATCTGTGAGAACATAACCCTAACTTCAGGTCCAGGGACATGAGGAATATGACAGGGAAAGTGGCTAACGCTTTGGAAGCCTGTAGGGAAAACTGGGTCCTCAGGGGTGAGCCAGGTTTCGGTTACAGCCAGAAAGTGATGGGAATGTTCAGAGGAGGGTTTGGAATATAGGGAGTTTACTAGTGTTGGATGAGTGTGGGGAGGAGAGACAGTGTGAGAGAGAGGGTTGGACTGAGATGTGTCCAGAGTGGAAGTGTGAAGAAGGATGACTGGAAAATCATGGGCTTTCTGTAGGAATCAACTCCAATGGGGGACAGGCCATCATGCATGCCAAGATCGACTGTGGTAGTGAGGCCACTTACAATGGGGCCATGGTGAATGGCATGTGGCAGACTCCAGGCCCCCATCTTCACTCCCCTTCTGTTGTGCAGCCTGGAGACAGAACATTACAGTTGGAACTCTGGGACCCTCCTTCCTGCCTGCTGCTGGCCATGTGAGGGCCTTGAAAGGAGCCCGACAACACATTCCAACCTTCTGCAGCGATGACAGGGACCAGCCTCTGAGAGGAGAAAGTCTCCTTTTTGGAAGTTGGTTTAAATGGTGGTTTGCTGAACAATACTGACTGGTAAAGTCCAGGCAGTATAAGTCAGGCATGACATTTGGTTGCTGCCAGGTATAAACGGACTTTGAGATTTGGTTCCATTATCTAAATAGATTCTAATTCTCCAATAGATTCACAATTTTGTTTCATGGTTTGAAGATAAAGACCATTTCTCCCTAATAATAAACTAAAAGAATGTTTTCTCAGCTGAATAAAAGGTTAAACTGCCTACAAACTTTTGATAGAAGAAACTTTGGTTCCTACCATTTATAGCTATGCAGAAAATGTAGGTCAGTAAATATAGCTTACAAAAGAAATTTCCACGCATATGTGACTTGAAAAACAAAAGAACCAGAGTTTGTTCAAAAGAAGGGTTGAAATATCTCTTCTGTACTTCTTTCCTTCTTTTACAAATGATTTCAGAGGATGGAATTGCTTCTTAATTGTAGTCTAACAAAGGAGAGAGATTATGAGATCATTTCTGAAAAGGGTCTTTTAAGATGGGAGATATTCAAGATGGTGTCTGTGAATTATATGGGAAGAATGGTGGGCCATATAGTTTTACCAGAGAGTTAGAAATACAAAACAAGGTTTAGATTAATTTTTTCTTAATAGAAAAGTAATATGTAGAAAGCTTCCCAACAAAACGGTAGATCTACCTAACTTGGACAAGATCCCTTTCCTGTCACTAACATCTAAAAATGCTGGATAGATTATTACAAAAGATACTTTGTAACCCCTAAACGAATTAAAAGAAAAAGAAAGCACTAGATGAAAGTAACTGAGATAAATCTAAGCCAGAACAATAAGCGGGGAAGGTAGGCAGGGCTGCAGACAGGAGGAGCGGAGCAGACACTCCTCCATTAAATCTCTCCACTTACTAGTCTGGGGAAGCTGCAAGGAAGTTGTGCCCCTGGGTGGGAGAAACATAAAGTCAGCCTGGAGAGAGTCAAACCACAAATGTAAATGTAATTGACAGAAGATCATTTGGTGTGAAAGACTAAGGCAAGAAGTTAATGTGAAAAATTCTTTAAGAAAGAATGAACCCTCTGGGACTTCACCATAAAGAAGCTCACTACTGCTCCACAGGGTAGCTTCACAGCTCATGGCACAAAAAATGTCCGCGGGGGAAATGGAGAACGATACATCATGAGGGAGAATCTCTATATATGCCTTATACTGTATATAAAATCACACCTCAGGTGGTATCATGCAATATTATTTAAATACTCCCTTTATACTGGTAATTTCTATGTTTATATATCAGCCTGGAGCTCTCCTCTTAACTCTAGATGTCCTCTACCCCAGACTACCTTCAAGATGTAGCTCCTCTGAAGTTTCTGATGAGAATTTAAAATACAATGTGGGCAGCAACTAGCCTCCAAGATGACCATGAAAATACAAGTTCACACCCTGTGTCCCCCCTCCCCCCCCCACCCACACACATGGGCTGGTTAGTGTTGTCAGTGGAGTATCAGAAATGACATTATTTGACTTTTGAGATTAGGTTATACAAACATAGTGGCTTCTCTTTGGGTTGCTCTTGCTCTCTGCCAGGTTACTTGCTCTGGAGGAAGCCAGCTACCATGACCTTGACACTTAGGCAGCCCTGTGGTGAGGAACTGAGGCCTGAGCCAGCAGCCAGTGTGAACCTGACAGGCGGGTGACTGAACCACTCTGCAAACAGGTTTTCCAGCTCCAGCCATACCTTCTGCTCACGGCAGTCCTGTCTAAAACTGAACTGCAATCTCATCACCACCCTGAGGCAGAACCATCCAGGTAAACTGAGGTCAGATTCCCCATCCTCAGTTACTATGAGATAATAAAGGTTTGTTGTTTAATCTGCTAAATTTGAGGCATAATTTATTATGCAGAATGGATAATGAATATAATGCAGCCAAAACAAACTTTGTTTACCCCCAAACCTTCTCCTCCTGTAACCTTTCCTGTTTTTGGAAATGGTAGCTTCATCCTTCCAACGCTTAGGCCAAAAACTTTGGTGTCATTTTTTTTTTACCTCACCTGAAGATATGTATATTGATTTTTAGAGAGAGAGGAAGTGGGGGAGAGGGGGAGAGGAGAGAGAGAGAGAGAGAAAGAGAAACATCAATTGGTTGCCTCCCATATCTTTTGGTGTACAGGACAACACTCCAACCAACTGAGCCACCTGGCCAGGGCGGCATCATCTTGGAATGATGATCTTCCCTATTTTTCTCACATCTCACATCTAGTTTTTCAACAAATACCTGTTGGCTCTATCTTTGAAAATATATTCATAATCTGACTGCTTGTCAGCACTTCCATAGATACTATCCTCGTCAGAACCACTATCATCTCATGATTAGATTACTGCAATAGCTCTTATTGGTTTCCCTAATTTTGACCTTGTCCAATTTCAGTCTAATCACAAGAAAGCAGCCAGAGTTAGCTTTCAGATTGTATTGCTCCTCTGATCAAACCCCTCTAACAACTTCCCCTACCACTGAAGATAGAAGTCAAAGTCCTTACAGGAGCTCTGATGCCCTTGTTGCTTGTTCTTCACCTTCTAACATGTACCTCGCTCCCTTTTCTCCAGCTATACTGTAGTCATTATTGTTACTCCAACAGGTAAGGTATGATCCTGTCTTAGGTCATTTACAACCGTGGTCCCCCTTCCAGGAGCTTTCTCTCAGATAACTACAGGATGTTTTGTTTTGTTTGTTTGTTTTTGTCCCCATTGTACACAGATGTCTTCTGTGACAGCCCTATTTAAAATTGTAGCTTTTACTCCTTCCCTCTTCCTTTCCAGCTTTAGCTTCTCCCCAGCTTAATAATCATCTGACATACTTTAGTTGCTATGTATCTTAATAGACTGTCTCTCTCCCTCCACTAGAATGCAAACCCCATGAAGACAGGAAACTTTGTCTTTTCTGTTGACTGATGCATTCTAAGTCCCAAGAGCAATGCTTAGGGCTTAGTAGGCACTCAAATATTTTTGAAAAAGCAAATGCTATAAAGAGAAGTAATATCAAAATATTTGGAAAAGATAGGAAAATATAAAGGAGACAATAAAATAAATGTTTAGAATTATTAAAAGTAAAAGGAGTGAGAAGCATGCAAAAAAATCAAGAGATGCTTAAAATTAGCCAGATTTGAAAAACAACTACCACTTCAAGAAATGAAAAACATAGCAACTAAATATAAAAACAAAAAAACTATAAGGGATAAGTTAGATTTAGAAGACAAAGATGAGGAAACCATGAAGGGTGATGAAGTTAAAGTTGTATAAAAGAAATTAAAATTGGGAATGAGATGGCCTGGCATGTATTTAATAGGCATTCCAAAGGGAGAAAATAGTGACAATGGAGAAGAGGTAGTATTTAAAAAAACAATGGCAGAAAATTTTCTAGACTTAAAAAAAATGTTCACATTAAAATAATATAACAAGTCCCAAACAGAATCAAAAAATTAATCTATACTTAGACACATTGGAGTAAAACTGTAAAACACTGGGAAGTGAAAAAAAATCCTAAACATAGTAATAGAATGAAAGATAGAATATTCTTAAAAGAACAACTATCAGACTGACAACGGACTTTTTATAAATAATAATATATGACATTTTATAAGTAACACCATATGAAAATACAATGTAATTATGCCTTTAGTTGGCTAATGGAAAGAACCATCATCCTAGAGTGCTATACCCTGCTAAAAGTATCATTCAAGAGTGTGGGCCAAATAAGAACATTTTCAAGAAAACCCTCATTTGACTCTTGCTAAAATAACCACTGAAGCGTGCTCATCAGTAAGTCAACAACTAAACACAGAGCTTAGGAGAGGGTTTGGAATGAGGGTGGTATGAAACAAATTGGTGAATATTTTAATAATGCTAAATACATATTGATTGATAAACAAAGCACTAATTTGGAAGAGAAGCTTAAAAATAAGGAGTAATTAAAATACTAAGCAATAACATGGAAGATGGGAAGAGAGAGATCAGAGCTGAACAGTTCCAAAACCTGGAGGATAGAGATTTTGATTTTTTTTTAACTGTCAAATATGCATTTTAAGTATCTAAAAGAATAAAATACAAAATATAAAATTCAAGCTAGTAAAGTGGAAAAGGGAAATAAAGGTAACAATCATTTACTAAAAATCAAGAAAAGAGAAAAAAAGTTTAAATTAAGAGGAGAAAAAGTATGTACCAAGAAAACACTAAAGAAAATTTGTTTGATGAAATTCTTATCAGACAAAATTAATTTTAAGGCAAAATGCATTGATGCAGATTAAGAAGATTATATTGGCTGATAAGTGAAAATATTCAGAAGTTATAGCAATTCTAGTGTAATGACCTAGACTCAAATATAAATGGACAGAATGACAAAGAAAAATTAATTAACAAACTCTAATTATGATAAGAGATGTTAACATGTTGTTATCAGAAAATGATGAAATGGAAGACAAAGTAATTGTAAGGCTATACCAGATGTAAACAATATGATTAACAAAGATGACAATGTCAACATATATATTCCTGGGCACACCCTCCCCCTGTGTCCGTTTTTTAAACCCATGAAACCTTTATGTTTACTGACTACAAATACCACATAATTGAATTCTATATCATATAGAATATATCCCTCAACCACAATGTACATTTTATTAAAAAGTAAAAATAAGAATCTCCTATTCTTTGGAAACTAAATAAATACACTTACAAAAAGTGGTTAAAGAAAAAATTGTATTAGAAATTGTGAAATAATTAGAATCATATAAGAATTATTACAATATGTGTCAAAACATGAGACTCAGATTTATATAATAGAAAAAAAGGATGAAACATTGAAAAATGAATGAATTAGTCATTAAACTCATACATTCATTAAAGAGAAAATCAAAAGAAAAAATTATATGTAGAAGAAATCAATTGAACAAAAAGAGAAATAATAAAGGTGAACAAAAGCAATGCATATTCAGTAAAGCAGAACAATACAAAGAAGAAAATAAAACCACCCATATATCTCATTATGCACAATTGCTCCTTTTTAATATTTTGGTGCAAATCCTTCCTGTTTTATCTAGAGAGATGGAACTGTGACAAAGATAGCAGAAGAGAACTGCTGTACATTTCCATGCATCAAGTTTGGGTTTTTGAAGCAGGAAAAATGAAAGTAGCAATGGGAGAAAGGAAGACTTTTTTTTTGTCCTGGTGAATATGGACTTAGGAGGAAAACAGCAACTTGAAAAGAACTGCAGAAATAGCAATACTGTTAGGAGACACCAAGGTTTCACCCGGGTAAGGAAGAGGCAAGGGCTTCCCAAGAGGTTGAGGGTTTAGGAGAGCATTCAGGGGAAACATCAGGAGTTCCAGAGAAGAGAGTGGGTGGTGTGTTGCATCAGGTTGGAGAGAACATACAACGAAGAGAAAATGTCCCAGGGATGATGGATTGTTTTAGCTTGGTCACCTGGAAGGGACTGTGACCCACATGGGGTGGGGGGCATGACAGATTATTCCTGGTGGGGGTCTTGTGGAGAACTGGTGAGTAATAAAGTTTGAGTTTTTGTCTTAAAACTTAAACAAGACTGTGAAAGGTCGGTGGGGCAGGCTGTGGGGGAGTGGGAGGCTGCATCTGTGCTCTTCTGCTAATTATCTTTGTCTTGTCTCTTGCAGTATTTTCTACTAATTTCTGGTCCTCTGAGGAGGGCACTCATGGTTTTTAGTATACTTACGAGCTACTTTGTTTTCTTCTGCCAAGTTCAGGGTTAGGGGTAGGAGGAAAACGTTGCAGCATGAGCTCAGTGTGGCATCTAGATCTGGAGATGGAGTGTCCATTTGGATTTTATTTTCCAGTGACTATCAGTTTTGAGTTCTCCTCTCTGCTTAGCTACTTCCAAAAAACCAAAAAACTAGCCTTTCCAGAGCACACGGTTATGGATTAATGCTTTCTAAAATGAATAACAAAGCAACCCAGGCTATAAGAAGAGAAATCTCTAAGTGAAGGGAGTTCAAGTACATCGCATTTGTCATTCTGTCAGTGCTACTTGCTCTATCTTCCCATCTTAAAATGTCTTTTAGGTGGATCCCCACAGAGACCAGCAGGAACAGGCTTATTTTCCCTCAAGACCTGACCATGTTCCCTGTGGCCTCAATAGGTAGGAGTCATTATACCTACCATAGCCAGCGTCTTTGATCCCAAGTTCCTTCTTATAACCCAGATGACTCAGGCAGGACATGCTGGTGCCACTTTGCAGGTGACATTTCCCCCCAGGGCTCACAAAGTAGATGTTTTACAAGTGCATTTGTTCCTTGCAGACTTTTGGCTGCACTATAAGCCTTGGGCTGAGAAAGAATAGTTGACTCTGGCTATCAAAGCTTTGTCTAAATAAACTGGGACCTCACTATATCTCTCTTGGCTATAGAGCTAGGTATATGGACAATCCATCTTGGATGCTCTCCAGAGTGGGGATAGTTATTGAGGTATAAGAAAAGACCTCCTTATTAGGAAGTTTCACCTAGAGGGAAGGCCCCCAGCATAGGCTTCACAAATAGCATTATAGTGGAGCTCCAGGGTACTGGAGCCAAATAGGATTCTCCCGGCCCTCAACCACAGTCCCAGCTTGGTTTTTATAGGCCAGACATAAATCTGAGGAAGTGTTTATAAAATAGACTGAGTCTATCTGGAAGGCTCAGAAAACAACTTTTATAGGTTCGTTCTTAGGAAATCAATTTGAGGCTATTTAGAGAAGTTGCTTTTGTGCAGAATGGGACCCTGCTCACCTTATCTTGCCCTGTCCAACTAGGGTGTGTGGTTCATTCAACAAAACAGCACTGTGAATTTTAGACTCTGCACTCTCTTATAAGCAGGGAGTTCAACTTTAGTATGCCACTGTGAAAGGACAGGGGGAAACTTCATGAAATATTTACCAGTAGACTTCAAATCTCAATGTTTTTTTATCACTACCTTGTTATGCCATTTCATGTTTGTGTTCCACTTGGTGTTCTAGCTTCTGATGGGAGCAAGGATGGCTGGAATGGCTCTTGCCCATTGAACCCTTGTGCTGGCAGTGACTTTGAAGCACATTCTGCTAAATCTGCCACTTTTGTAGCTGAGGAGGCTGATCTGAAAAAAAAAACAGGACTTTTTTCTTTTTAACAAATACCACTATGTGCAAAGCATGGTGTTTGGCCATTGGTAGGCTCAACACTTCTTAGGCCGATGTTATTGTTCTCAGGGAGCATTATTCATGATAAAGGAGCTAGAACAAATAACTGCAATATTTAGTCCAGTAAGAGCTGTAAGTGAGAGGACAATACAAAGTGCGTTGTGTTGGGGTTTGGATATTTAGGAAATTGATGCTTTGTCGGGGGAGTGCAAACTGATAATTATCAGGAAGTACTTGGTATTTAAGGGTGATCTGGGTGAATTTGTAGGATTTTGCACAGTGCAGATGAGGGATAAAAGTCAACTCGTGGCATAAGGAGGAAAGCGCAAGAGGTCCAGTGTAGTCAGAGAGTAAACCACAGTAGGGGAAGAAATAAATAAGGTTGGAGAAATGGGGTGGGCAGGATGGCAGAGGTCCCTGAAGGTCGGAGTGAGCCATGTGAATTTGTGGGTAAGCCATGCTGGTCCTTCCAGGAAAGGAAATGGACGAGAGGAGAAACAACAAGGACAGCAAGAGCAGAAACATGACAGAAAAAGAGGAGGACCAGGAGGACTGTGTGCTGTCCAGAAACAAGAAAGAGGTTCAAAAAGTGGACAGTGGTTCGATGTGTCCAGTGCTTCCAAGAGGTAAAGACAACGACAGAGAAATATTGGGTCAGGAGCCATATTTCAGGGGGTGGCGTGTGTGGCTGATGAGAATGTAGAGACAGACTATGGAAGATTCTTCTGAGGTGTTTGCTAGTAAAGAAAACAAAGGTGGCCGGAACCTGATTCGGGTAGTACTAAGCTTCTGGATGCATTCCTTTTGTCCACTGCATTGCTGTGGCATGTGTTTCCTAAACTCTGAAAGCCTGAGGGTGCTGTTTCATTTCCTTATGTCATCACTGACAACCTTGGATTTAGAAATCTAGACTGGACCTGACCATTATGGTACTCAGAATTGGCCCAGGGTGAGAGGGGTTTTTGGGACGATGAGCAGCTTGGCACTTCATGCTGCAGGATGGGCTCCCAGTGCAGTGTTCTCATGTCATCTTGGGACCCCGAGGTTGTGTCTCATGACAGCAGGAATTCACAAGGATCTGCAAAACAGAATGAACAGCCATTTGGATTATCCAACTCTGCAGATCAGATCAAAGGAGATTAAACTGAGGTGTTGCCCCCTTTACTCAAGCGTTTGGCAAATGCCTCATTCCTTTAGAGATGATTTTGAGTTTTGTAGAATCAAGACTTCCCCCCACCCAAGCGTAATTCTCTCAGTTTTCAAAAGGTTGGGTACTTGTGGGAAATTTAATCCACATGTTTATGATTCATTTTGACTCCACTCCTTTCAAATTTATCTTTGGAGCATGAGTTGGTACTTGAGAAGCCTTTTAAAGTTCAGGACTTTTAGAACCAGATAGTTATTTTGCTAACTGTGTCTTGAAAACACATATCAAAAGTTTTAATAAGATCAAAACTCAGCATTTGGAGGGTCCTCTGGATGTAGCAAAGTCCCAACTCTCTCAGCGGTGTATTTTTAACAGCACATGTGTAGGCCAAGGACAGTAGAAGTACAAAGGGAGAGCAGCTTTCCTGAGAGGTAACGGAGGGGTTTCTGTGTTTATAGGAGTGTCATCCGGGTTGCATCAAACACTCCCAGAGACAGAGGCCTGGGCAGCATCATGGCTCCTGTGTCTTCCCTGGTAGGCCCTGCTTATTTTTATAGCTAGTTAGGCATAGATCTTCGAGCTGCTGGAACATTCTGGATCACCTCATTACAAGCTCAACTCCTGCATTTTATAGATGAAATAGAAGCTCAGAAAGGTCAAATGTCTTCCTTAAGATCTCACACACCTTAGTTTTTAAACCTCTTTGAGCTTCCACCACATCCATTTCATCCCCAAAAGAAGCCTATGTGATGAGGTCAGAGTCACAGCATGGGAACTCAGGGTTGGATCTGGCGAGGGTGGTGGCAGTTAGGGGAATTGGAGAAAGAGGCTGAACGCTTCTTTTCACAGGGAGCACCTTCTTTTAGTTTCTGTTTTAGATGTCTGTTTGGGGTTGCTTCTCCACTTTGGAAGAGTGGGTTGAAAAAGGACTTGGGAGGAAAGGACTCAGAAGGGTGTCAAACGGGCAGAGAGCCCTGCTCTCTAATGTGTATGAACCCTGCTTCTACAACCTTATTCAACAAAAATTCTTAGAGCAAGCCAACTACTCCGTAAACAGAGGCCCTCAGTGTTCAAATGGATACATGTTTCCTGTTCCAGAACGCCAATGCTTATTAGATGAGTCAGTGGGTGACCATTCTAAGTATGTTGGACTCGCTCAGTCACTGTAGGGGAAATCTATTGACCTTGGATACAAACTTTGTCCCAGAACAACTACACTTGGTTATTTAGTTTAGTTGTAAAAAAATGTGGGAAATAGATGCATATCAGCAAAGGTCTTGGTCTTTGTTTAGCAAGGAAACTAGTGGTGAAATTTATGAAGGTTTTTATCAGAGTGAGGTCAATAGAACATATTCACACACATGCCATTTAAAATAGCATGTATTTGTTTTACAAATGATTATAAAAGTACTATATGTTCAGGGTGGAAAACTTGAAAAATGCCAAAAGCATTAAAAAAAATAAGTCACTTACAATTTCACTACTTAGAGATAACAAATGTTAACATTAACATTTGAGAGTTTCCTGTCTCTTTTAGTGGGCTTATACATTTGATTTTTTTTTTTTTACTTTTTGTACAAAACATACCATTTTTATATGTTGTAAACTAACTGTCTTGTTTTTTAATTGTCAAGGTCAAAAGGAGAATAAAGATGTTTCATAAACATCTAAAACCACTAGCCATGGCATTGGTGAGTCTCCAGCACTGGTATGAGATCCAATGCACTTGTAAGATCCAAAGCGCTGAAGTTTGAGATCTTTATTCTTCCCATGTTGTTCCCCTTTTGGTCCGTCTGCTTTTCTTCCCACAACTAATTGCCAACCTCAGTTTTGCTCTACCTGCTAGTGTCTTCTCACGTGTACCTTCTCATTTCTTATATTATGGCTTGATGTGACTCACTCACAGCCCCTTTCTATCTCATGACCCCTCATTCCACATACCATTTGTGTGACATATTCCACTTCACATTGTGCAGAGAGAGAACCTGATTTATTCAGCTAGTAACTCTTATCTCTGTTTGAGCATGGCTTTGCACATGGGCTCTGCCATAAATGCCGAAACGCTGGGTCGGTTCCTTCTCAAATATTCAGGTTTGGGCAGATAATGAGGAAATTCAGTTACATTTAGAAAGTAGTATCAGCCCCATATGGCTGAGTGGATTGAGTGCCAGCCTGTGAACCAGAAGGCTGTGGGTTTGATTCCTGGTCAGGGCACATGTCTGGGTTGTGGGCTAGGTCCCCAGTTGGGGTGTGTGAGAGGTTACCAATTGATGTATCTCTCACAACTGTTTCTCTCCCTCTCTTTCTCCTTCCCTTCCCCCTCTCTAAATATAAATAAATAAAAGTCTTAAAAAAAAGAAAGTAATATCAAAGACAGTAAAAATCACTGCAAATCCTGCTACTCATTAATAAACACGGTTAATGTTTTTGTGACTTTTTCAGTCATTTTAAAATATGTGCATATACATGTGTGTATGCATGTTAGTATATATTATAAAAACTTGATCACATACCACTTCTTTAGCTAAATATTATATTTTGAACACTTTCTTATAAACTCAGCTATTTGTCCAAAACCTGATTTGTAGTGGTATATGCAATGTCATGGGGATATGGCCACTTTATCTCACCATTCCCTGTTATTGGACGCTTTCTGGTGCTCGCAGGGGGAAGAGGACTCTGCTCCTGTAAGCGACACACAGTGACAAAGGGACATCCACTTACTAGGCAGCCAAAAAAAGTTGCCTGCCTACAAGACAGTTAGTTTACAACATATAAAAATGGTATGTTTTGTACAAAAAGGCAATTTTTGTACAAAAAATATCTTCTACAAGTTCTTCAGGTAAATAATGTAGTCTCAAGAAAATAAGGACACTGCACGTTGTTTGTCTTTTTCTTTTTTCAAGTTTGTTTCCTTGGAGCACATGAATTTATTTTGATGCATGGCACAAGGAAGAAAGTTAATCTTTTTCCTAAAAGTTTAACCTATTGTTCCAGAACAGTTTGTTCACTATCTATTCTTCTTCAACTTGGTTTGGAATCTCATGTAATTTATTTCCTTGATTCTCAGATGCAGTTGGCCTTGAGATTCACCTCTGATTTAAAAACCCTAATGATTTAAAATTCTCAAGTCTCATCCTGATAACTGATTATCACAATCAAAAAATATGGTACAAAATTGTCATATCTACTTAGCTGTCTGTGGGCTTTCTATCCTCTGCACTGACCTGTATTTGAAGCATGTTATTTTAATGGATATGTGTTAAATTTTATTTTGGTAGCTAGTTAGTACTTCCTTTATTATATTTTTTTGCCCTATCTTGTACATTTGTGCTTTTTTGTAATCTTCAAAAAGAATCCTCCATCCCATTATATTTTTCAAAGAATTGTATTATATTTGCAGTTAAATTGCAATAAATTCAAAAGGACATGCATAGTTACAATTTTTGTATTACTTATTAATTCTAAATGATTTTCAGCTGGTTCACTTTAATTTTCCACATATGCACTAATTTGGTATTGACTTTAATAGAAAAATTGTTTAATGTTCATTTGCATCTATCAAGGACAAACTTGATAAATCAATTTTTAAATATTTCGCTATACTCGAATTTCTATATAAACTCTACTTGGCTTTGTGTATGATATTTGTCAATGTTTAACATTCTGCATCCATATTCATAAAAGAGATTTAATCTATAGTTTTCTTAGATTTTCCTTTTCTTTTTAAAGTTTATATAATCCCTGGTGTAGAGAGTTGAGTTAGTCCCTGTTCTCTTTCCCATCTCCCCCAACCCCAAATATTAGTAACTGTTTTAAAATTTTGAATGTGCATTTGTTCATTTGACTGAGTCCTTTGAAGATGTGTATCACTGTCATGTGCTGTGCACTGCTCGCTCACCGTGGTGCAGGTCTTTTTCTGGTCGGGCTCTCAGACTAACCCCAGGCCTTTAGGGCCCGCCCATGTGCAGGGTTTCTGAGGCTGCACAGCTGTCCGTGGGGGTGCTCACTGGATCAGCTCCTTTCACTCTTCTGGTTCACTAGCACAGTTTGTCAGCTCCATTGAGTAAAACTTGGATAGTCCATGTTTTGTTTTTTAATATGTTGGTGAAGTTTAACCTGTATGGGATGCTTGTTTTTCAAACTTGAATGTTTGAAAAATGTCATCCATGAGAGCTATTTGTACCTGGTGGCATTTGGGGACTAGTTGTTACACACACACACACACACACACACACACACACACACACATTCTTCCACCATTATTTGTTTGTTTTTTATTGGAAAAATTTTTTCTAAAGATTTTATTTCTTTTTAGACAAAGGAGAAGGGAGGGAGAAACAGAGGGAGAGAAACATCAATGTGTGGTTGCCTCTCATGCATCCCCCCACCCTGGGGACCTGGCCTGCAGGCCAGGCACGTGCCCTGACTGGCAACCCTCTGGTTCATACGCTGGCACTCAATCCACTAAGCCACACCAGCCAGGGCTATTGGAAAATTTGCATAGTTAAAATGTTTTTGATAAAATAATTATTTTAAAATCTAGTAACACATAGTAATTAATAATATTTCTTATCAATTCTAAATAATCTGTTTTTTATAATTGTGGTTATGTTGCTTTTATATTCCTGATGTTTTGTATTTGTGTTTTTGCTCTTGCTTTTTTAAAAGTTAAAATTCTATTCCTTATATCTGACATAGAAATAATAATATATGCCTATTTATTAAGGGAGCTTTAATGATTTTCTTTTTGTGCAATTAACCTTGTGCAGAGCTTGGTCTATTATTTTTTAAAAAGTTCTTTATCAATTTAACTGCTTTTCAGTTTTCTAAGTAAATTTTTAAAAATAATTTTAAATGTATCTATTTCTTCCACCTGAATTTTTTAGACTTATTCCCTCAATCTTTCAGCTTAATGCATTAGACACTTAGTTCACATAGTCTCAGTCTTTCCTGTTTAATAGTCAAACCTCAGTGCTGTTAATTTTCTTCAGTATATCTGTGGTCAGAGCTCCTACATTTTATATGTTTTGTTCTTACTGCCATAATTTATAAAATAGTATAGACTTGTAGTTTTGATTTCTTCTTTGTCTCAAGAGCCATTTAATAGTGTCTAACATTTCTCATGTTTGTAACAGCTTTCCTGTTACGAATTTCTTGGTTTATTACACTGTGGTTAGAGAATGTGAGAATGCAGTCTGCATTGTTTCTACTACTTGAAAACTTGCAGGATTTCCTTTTTTCACCCGTGTGGGTATGTGTGTTTGGTTTACTTGACCGATAAAGCCTGAAGGCATTATAGTAACTACTCCCCCTGACACAGTGGTTTTGTCTGGTCCTCCTTGCATTTCCAAGTTTTCACTCTCTGCATTCCATCAGTGGAGCCAGTCTTCCAACAGTTCTTTAGTTGTGTTCTCTAAGATGCTGCAAAGGATGGTATGGCTTAATTTATCTTAGTTTGGTTTGGTTGCTGTTATATTAGAAGAACTTTATACTATATTCTAAAACTAGTTCAGTCTTGGTTATCATTGCTAGGTGAGTTTTCATATTTTCCTATATATATGCGCTTCTTCCCTAATACTTTATTTAATCCTTTTTTATATCCATGGAAGACTTCTTCCATGTGACTCCACTGAACACTGAATATGTACTCATGAGAAACCATTTATAAATATGTGTGTACCTCCCAGGGAGAGGATTATTTTTTCAACCTCGAAGAAATTGGGTTTTATCACATGACTTGCTTTGGTCAACAGAATGTGATCAGACATGTGCCATATCTCAGCACCAGGCTTTGAGTGTCATGCAGAATCTACCATTGTTTTCTTCTTGGCTGTAAGAAATGCATGTTCAGAGATGGCCCACTCCTTTACCCCAAATCCCTGAATAGACTCACCATGGAGCACCACAGTCAAAGCGTCAAGAACATATAATGTGAGGGGGAAACACACCTCTGTCACTGTAGCCTCTGAGATTTTGGCCTTGTTTGTTAATGCAGCAGAACTTAGTAAAAGCTGATTAGTATTGTGTATCAGGCCCTGTTTTATCCATTGTACGTCTAATTAAGATTCAAAACACACACATGGCCACTTCTCTCGTGACACTTAAGGGAAATTGAAAATGTCTGTAGGAAGTGCTGCTAGCCACTATTTACATAGGTCTCAGTAATATTTGATAGTTTCCTGCATAAAGAATCTGTACATGTCTTGTTAGGCTTTTCCAAAATATTTTGCATTTTTTTGTTATTGTGAATACAAACTTTTTCATCACGCTATCTAAGTACATGTGAGTGGTACATGGGAAATCTACAGATTTTTGTATCCATATATATTATCTGGTCATTTTATTAAGTTTTTATATTCAAATAATTTTGGATTTTCTAGGTATATAATTAGATTTCTATAATAATTTTACTTTTCTGCTATGATTATAACTAATTTCCATCATATAACTCATTTAATCATCCAGCTTTCCATAAAAATGTTAAATAATAATGGTGATAGCCAAGATTTTTGTTGTTTCCTGATTCTTATAGGAAAGTGTCCAGTTTGACTCTGAAGATATGACTTGTTATGATCCTTTTCTGCTTCTACTTTTATGAGTTTTCATTCTGAATATGTGTTTTATTTTAGTAAGTGCCTTTTCAGTGTCTACTAAGATTATTGCACATCTATCTAGAAGGTATTTTGTTAATTGGTTTTCTAATGTTAAAATAAAAATTGCAGATTGCTACAGCCACTGTGGAAAGCAGTATGGAATTACCTCAAAAAATTAAAAATAAAACTGAGTTATCACCTAGTGATCCCACTTCTGGCAATAAATCCTAAGGAACCCAAAACACTCATTTGAAAGGATACATGCACCCCTATAGTTCATTGCAGTGCTATTTACAATAGTCAAGAATTGGAAGCAGCTCAAGTGCCCATCAGGAGATAAGTAGATAAAAAAGGTGTGGTACATTTACACAAAGAAATTTTACTCAGCTATAAAAAAAAGGAAATTTTACCTTTTGCAACAGCATAGATAGGCCTGGAAAGTATTATGTTAAGTGAAATAAGCCAGTCAGAGAACAACAATACCATATGATTTCACTTATAAGTGGAATTCAATGAACAAAATAAACTGACAAGGTGGTGACAGACTCATGGATACAGAGAACTGAGACTGACTGACACAGAGACAGAACTGAGAACTGAGAACTCAGACTGACAGCTGGATGATAAGGGTGAAAAGATTAAGCAAAGAAGAAAGGAATGACTCATGGGCACAGAAAACAGTATAGTGTTTACCAGAGGGAAGGGGATGAGGGCAGGTATAAAAGGGTATGAGGAGATAAATGGTGATGGAAAGGGGCCTGACTTGGGTGGTAAACACACAATTTAATACACAGGTGATGTATTATAGAATTGTATACCTGACACCTATATAATTTTATTAACCAATGTCACCCCAATAAATTCAATTAAAGATAAATATATAAAGTAAAATATTCCAGCATTCCTTGATAACCCTAGTAGATGATCTTTCTTTTTTTCTTTTTATATTTTTTTATTGTTCATTACAGTTGTCCCCATTTTCTGCTGATCTTTTAATATATAACTTTATTCAGTTGACTGATGTTTTATTTAGTGTTTAAGAATTTGTGTTCATGGTTGGTTTGGTTTGTAGAGCTTTTTCTGGTGTGTGCTGTCTTTGTGAGGTTTTGCTATCAAGATGATTCTTAGCTATAGTGGACATTTTATTTCTTAACTCTTCAGGAACAGTTTACATTGCATGTGGATTATCTGTTCCTTGAAAGTTTGAACTGACTTGACAATAACACTGCCTGGGTGAACGTCTTTTTACCAAAGTAACTGCCTCAGTTTCTTTGATGGGCTTAATTTTCAAATCAGGATTTATACTTCTTGAGTCAACTCTTCAATGTCTCCTTAGACTGGGACTTGGACTTGATTCAGATCTGAGTCCATCCCTTGATGGATAGTTTCATCATTTGGCCAGACTAGATCGTTAGCTAAATTCTGCCTCTAGAATCACAGTCTTTGACTTAAGTGAAAATTTCATGCTAAGTATTGATCAAGTGCCTAAAGGACAGAGGGGTGGAACTTCACCCAGTTGTATATCTGTTTTTATTCCTGGTCATTAGTATATATTTTCATGTGTGCTAGAATTTCATTTGAGACTTCTGATTACACTGTAATCAGGAGGTGAGGTGGGGGCAGACCAAGAGCTCTCAGGGACCTCAAATTATTTCAACTATTAGGTTGGTGTGTTCTTGACAGTCCTCTTGCTGTATGTGAATGGAGTTGGGAAAAGAGTATTCTGCTGCCTCAAAGAGGTATTTCTTACTCAGTGGAAAGAAAGCTGCCATTGTTAAAAAGTCTGTTTATAAAATAATTTTTTATTTTTCAATTACAATTGACATACAATATTTTGTCTATTTCAGGTATACAACCCAGTGATTAGACATTTATATAACTTACAAAGTGATCACCCTAATAAATCTCATACCCATTTGACATCATAATTAGTTATTACAATATTACTGACTATATTCCCTATGCTGTACTTTACATTCCTATGACTATTCTGTAACTACCAATTTGTGCTTCTTAATCCCTTCATCTTTTCCACCCAGACCCTGTCTGGCAACTGTAAAAATATTCTGTTTCTATAAGTCTATTTTTTTTGTTTGTTTATTTTGTTCTTTAGATTCCACATATAAGGGAAATCATATGGTATTTGACTTTCTCTGACTTATTTCACTCAGCAAAATACCTGCTAGGTTCATGTGTGTTGTCACAAATGGTAAGATTTTGTTCTTTTTTTGTGGCTGAGTTATATTACATTACATATATGTCCTTTATCCATCGTCTTTATCCATTTATCTGTTCATAGGCACTTAGATTGTTTCCATATGTTGGTTATTGCAAATGATGCTGCAATGAACATATGGATACATATATCTTTTCAAACTAGTGTTTTTGGTTTCCCAAAGTGGAATTCCTGGGCTCTCCTTTGTCTCTCATTATAACCTTTGTTTTAAAGTCTATTTGGTCTGGTATAAGAATTTCTACTCCTGCTTTCAAAAAAGATTTTAATTTTTATGAAATATCTTTTTCTATCCTTTTATTTTCAATCTGTATGTGTCTTTTGCTGTAAAGCGAGTCTCTTGTGGACAACATATGTCACAGTCCTTCTTATTCATTCAGCCACCCTGTGTCTTTTGGTTGGAGCATTAACCCATTTGTATTTAAAGTAATTGTTGATAGATAAGTATTTACTGCCATTTTATTATTCATATTTTTAATCTTTTTCTTTTTCTTAAAGAAGACCTTTTAACATTTCTTGTAATGCTGGTTTGATGTGATTCACTCCTTTAGCTTTTTTTTTCTGTCTGGGAATCTCTTTAAGTCCTTCTATTCTAAATGATAGCTTCTTTGTGGGGTAGAATAATCTTGGGGGTAGTTCCTTGAATATTTTATCTCAATCCCTTCTGGCCTGTAAAGTTTCTGTTGAGAAATCAGTTAGTAGTCTTATGGGAGATCCATTGTAGGTAAGTAACTACTTTTGCTGCTTTTAAAATTCTTTCTTTGTCTTTAACCTTTGGCATTTTAATGATGATGTGTCTTGGTGTGGTCCTCTTTGGGTCCAACATGTTTGGGACTCTCTGTGCTTCCTGGACTTGTATGTCTACTTCCTTCACCAAGTTAGGGAAGTTTTCTGTCATTATTTTTTTCAAAAACTTTTTAATTCCTTGCTCTGTCTTTTTTCCTTCTGGTACCCCCATGATGCAGATGTTGGTACATTTGATGTTGTCCAAGAGGCCCTTTCAACTATCCTTATTTTTTGGATTTTTTTTCCTTTTTGCTCTTTTGATTGAATATTTTCTGTTACTTTATTTTTTAAATTGCTGTTTCAATCATATGCTTCATCTAATCTACTGTTGTTTCCTATTAGTGTATTTTTAATTTCAATTATTGTATTTTCCATTTTTGACTGATTCTTTTTATTTTTTATATTTATTTTTATGTTTCATATCTCTTTGTTGAAGTTCTGACTAAATCGATCTATTCTTCCCCTAAGTTCATTGAGCATCTTTATAACTAGTATCTTGAACTTTACATCTGATAGATTGCTTGTCTCCATTTTGTTTAGTATCTGGGTGGGGCAAAGTCTCAGGCAACCCATCACCAGGGTGGACCAATGGTGTTAGCTAGGTTAGTGGAGGCTCTGATACACACCTGCCTGTGCCTGTAGCAGGAGAGCTCAGCAAACACACAATGGCCTCTGCCAACACTTTGGTCTGGGAGAAAGCTGCCCATCCAGCCCTTGCCCTAAAGTCAGACAATTCAGCTCCTCCTGAATTGTCTGATCTTTTCAAGCTGCCACCCCAGCGCTGGAGCTCAGAGTGGGTGAGTCTGAGTAAGTCTGTGTACAGCCTTTTAAGAGGAATGGCTGGAACTTCAGAAGCCCTCCTCCTCACTCAGCTACAATTTCCACTAGTTTTCACAGCTAAAAGTTATAGGGACTTCTCTTCCAGCATTGGAACCCTGGGCTTGGGATCCTGGTGTGGGGCTGGGACTCCTTGATCCTCACAGGGGATCTCCACAGCTGAGGTATCCTTTCTGATTTTTAACTGCCACACATGGGTGTGGGACCAGCTCATTTCAAGTCTCCACTCCTCCTCCACGTCCCCACGTGGCTGCTTCTGTGTATCCTTAGATATAGGATAGAACTGTTCATCTAGACTCTAGTGGTTCTCAATGATGTTTCTGTAACTTAATTGTAATTTTCATGTGGTCTTGGCAGGATGTGAGTACTGCATTTCCCTATTTGCCATCTTCACTGGCTCATTGTTACAAGTCTTGTGTACCTGATATTAGTTTCCTGAGGCATACGAAGTACCACAAACTCAGTGGCTGGAACAACAGAAATACATTGTCTCACAGTTGTGGATGCTGGAAATTTGAAATTAAGGTGTCAGCAGGGCTTGTTCCTTCTGAGGGCTGCAAGGTAAGATCTATTCCAAACCTCTCTCCTAGCTTTTGGTTGTTTGGCTGGCACTCTTTGGCTTATAGCTGCTTCACTTCATCACTTAACCATCACATGACATTGTCCTGTGTCCCTTCACTTTGTATTCCTTCTTCATGTCTGCCTCTACATCCAAATTTGCCCTTTTCATGTGGACACCAGTCATACTGGATCAGGGCCCATCCTACTGACCCATTTTAAATCGTTTACCTCTATAGAGGTTCTATGTCCCAGTAAGGTCACATTCTAAGGTACCGGGAGTTGGGAATTCAACATACCCTTTTGGGGGGATACGATTCAACTCATAACACTGAGTCAGACTGCCAACAGAAAGAAAGGAAGGACTTCCTTACTGTCATCTGGACTGAGGGCATTCTGTGCCATGCAACATCAGTGGGTAGGCCACCAACTGTCTTTCTCAATTAACGCCATCAGCCTTCTCAGTTAGTAGGTAGTTTTTCTCAAATTCTGTAAACAGACTGTTTCAGTCTTCCCAATGTTAAGTTTTTTGGTGGGGGGGGGAATTTCTGACGTTTTTGGTCTTTAATAGTATTTTTCTGGGGAGAAGGGAGGGGCTCTATCAGGTTCTGCTAGTTAAGAGCCCAAAGTTAAAAGCCAGAAGTTGTTTAGTCTCCAGGATTTCCCCCCCACCTCTGGCCTTTTATATTTTTCTTGTCTGAAGATTAGCAGGTTTCCATCCCAGACCTACCTCTGACACACCTCTGCATCAGGTGCTGGATGAGAGGAGCACAACTCTAGGAGAGCCTGGAGACTTTTGCAGGAGACCGTGTCGTGTGAGGGCTGTGAGCTTTTCCACACACTTGTGCTGTCACACCAGTGGGTCCATGTAGCCTCTTCAGGGGATCCCCAGCTGTCTTTATTGCTTACAACTCTATTACCTTCTGAAGGCTTGCAGCTTATAGAATAGCTATTTTGGCTAAGGCCATACAATAAAGAATAATATTTGACTCACATTTTGCCTCCTCTCTTGCTAGCTAAATAATGTGACATTTCAAATTTGGAATCTTCAAGTTTAGCTTACATTTTTGGCTTTTAATTTTATCAAGGTCTTACTGGGATGCTTGTCAGTTTCCAAAGTGCTTTGATATGATCTCATCTTATTCTCACAATAAGTTGCTTTTCTGCTCATTTTTCATGGCGATAATTCACAGAAGTCACTGGAGGCTCAGGGGCGACTTGGCCACAGCCGCACAGACGGTGGTAGAGCCAGGACTCCTATTCAGGTCTGCTGACTCTCAGCCCAGCTCCTTTCCATTAGGTCATCCTGCTCCCCTGCTACCTTGCAGTCAAGCCAAGGCTCAGCCCTCACTCAATGTCTCAAAATACCACCTCCTCCTCCTCACAGCCTTCCCAGATGAATCAGATAGGAGTAACTGACAGCTCTCCATTGTATTGTTCCATCTGTGTAGATCAGAGGCTCAGTCATCTGCAAGTTCCATGGTAGGCTTTTGCTAGTCTAAGAATGGCTTTTACATTTTTAAAGGTTGTAAAGAAGAAGAAAGAGAAGTAGGCAAAGGAGGAAGAGGAGGAGGGTGACAGAGACCTATATGTGGCCTCCACCGTCTCATCATTTACTATCAGACCGTCTGCAGAAACAGTTTGCCAGCCCTTGATCTAGATAGTTATATTTCTCTCTATCTAGTTAAAAAAGGTATTTACCCTCAATCTGTATTTATGAGCCAATTTTTGTTGTTTATTGATTTATTTAACATGGATTTAGGATTTTTGTTTTGAATATTCAAAGCTCCTGCTCGCTGTTCCCTGATATTTTTCTTTCTCCTTCTATCAGGCACTGGAAGATAGGCACATGGAATAAACTCTCTCTCAGTTTATTTGGAGAGAGGGCATCAAATATATGTGAGTTTATTTTGTGTGCACAACAAACAGTGTAGGGACTAGTTAGGTCCAGGAAGGAGCCTTCTTGAGGACTATATAGCAAGCCCTGTGAGGACAGGGAATGCGTCTTTCTTGTTTGTTTGCTGCTATCCCCAGTGTTCAGCACAGGAGCCTGAACAATATTTATTGACCAATGGATGAGGCTTTAATTAACTGAGGAAGATTTTGAACAAGAAATAGGACTTTTGCTGAGACTTGAAGAAGGGTTAAGAATTGAACAAATAAAAGTAAAGATTATACTTTGGGCAGGTAGACTGATATAAGGTGAAATAGCCCAGTGTGTGTCTTCTTCGCCACATTCATTATTATTGAAATGAATTAATAATTGGAATACTTAGTTACTTAATAGACTTAATTTTATTGCTGTTTTTGGGTCACAGAAAAACTGAGTGGAGAATACAGAGGTTTTCATATGCCCCTGCCCCTGCACACGCATAACCTCCCCCACTGTCAGCATCCCCCACGAGACTGGTACATTTGTTACAACTGATGAACCTACGATGACACATTGTCATCCAACATCCATAGTTTGCATTAGGGTTCACTCCTGGTGTTGCACATTCTGTGGGTGTGGACACATGTATCCACTGTTATATCATCATACAGATGTATTAGTTTTTGATCCACAAACAATGGTAAGTCCCTGAATGCAGGGGGATTGTCATGTTCCCTGTGTATCTCCACTGCTAAGCACAGTGCCTGAAACATAACGGGGACTTGATCACTATCTGCTGAAAGAAACGATGGTCTATGAGATTATGAAAGCAGATAAGGGCCTGAGAGCAGAGAGTCTTCAACATCAAACTAAATACTTTGAAATTTATCCTGTCTATAGTCTTGGGTCCGAAAAGTATAACCCACAGGCCAAATCCACATATTGTTTATGACTGTTTTTACACTCCAATTGCAGAGTTGAGTGGCTGCGACAGAAATGGTTTGGTCTTGTTACTGTAAACAGTGGGAGCATCTGGGAGTCTCCCTGCATTGACCAAGATGACAACAGAGGGAGGTTCTCCCACTGAGCAGCCAAAAGCTAGAAAGATAGATAGATAGGGCCCCATTGCACTAGAAAGCTAGAAAGATGAATGCATAGGCCCTGAGAGCACCAAAAGCTAGATAAATAATTGAATAAGAATGGTGGGCTTGAGCAGGAAAAAAGATGGTTTTTGAGATGGGAGTCCACTATTCTCCCAGGTCCTAGCACCTGCATAAACCTCTTTCCTCTTGCACCAGCCTCATGAGTTTGGCTTTCTTTGCCACAGGCAGCTGAACCTCTGTTTGGTTATAGTCTTTTGGCCCACAGAGCCTCAAATGTTTACTATTTGCCCCCTGTAAAGATAAAGTTTGCCAAACTGTGCTGAATGGCATGGAGAAATTGAATGCTTTCATGAAGGTGGAGCTGGGTTTCCAGAGCCTGGGAGGGCTGGTGCTGTAAAGCAGGACAAATCTACCCACACTTCAAAGTCCGCATGCCTGCCGCATCCAGAGCCTTCTCCAGCCACCCTGTCTCGGTGGAGAATTCTCATGGTCACATGCAGGGAGGCATTCCCTTCTCAGGAAACATCTTGAGCTTTGCACAGGTCTAAATAGCCCCCTCACAGTCTATGCACTGGCTAATATATAATTTTCTGAGAGATATCTAGCAAATACTTTCCTTAGGGATTCCCCAGGCTTCTTTATTGCTCATAATTCTCTTATCTTCTGAAGGTCAGCGGTTTATAAAATGGATACTTTGGCCAAACTTGCCTAACAAAGGATTACATCTGCCTCGCTGCTTTCCTCCTTCTCTTGGTAGCTGAGGGATATGGTATTTCAAAATTTGAATTTTTATGGTCAGTATACATTTTGGCTTTTTCTAATTTTATTGATAAATTATCACACAGGCAGTTTCTCAGGGAATTTTCTGCTTGTTCATTGACACTCTTGAAACTCTGAGATTTTAGGGTACAAGGAGAAGTTCAAAAGATGCTCCAACTAGTAAGATTTCCCAAAAAAGTAGATTAGACCCATGACTGACTTTTATAGTCCTGGTGAATGATGTTCTGGATGATTCTCCCTGCTCAGCTGTGCCTGATATTCTAGAAATATTGTTTATTTATGTTCCTTTTAATTTATTTTCATCATATAGCATTCTTTTTAAACATATTAATAACTTTTAAGACTTCTATATTCCTCAGTTTTAATCTCTTTGAGTTTTTATCTTCCCACATGATTAAGATGAGTTGAGAGCCTCTGGTGAACAATAGGGTCATAATACTTGGGGTAAAAAGTACAAGTCTGTGATTACTCAGTAGGTCAAGTGTTTGAGCATAGAACTTCATGGGGCAATACTTATAATCTCACAAAGGTGTATAAAGCATCACCACATAAAAGCTGGCTGTTTCTACTGATACTACAGAGAATTTTCATATTCCAAGTCTCATTTTCCCCTCATTCTGCCCTACCTCACCCCACTAAGACTCTGTGGATTATCTAATAATCTTCCTCAAATAAGGCCCTTCTTGTTTGAATTTCTAAAATTTGAAAATTTATTTTCATAGACTTTTTGTCTCACATTTCAAGGTTTTGATGTGAGTGGAGAGGGGGTAATTGGGTACTTCAGCTCAGTAGGAATCAGGATGGAGACACCACTAGAGAGTGAAGTCAATCTCTCTATCACCCAAGGATATTTTTTATTATCGATTTTAGAGAGAGTGAGGGGGAGAGAAACATCGATATAAGAGAAGAACATTGATTGATTATCCCCTGCATGCACTCTGACTAGGGATCAAACCCACAACCTAGGTATCTGCTCTGACTGGGAATCAAAGACACAGCCCTTCAGTGTACAGGATGACACTCTAACCAACTGAGCCACCCAGCCAGGGAAGTCAATCTCTTTTTATTTGTTTTTCAACTTCTGACCACAACTGAGTTAGGAGTGGAGCTGCCTTGAGTCATTTGCACAGAAACTGAGGAAATTGAGGATCCTATCTGGAAATATATACAGTGGACACTCAACCCACTGCATTTTAGGGGTCTATTTGGCAGACTGAAGTAGGCCCAGAATGAGACCAAATTGGCCAAGATGGAGGCATAGGTAGACACACTGTGCCTCCTCACACAACCAAAATAAGGACAACAAAAATTTAGAAACAAAAAAACAACCAGTACTGACAGAAAATTGAACTGTATAGAAATCTGACAACCAAGGAGTTAAAGTAGACACATTCCTCCAGACTGGTAGGAGAGATGGAGTCAGGTGGCCAAGCAGAGAGAGGTAGCAGCAAAAATGCGGTGGCTGGTGGACCCAGGGCACAGGGTGGCAACAGGCAAACCCAGCAAGGTGGCAGATTGTGGAGAGGCGCAGCGTGCAAGGCAGCTTTTGGATCAGGCGGTCCCACATTCACATGCAGATAAACCAGGTGAAACTGTGGAATGAAACAGACTGCACAACCCAGGGCTCCAGCTCAGAGAAATAAAGCCTCAAAACACCTATTGAAAGCACCTGTGAGGGTTGAGGTGCCAGGAGAGACTCCCAGCCTCACAGGAGAGTTTGTTGGAGAGACCCACAGGTCCTAGAATGTACACAAGCCACCCACCTGGGAATCAGCACCAGAAAGGCCCAGTTTGCTTGGGGGAAGTGGCAGAGGGACTGGAATCCAGCAGAGTGGAGCAAGCGCCATTGTTCCCTCTCAGACACCTCCCCCACAAATAGCGTCACAACCCAGACACTGGGTTGCTCCACCCTGGTGAATACCTAAGGCTCCACCCCTCACTACATAACAGACGTGTCAAGACAAAAAAAAAATGGCCCAAACAAAAGAACAGATCAAAGCTCCAGAAATAATACAACTAAGCAACGAAGAGATAGCCAACCTGTCAGACGCAGGGTTCAAAGCACTGGTGGTCAGGATGCTCACAGAATTGGTTGAATTTGGTCGCAAATTAGATGAAAAAATGAAGGCTACGCTAAGTGAAATAAAGGAAAATGCACAGGGAACCAATAGTGATGGGAAGTAAACTGGGACTCAAATCAATGGAGTGGACCAGAAGGAAGAAAGAAATAACCACACAGAAAAGAAGGAAGAAACAAGAATTCAAAAAAATGAGAAGAGGCTTAGGAACCTCCAGGACACCTTTAAATGTTCCAACACCTGAATTATAGGGGTACCGGAAGGAGAAGAGGAAAAGCAACAAGTGGA
>CM052545.1:59699746-59752798 GCA_028533065.1 Trachops cirrhosus | reverse complement strand
ATTCTGAGGTAAGGTGAGAGTAAAGAGTAGTAAATAGGTGAAGTGTGTGAGAGAATAGTGTTAACCACTATAGTAATAAATTTCAGGAACCTACGACGTGGGGTATAATCTGGAAGTATTTATAATTGTATGGAGTGGCTATTATTTACAGTAATATTAAAGCAACCATCATATGACAGAATATATGAAATCTAGGTAACTAGAATAGAGGGTATTGAGCCTTGTACTCAAGAATAGAGAGTATTGTACTAATGGTACACTAATGGAGGACAGTATATTAGCAATACACTATGAATGAGATAGTGGGGGAACCTATCAAATGATACAATATAATCAGACAAACAAGGAAGTCTATACAAAAAGAAGAGGAATGCCAAAATACTATAAAATAAGAGGTGTACGAATAATGAAATAATGATAATGCAATTATGCAATTACTTGCAGGTCAAAAAAAAAAAAGAGAGAGAGAAAAAGAAAGGAAGGAACCAAGCAGATGATGGAAGGAAAAAGAGATAAATTTGGAAAGCAAGGGAGCAGGGTCAAGACCAGGGTGACAGAAAGAGAAACATAAAGAATTGATAGATCAAAAAATAATAGGAATTAAAAGATGAAAGGTTACTTTAAAATAATTAAAAGAAAACAAAAACAAAACAAACATACAAAAAAACAAACAAAACAAAACAAAACCAAAAACACCTATTGTTGGTTTAAAACTGGCCAAACCAGTTTTCTAGCTGGCTTCAGCACACTGAGGGGTGACTGGAGACAGTTTTTCTGTGTTCCCGTTCAGGACTCAGTCAGCCTCTGGCGTACTGTTCATAGTGTAGGTGTGTGTTCTCCCCCAAGCCAGTCTGGTGCTTCCCAGAAGGGATCTGGGTGTGGGGGGTCTGGGTGCAGCTATGTGCGTCCTTGGGAATTCACTGCCGTGTGTTCCGATGTCCTGCGGAGCTCCCGCTCCTTTTCCGGGTTCACGGGTGCGCACTCTCTGGGTCCCGAGGGGCACCCACTTCTCCTACCTTCAGGGCCTGGGCCTCACAGGTCCCGCAGAGCACCGGCGCCTTTTCCTTTTTCAATGTTGTGGTTTCCGAGGCTTTCACCAAACCACGCTCTCTCTTCGGGTTTTTCAATGTCTGCTACAATTTGCGATCTCCTATTTTCATTTATGATGTGTTAATGTTGGCTCTTTGCTCTATTCCTACCAAGAATGACTAGAATTTTTTTCCTGGTTGTGGGAGAGTAGAATCTGCTGCGTCCTACCATGCCGCCATCTTGGACTCCTCTCCCTGTTGTTGTCCTTATTTTGGTTGTGGGTGGAGGCACAGTGTATATACTTATGCCTCCATCTTGGTCAGAAGTCCTACTTGGACTTTCTTATACTTATTATTTTCTAGTTTAACATTTTAATTCCTTTAATGTTTTTTCACTATACATTTTGAGTTATTTCTTAATGGTTGCTTTAACATTCACAATATACATCTTAACTTATCATAATATACCTCAGGTTTACATTAACTTAATTTCAGTGAGGTATGGAAATTTTATTTCCATATAACTCTATTCCTCCCCTTTTAGTATTATTATTGTCATACACATCATGTGTGTTAAAAACCGAATAATCCATCATTATAATTATTACTGCATAAAATTTTATGTCTTTTCAAATACCACATAATTTTTTTTATATTTAAAATCTAAAGAACAAAGTACACAAACAAACAAAATAGAAACAGGCTTATAGATACAGAGAGAGAACTGGTGGTGGCCAGACAGAAGGGGCCTGGGAGCTGGGTGAAAGAGTTGAAGGGATTGAGAAGGACAAATTGGCAGTTACAGAACAGTCCCAGAGTTGTAAAGCACACATAGGGAATATAGTCAGTAATATTCAAATAACTATGTGTGGGGCCAGGTGGGTACTGGAAATATTGGGGGGAACTGTGTAAAGTGTGATTGCCTAACCACCTGTGCTGTACATCTGAAACCAATAAAAAATAATATTGGAAATAAACTGTAATTAAAAAATAAAAATAAAAATAAAAAATAAAAAATTTACATCTTTTAAAGAAGTAGAGGGAAAAGAGGGGATCAAGAATGTATTTACAGAATTTGTTATATTAACCTTATTAAAATTTACTAGTTCTCTTCATTTTTTTTCTCATGAATTTTAGTTATTCATTTCTTCCATTCCATTTGATTGTTTTTCCCCTCTCTGGGACAGAAGAAGACTGTCTTAAATTTTACTCCTGACATCTTCAGTGTTCCATCATAGCTTCTCAAAGTCCTGATCCCTTCGGAAACCCCTGATTCATTCACTTGATGCACCATCTTTGGTGATGGTTCTCTAAAGTCAGAACAACTTCCCTCAGTGAGTTCATCCTTTGGCTTAGCATTCTTCTGTGCCATCATTCTTGGTAACTTCTGATAACTCATTTGTCATCATTCTAGCTCCCTGGACTAACAGGGATTCAACATCTTCATTTTCCACTTGCTGTTTCCATCCACTCTGGCAACCACTTTCAATTTCATCATTACTCATAGTGTTTCCCTGATAAAAATGTAGGCAGAGAACATGCTTTTTCTCATCATGACAGCCTCTTCCACCTTGTTGAAACTGCTCTTTCTTTTCATGGTAATTTTAACTCTCCTCTGCAAGTCTGGCCTGGTTATCTTAATCCAACACACTCTCTCTGGATTTACGTGCTTTCTTTCTATGGTAAGCCAATGTACTTCTGCACATTTCTCTTACAAAACTAGTAAATTCCATTTTTGTTTTCTTTTTTGCTTTGGTTACTTTAAGTTGGATTTCTGATGTTTGCCACTGAAAGAAAATAACTGATAAATCTGAGGTGGACATTTTAAGATATAATGATAGCAAGATATCTAGGTGAGTTAAAAGTCTTTTTACTCACATAGTAGTCTCAAGTCCTTAGACAGCCTCTCTCCCCTCATCTGCTGTTAGGTGCTGGCAAAGAGCATGATCAGGCAATTCACAAAGGAAGTGGTACAAATAGCTAGTACCCAAGAAAAAATTTAACCTGATTGTTAATGGAGAAGTGCAAACTAAACCAAAAGATGCCGTTTGCTTGCATATAAATTTGACAAAAGTTTGATCAAAAATAATAATTCTTAGTGTCATTGCCAAAACCCCCCATATAATTTTTAATGATACTGTATATTACCACAACTTTCTTGGAAGCAATGTGGTAATATAAATTCAAGACCTGGTTGTATACCCTATGATCCAGGTAGTTCACTGTAGGAATAATAAAAGTTGTTCACAAAGATAAAATACATGGCTGATCCTCATAGCACTGCATACAAAAACAAAAATTTTAAAACAATAAAAATATCCAAATTACAGGAAATTTTTCCTAGTAATTAGGAAATGACTTTGTATTGGTATTTAAATTGGTTAAGAAATAATATTCTTTAATGAATTAAATGTTTCTCTAGGACCAAATTTTAAATATAATTTTAATTTAGTTGAACATTTTTTTTGAATGCCTATTATCAAAAAATTAATTCTACCAGGACCAAACAATCACAAAATACAATGCCTATCCTCAAGAAACTTCCAATGTAGTGAAAGAAAACAACCACTGATGACATGTGAGAAAATGTTAAATGCTGTAATCCTGAATAATAGGTAGGATATCACAGGGGAGGAAGAGATTAATTCCAATGGGTGGCATCCAAGAAGGCTTCATGGAGGAAGAAACATTTGAATTTAGCTTTGTAGGACAATGGGACCCCGAGAAACCATAAGGCTGGTGATCTGTATACACTTGTTTATATTTCACAATAAACACTTAAAGGGAAGAATGGGTGATGAGAAGCTTGTAACCTTGGCTGAGGACACCCTTTGGGCCTGTCAGTTTTCCCACTCCCGTGGGACCCCCTTCTCTCCAAGTTGCACAGGACTGAACAACTTGCCTGAGGCCCTAAGTGTGGTTGGCTCTGTGCCATCATTCCTAGGAGTTCAGGTCATGATCTGGGTGTGCTTTCCATCAGATTTATCTTTGCAAAGAGGCAGGGACTAGGGAGATAGAATGAAAGACTGGGAAAATTCTCTTTGAGTTCCCTCAAGTGAAAGTCTGATGAACTCTCTGGGGAGATTATAGGTAAAAATCTTGGCTTTGTCTATAGGCCTATAATTGTACCATGGGCTTTCCGGTATGGTAAGAAAGGTTGATTGTGGTTAGACAGAAAAATTGTACCAACACATTGCTCCTCTCATGTTGTCTTACATTTTGGATTAATAACCATGGCTCTGAGCTCTTGAAACCACGTAAAATATAAGAACAATCACAGGCTTGTGATGGCCCAGATGACAGCACAATGACTCAGCAAAATGAATGAGGAAAACAAAAAGAGATGTGACTCAGCAATTCCTATCCAGGAAGTGCTCAAGAGACCCAGAGAAGTTTGTAGACATCAGTGTAGCACAGAGCATGTATTTTTTCGATCCTAACAATTTTAGTGCAATTATTTTACAATAGAAGATCAAATATTGGGCACAATGAGTTGTTAGCAATCTAGCAAGTGGCCATATAGTTAAATTTAAAAAAGTTAAATTTAACTAAGTGAGTAACAACACTGTAGTCTAAAATTTGGCCTTAGAGTCTTAATTTTGTTAATATATAAATGATCTTTTTAGAGGCTGATTTATATTAATAGAACTTTTTCAGATCAGTAGATAAAACTAAGATGACATCCATGAATTTCAATGAGAGACAATATACTAAGATCCTTCTCACTTTGCTACTGGCAGTCCCTTCTGCCTGACACACTTCTCCACTCCCCCTTCTGTGCAGGAGTCTTTAAACAGCTGGCTCCTTTTCATCAGTTAGGTCTCAGGTTAAATGCTCATGATGCTATTTCCATTATGGTAATTCTGTAGGGAAGAAACCAAGCAATGTGTAATGGCTTAGACACAACAGAAGTTCATTTTTTGTTCATGTAACAAATGAAAGGCAGGCAAGGAGGTCGATGGAGAGGCTCTGCTCCATGAAGTCATTCAGAGATCCAGGACAAAAATATTTCTTCTGGTTCCTGGCATGGTTTCCAAGCTCATGTTGAAAGTTGTTTTTATCCAGCCAGGAATAAAGGCAGAAAAGATAAAGAAGAATGTGTGATGGGTTTATATGAGCAAAGCCTGAAAGTGACTAAGTCATTTTCACTCTCATTCCATCAGCTAAAACTCACACCTAATTGCACATGAGGCTTGGGCATGTATTCTAAATATGAACTAAGGAAGAAGAGGAAAATATTGATTTTAGCCAGCAGTTCCTGCCATCAAAGTTATGTCCCATGGGGATATATGTAGACTATATTGTAAATGGTGCCCCTGGACTTGTGTAACATGGTGGCTCTGTTAATGTAGGTCTGGTGTATAAGATGGTGAGTGGTGATAACAGGTCACAGCATGTGGTTACTGTAACAGAGACCAGAAAACCTCAAATCAGCTTGGCTAACATGTTCTTTCTTTCTATGCAGAATTTCAGGGGAAGCCAAATGCCAGCCAATGGTTTCTTTAGGTGTGGGCAGTTACTTAAGAATTTAATGAAAGCAGGATAAGAGGGCTATAATGCTTCCATCCCAGTAATAGCTAAATTCTTGTCCCAAAGTTTGGATAAGTTGAGTCTGAGTCAGGCCACTCTTTAAAGAATATGAGATTGGGATGAGAACTGCCCAAATCTGACACCATTATTCTTATTTTCCACTCAGTTGAACAACTCAGTCAGGTCATGAGAACTATGGTCTTAGAGACTATGCAAAACTCTGACTTTATAAATTACTAATTTTAATCCATTGCATATTAATTTTATAGTTGAACTTTAAGACTAACCTACTAAAGAGGTCTCACCCAGCCCAAGTAAGGCTCATGATTAACAATTACAAGGTACTTTATAATTTGCAAATGCATGTGCTCTTAAAATACACTATTTAATCCTCATAACAATGCTGGGAGGATGACAAGACAGCTATCATGGCCCTTGCTTTACAGATAAACACAGAGAAGTGTGTTTCTCTGTTCATATAGGAAATGGATACCATTGAGAGCACCATTTCTACCTGTATCTTCAACTATTCCTTCTCTACTTGCTCCTTAACCACAATATAAATATATGCATAAATCACCTTTATCTTATGTAAACAAAATCCTTGATGTCTGATCTCACATCTCCTTTAATTTCTAATCATCATGGGATTTTTTCCTTCTCTTGATGTCCAAGGTTCTTTAATGTGACATCCCATCTCTTAATTGCTCCACAACCCACAATAACCTGTTTGCTGCTGCCATCGCTTGCTGTTACTGCCTTGTACCCAGCCAGCAAAGTTATTTGACCACTCTCTTTTCATCTGACTGTTACTATGCATTTTTCTACAAGCCTGTCCCTTACAAACAAAAAATTCTGACAAATTATACTTCATACTATTCACATCAAATAAGTTGGAAATATATATGGCACTTTATTAAATATATTTTGGACAGGAAAGGACTTCAGTTTGGACCAGGTGTTCAAGATAAATGAATCCTCTTATAATTTTGTATATTTGAAGGTTGAAAGACAATTGACCTTATTTTTCTTCCCTATTCACATATTTCTGATATCAAGCATTGCAGGCCACATACCTGTTATGATATGGCCGCCGATTTAATATTTTTATTTCATGATGCTGGGTTGAGTCAGCACAGTAGATGATAGAAGTATTCCTAAAATCTATTCCTATGCCAGAATGACAAGCAATAATTTGACTACTCATGAAAGTGACTTTGGATCCCACAAACACATTCCACTAAATGAAACCTACATGTATCCTCAACTAAACTATTTTTTAGTATAATTCTAAAAGTGTCACCCCTGTGCAGTCTAATATCAGATGACTGTGATATCAGGAAAGTCAGAGTTGAAGGAAGACATTATTCGCAGCTGATTGAGTTTGCATTTTTACAAAACAGAATCCATGTTCCCACGTTGCTAAGTCCACTACTACCACTATGGAAAGTGCCTGTGTAGGTGATGGTCCCTGAACTTGAGCTTCCTGCTGAATCTACTTTGGTTTGGTACAGTGCAATTCTGAACTAAGGGAAAAGAGTAAAACTGACCTAATGACAAAGTTGACTTAAAAGTATAATAGACTGAAAATTGATTTAGTATTGAAAGCCAAAAAACATAATAGTTTTTTGTTGCTAAGGCTATCAAAAGCCAAAAACAAAATAGTTTTTTGTTGCTAAGGCCCTGTGCCAGTCCTGTGCCCATCTGCCCTTGGATCCCTTCCTGGCCATGGGGCTGCTCTCTCTGCATCACAGATAGGCTGCCCCACTAGGCTCCCCCTCTGCCTTGGTTCTAGGCTCCAGGTCTCATTGGACAGGACCTCCATGGCCTGGCTTCCTCTGGTGCCCCTTCTCCTGGTCCCCAACACCACCACCTTCCCCTCTGGCAGTGGCTAATCCCAGTGTTAACTCTCCTCAGTGATTTCAGCAGACTCCCTGTGTTAAATCCCTCTGCTAATGTACGGGAAGGGGTTTTGTTTTCCTGCTTGACTGAGAAGACCCTGTCTCCTAAGGTATTTGGAACTGTTGACTGTGAGATATAGAGAGCTTGCTCTGAACAGAGGCCATTATTTACTTATTTTCAGAGGCAATTAAGTGCCTTAAAGAATGTTAAAAAAAATGAGTGCCCATGTCCAGATGAATCCTTTCAGGAGACTGAAAAACTCTGTAAAGTTAGAAACTCTTTTGCTATTAAGAGTGACACTTTTGGAAAAAAGAGAGTAAGAGTGACATAAGTATGTAATAAAATTTATCTTGCTTTGTAAAAATATGAGAGTATATATTTAATATATGTAATATATGTATGCATACATGTATATTTATATACAAATTTAAGAAAAGGAATACCAAACTTTCCATTTATTCCTTTTAAAAACCACGAACAATGTGACAGTGTGATTTATAACAAAAATATATATATTTGACTTTCTTCCTGTTCCTGGCACAGAGCTCCTAAAACCTTTGGAATTTCCTAGTTGATAAGAGCTATAAAGGTGTCTTTTGTTATGCTAATGAAGCATTCTTTGGAGAGAACCAAAGAATAGGGGCAATTGCCTGGAGAGCCAGCTTTTAGTCCTGAAACCACTTGCCTCCCACCTCCAGGGTGGAGAGGGGAGATGGAGGCTGAATAATTACCAATGGGCAGTGATCCATTCCTCCTGTAAAATGGAGCCTCCATTAAGCCTTAAGACAATGAGATTTGGAGAGTTCCCAGGTTGGTGACCAGGTGGAGAATGGTGTTTTTGGGGAGGGTGTAGAAGCTCCTTGCACCTTTCCCCATACCTAGTCCTATGCATCTCTTTCATCTGGCTATTCCTAAGTTATATTGTTTTATAATAAATTAGTAATCTAGTCAGTAAAATGTTTCTTTGAGTTCTGTGAGGTGCTCTAGCAATTAACCAACCCCAAGGTGTGTGAGGGGGACAGAAGACAGGAGAGGGGTGGTTGGAACCTCCAATCCATACACCATCAGTAAGAGCACAGGTGACACCAGGGTCTTGTGATTTGTGTCTGAAATGGGGGTTAGGGGAGGATGCCTTGTGGGACTGAGCCCTTAACCTGTGGAATCTGATGCTACCCCTAGGTAGATTGTCAGAATTAAGTTGAATTGTAGGACACCCAACTGGTGTCCAGAGAATTACATGGTGGCTTGGGAAGAACCCTCCCTCCACACATTAGAACTGGTGACCTGAATATATTTTTAAAAGGGAACATAACACCTGTTAGATAAATATAACAAATGTATTATCACTTCAGGAAAAATGAGCCATAGAGCTAGAGAAGCAGCATGATAAAGAACAGAGCAATAAGAGGAAGAAAGGCAAAGAAAATGTTATCATAAACAGTTGATTGTAGTGCCGGGGAGTCTTCCCCATTGGCCATGATAGTGGCAGGAGTAGATTCTTACAATGAGCGCTCTGGAAACTAGAACTATGCACAGGTAGGGCCCAATACACTAAAAACTAGAGAAATAATTGGGTAAGGAAAAGCCCTCTCCCCCTATCCCTATAAGAGCCTCAGCTTGAGCAGGAAGAGAAGAGAGTCTTTGGAACAGGGGTCCACCATTTCCCCAGGTTGTGCTGCACCTGAATAAAACCTCCTTCATTCTGCACAAGCACCTGTCTCATGAGTCTGGCTCTTGTTGCAGCAGGCAGCCGATCCTCCATTTTTTTCAGTTACAAAAGGACAACATACATTATATATGATAAAGGGAAATAAACTGCCCTTGGAGAAAACTAAAATATTATGCTTACAATTAAAAAGTTTTAAAAATCTAGGTTGTCCAGATTTGAGGATCAGAATCTACCTATAATTAAATCAAGTTGAGGCTGAAAATAACTGGACTAAATCTATTAATATAGTTTTACATGTGGTCAAAGTTCTGAATCAAATAGCATTTGGACAAGTTCTTTCAAGTATTCTATAAATAAAACATTTTCATGTTAATGCAATGATTCCAAAATGTATCAAAATGGATATCTTCCTGACAATACCAAAATCCTAATATTAAAACTTGAAAAACAAACACATCAATGACCAATGCCATAGCCTATATATGTCCTATTTTTTAAACCAAAGTTAAATAAGTATGGTGAAAATGTAAAAGGAAAAATAAGAATTGAAAAAAAGGAAAAGAAAGGAAGAAAATGGTAAGAGAGGTTTAAATATTAGAAAAGAGAGGTCAAAATTGTCATAGCTTTGCAGGTAATTTAAGGGAAAGCCAAACAAATCAATGAGAAACACTTGTTGCGAAAACAGTCTGCAAGGTGGCCAGATACAAAATAAGTGTGGAAAGTCAATAGCTGGTTTATATGCCAGGAGTAAACTTTAGATAATAATATCATCCTCAATAGCAAAAACAATATAAATATTTAAAATTAATATTTAAATTTAAGGAAAAAATGTTCAAGATACACAAAAATATGACCAAATGTTATTATGCTACCTAAAAGTTTTATTTCATTGAAAGATACTACATTTCAGAATGAGAAGGTATAGTACTGACAATGCCCCTTCAAATATTTGGTATGTTAATGTAATTCCAAAAAAAATTCTAGTAATTTTTTTTAGAGATTGAAATAGCCAAAGAGTATTTTGAAATAAAAAATAAAAAATTGACATCATATAATACAGCAATTCATCTTTTGGGTATTTACTCCCAAAATATGAAAACACTCTTTGTAAAGCTCTATCTATATATCCCTATGTTCATGGCAGCATTATTTACAATAGCCAAGACATGGAAAAGAACTAAGTGTCCATTGATAGATGATTAGATAAAGAAGATATGGTATATATATATGATGGAATACTATTCAACCATAAAAAGAAACAATATTGCCATTTGTGAAAACATGGAGTATTGTGCTAAATGAAATAAGTCAGTTGGAAAAGGATTAAAAACTGTATGATTTCACTCATATGTGGAATATAAAACAAAAAGTAACCAACAAAACCAATGAAAACATTCTCATAGACACAGACAACACAATGCTGGTTAGCAGAGGGGAAGGAGCACGGGGGAGGGTGCTGTGGGTAAAGCAGGTCAAAATACAAACTTACTGTGTACAAATACAAAATACAATAAGGGAAGGAAACCAGACTCTGGGTGGTGAGCATGCAACAGAGTACACAGATATCAAATTATAATCTCATATACCTGAAAATGATGTTATTAACCCAGTTACCCCAATAAACTTAATAAAAAATAAATCTTTGCTTTCAGAAATAGAAGTATGTTCCATATCTACAGTAAGTAAAACTGAATGGAAAATGCATGAGATTGGTTGAAAAAGGGTAAGAGCTTATAGTATGTGATTATGTCATAAAACTGTGGACTATCTAATAATGGTGATGGAGCAAGTATTAAAAGACAATTGAATGCTATTTTATATCTCAAAACAAGGTAAATTTCATATGGCTTTAAAGTTTCACTGTAAAGAATTGTAAGGATTTATCTCAAAGGAGAAATCAGAGATGTGGACTAAAATTCGTGCAAGAATGATCCTTGGAGTATTTTTTAGAACAGTGAAAAGTTAGCAGCCAACTTTGGCATTAGGGTATGGATTAAGAAATTATAGAAAATCCTTTGGACAAATATCATACAACCACTAAAAATATATTTATTTATACAGGAAATTTTTAGTTTTATGTTGTTAGGTAAAAAAAATAACTTAAACACTATATACACATTTTGCCACTTAAGAATACTTATAAAAAATCTAGGAAGATTATACCACTATATTTATAATATTTTTTTCTCTTTTCCTCCTCCCCACAAGATTAGTTCCTGTCTCCCCCACCCCAAATCTGATCCACAGTTTCCTCAAATGTATATGGACAACAGAAAGATAGGAAATCGGTGATTCCTCCAGCATTTAACTAGTCACTTTGCATTTTTAAGTGGAAATAATTTTAAAGTGTAGATGCAGGATCTAAGTTATAGGGAGGCCCATTAGGTTGAGTTTGTCCAAAAAGATTTAGGCTTCAGTAGAATCAGTTAGGTAGAGAGTTTCCCTTGATCTTTTTCTTATTCATATTAAAGATGCCTGACAGGATATGATTTGAAGGGCAGTTATGCCATTGTATCTTTTTGACACATGGACCAGCACTTCTCACACTTGAATGTGCACACCAAATACATGGAGATTTTGTTCAAGTGCAGAGCTGATTCAAAAGGCCTGGGAGTCTGCATTTCCCTCTTGTTCCCACGTGATTCCAGCCCACTTGGAGTGGTGTGCCCTCGGACAGTTCTGATAACTTGTTCCAGCTTGCTTCTAAATGATTTTCATTTGTACAGTGACCTTATGAAAAACAATAATCTTTTGTGTTCATTTCCTTTCTTTGGGGTCTGACCCATTTTACTTTGTGCTCCTAAGCATGTGTTTTACCTAGGGTTTAAGTCAAGAGTGGAGTTAATGCCTCATGTATGCCAAGAGCAAATAGAGAATAAAAAAATGCATGGAAAAAAAGAGTATTTTTTATCCTAGGCAAATACTTCAGTCAGATAAAACAGAAAATATCTTTATGAAACTATTAATAAATCCCTAAGACATCTCAAATTAAACAATGGCAAGAAATGTTATGTTTGTAGAAATACATAAAATTCATTTGAGGTCATGGCATTTTATGGTGTCAGCCAATAAAACAGATGGGAGATTCCACTCATTTGAATGGGCCCGGGATAAAGCTGTCAGTACATGGGGCCAGGAGACTGGGAGTTCAGTCGTGGCCCAGGTAACTTAGGGGCAGCTGTGGCAGTCAGCCTTTGCGGTTGGTCTGATCAGCAGGCTATTGGGCCCTGGACACACTGTGAGACGGCTGCAATGTGGTTATGGGAAAGGCCCAGGGAATGAAGTGACTTAGAGAGTGAGGCCTCACAGGGCTTGGCTGAAGGGATGATGTGTCAGTTCTGGTAATGCTAGCTGCTGTAACCAATAGACCCAAGTTGTTCAAGGGCTGAGAGACAGTAGGAGTTTATCTTTCACTCACATAACAGTTTAAGGTGACTGGTCCTAGTAGGTGGGCAGCTTTCCTCCAGTGGGTGACTTGGGGCCCCGGGTTCATTTCATGTTGCATCTCAGCCAAACTCATACACAGGGAGAGGGAGCAGAGAGGAGGCACATCTATTTGTTATTTATTTATTTATTTATTTAGTTCCAGATGTAGTCATATGGCAAGAATCCTGTCCCAAGGCTACATTAACTGCAAGAACACTGCTGGAAATGAGGACTGGCTGTGTGACAGGGGAAGATGAAGCTGGTGTTTGGTGAAAATCATCAGAATTGATATTTACTTACTGGACAGGAGCAGAGGGCAGCCTGAGTCCCCGATCCAAAAACTGAGGCTTAAAATAGAAAGGATGATTTAGAAAGTCACAAGCAGAAACAGCGGAAGGTTCTTCTTGCTAAAAACATGATATTCAATAAATTGGGTGGTTGGGGGTGGAATTACCAAATTTTCTGGGGACAAGTATATTTTTAGATTTAATTTCAGGATAATTCATTTTCTCTGAGATACTTTACCTGCAATTAGGAGAAACTTTCTATATGTGGTGATGGGCCTTTAGGCACTGACATAATATCTTTCATTGTTTTAAAAAGAATCACTACAAAAGGTAAAAGTGGAGAAGTGAAAGGCCACGGTATCATGGAGCTTCCCAGACAGTGTGCCGAGGCATGATGATGTGCCACAAGAAGGTGACAGAGATCTGCCAGGACACTGATGTCCTCAGCTCTTGGGAGCGATGGCTGCGGCCCTTTGTGGCTGCAGCCCTGTGTGCCTGCAGCTGCAGTGCCAGCTGCCCTGGTCTGCGTGAATTCCATTTCATCTAAGCCAGTGTGTTGTTACTACCTGTGTGTACCTTGGTAACATCTGGGAAGCATTTCTGTATGTAATAATATCTGTGTTTTCTAAAAGGCTCAAAGGCTCATACACGTCTAACCTCATGATTAGATTCTGCTTCCCTGTACCTTTTCCCAGTTCAGTCCTTTCAACAGAACATAGCATCTCTTATTTTATTCTCAAGCCTCGACCTCTCCCTCATTCAACAAACATATATTGAGCATCTACTGTAGACCAGACCCTGTTCTAGGCACTGACTCTGACTTTGACCTTAAAGGTCATTTTGGCATCAAAAGATCTGACACGGTTTTGACTTTAATCTCAAAGCTGTCTGTATTTGTTTTTCTCTTCTTGAACCTCGAGTACATTTTCCCATTAAAGTAACAAAAGTAAGTCTGAGTAGATATTAATTGGTCCTTAATTAGGTTTGCTCCAGTGTTCCCTGAGACAGCCTGTGCATTCTCTCTAAGGTGTACAAACAGGACACATAACATTTAGGAAGATGTATCTCTATACTGGAAAAAAAATGAACCCCAGTGACAGTGTTTTTTCCAATCAAAGGAGAGGAATTTTCCAACCAAAACAAAGGGAAATCCTCCATCTCTTGACAGGTAGATCTAAGTAACAGGAACACTCAGCTGCCAGGTTTTTACATTAAACACTTAGTTTCTGTTTAATGTTTTCTTTATCAAGATTCTTATACTTCATCAGACATACTGGGCTTCAGTTGAGGAGTTCCTTAGAACTGAGGATCTCAAGAGCTTGCTTCTCTTCCAGAACTGAAGATGTTTAAGCAACATTCAAACAAAACAAAACAAAAAACTTAACAAGAATTTTTAAACAGAGATTTATAGTGATTTCATCACAGGCTCATTCCTGCAGAACTCTGCCCTGGTGGCCAGCCTGTACTGCCAAAGCTTGTGTGGCTTGCTCTTCGTCCTGGCCCTTCTCAGGGCAGCCGCCAGCCAGCCCGAGGATGCTTCAGCTCGTATTGCTCAGAGCAGCCAGGATCCTCTTCACTACTAATGCCGTAATAGAAGAGGCCAGAACAATATTTGGAGCATTATATACCATTGTCAACATACAGCTGCTGCCACTAACACTCTTAACAGATATTTCTAGGAACAAAGGGCTTCAGGGAAACTCCAAATTGCAGTATGTTCAGTTCTACCATCCTAGGGTCTTCCCCAAAGATAGTGAAGTGTGCTAGTTATGACTATGGGGCAAAAATTATATATTATATATATATATATCATAGTTAGAGGAAGTCTGGGAGATGTAGACTAACCCCACAGTATTATTACCTGTACTCTCTGAAGACAGCTTAAGGCATTAATGTGGCTCTCAAATATTCCAGATTGAAGTCAGTCTCGAACCAACTAGCTCACTTCCTTTCCTGTGGGCCCCAGTGGCTTAGTCCTTTATTTTTGGACCACAAATTCACCCTTCTCTTCCAGGTTTCATCTGTCTCCCTGTGGTAGTCTAAATATTGATATAATGATTCTCTCCCTCTTGACTAGTCCTTCTTTATCAAGTCTCTCTCGTTCCAGGCTCTCGCTCATGAGCTGGGCAAATTCTCCTAAGTGTCTGCTCCATTTCCCAAGAGTTTTCCAGTTGACCTTTAGATGGTCAGTTATGTTCCATGTCTTAGTGTCCTGCACTGCTGTGAGTTGCTGCATATCACGTGGCTCGTTTTTTTTTTGATTTATTGCAAAGTTCTCTTTCATCCTTCCTCTTTGCCCCTTGCCATCCAAACTCTATGTTTAGGAAAAGGGCTTTATCACAGTCCTTGACAAATACTGTTTTCAGTGTCTTTTCATTTGACTGCTTTACTTGCAGCGGCAAAAAGGGATACTAACATTTGGCTACCTCTCTGTAAGTCTAAAACAAAGAGTTAAATGTAGTTCTGTAGATTTGAAGCAGGTTTAACAAAGGATCTAGTTCAATTACTTGTTTTGCAATAAACTCTGTGCAAGATTTGGAAACCCCAGCAAATTCAAGACTACTCAAGTTTTAATTGTTTTGTTTAGAGAGTATTTACTAGATGATGTCTGAGGGGGTTTATGTACGGGGCTGGTACTAAAATGAACTAGAAGACTAATGCTGAGCTTCATACTATTGGGGCATTTGGAAAATATGTTAGCTGCTCTTCCTGCCTTGAAAAGGCGTATAAGCTGAGCGAGAAAGATGGGCATGTGCGGTCAAGGAACAACACAAGATGACAGGATGCCTTTAACCAGTGTTGGCTGCAGGGTAGGTATGCTGGTAAGACTTCCTGAGAAAGTTAGTTTTGAGCTAGCATCCAGGAGTTTTAAACAGGCAAGGTGGACAGAGCAAGCCATTTTGGAAGAGGAAAACTGGGTAAGTCTTGGAGATATAAGCAGAACATAGGTAGAAACATATGAGAAAGTTCACTTAGATGGAGGCTACAACCAGCTGGAGGTTTGGGAGACATGTGGGCAGACAGGTAAAATAGAGCCAGATGAAAGAAGGTCCTTGTTATCAGAACGAACCTCTTGTTTGGGTGTCTGGAATTCTTAGCAATTTTAGGATGTACTCTGGCTTCAGGAAGAATAGCTAAGAGGAGAAACAGTTTGCTTCCTGGAACTTTTTCTTAATGAAGTAAAAATAAGATGTCATCATCTTGATTAGTGCTTTATATTGTCTAGTCTCCTAAGACATTCTCATATTTTGTTCATAGTACTGGTGTTTGCTTCTGCTTTCTTTGGTGGCATATATTCTTTAAATTGTTTTTCTTTTCCTCTACCCTTCATATCATAAAGTAACACTTGGGTTTAGGCATATATATTTATCTTAACCAAGAGCAATATTGGTTACATTGAACATTTTATTCTATTGTATAGAGATGAAATCCCTGTTGTCTTTGTTGGGGAACTCTTGACATGGTTTTTTAACTAAGGAAATTTATATAAGACTTCCTATCAGAATAATTCATATAAAGAATCTTCCTTACAGATATATTTCTCTTCTGACCCTGAGTGTCATCCACATGTTAGCTTTGGGAATATTACGAATTCAGAGTACAAGGTGCCTAGTCCTTTAGACTCTGGGTGTGTTTAAATTCTTTGTGCATCACCATTTTCACCTGCAAAATGAGATGAATAATTAGTTGGTCATTTTATTCTTTAAATGACAAAGCTCTGTAGTCTATGGTGTTTTGTAAAAATCCATATCTAATTGCTTCAGTTTCAGTCCTGAAAACCAAGCACCATTTCTGTCAGTCTTGAATGCTTAGAGACAAGAGTTTGAATTGGTGGGCAATGAAAAGATGTTAGAGGCCTTTTTTTTAGTAGGAGTGATTCTAAAATTTCCCTAATTCTTTTACCTCCAGTATTTCATGCAGAGAACAACCACAGAAGTCTTTTTAGTACAGAACTTTAAGCATGTTATAGAACATTCCTTTACCAGCAATTCTAAAGGGGTTTTGTCACTTTTTCCATCAAGATCAAACTTCTTTTGGGCTCAAATCTAAGTCTTACCCATCTTTCAGAGTCCAGGCAAATCCGTCTTCCTCCAGCCTGTTTCCTCTAACCTCCTGTCACTCCTCTTGGTTCACTGTATCTCACTATATGCATAGTCCATCAAACTGAGGGTGTGTGTGCATGTGTGTGTGATTTTCCCCTTTGTTTCATGCACTTTAATTCCCCCGCCCCCTACTTTCCCTTTCCCAAATACATACATGGATATATGGTCCCCTAGATTAGGGCCTATGTTTTTTAGTATTCTCTAAAGTCCAAACAAAATGCCAGGCACCTCTTAGCCTCTCAGTAAATGTGGATTGATTGATTGATTGATTGACTGATTAAGTCACACAACAACAGGAGCCTTAAAAGTAAAGACAAGGACCAATGGATGTTGTTAGTTCCACATTCACCCCTCTGCTGGGTCAGGACATCTATACGTGTGAGTGATTCTACTTCCGGAAACGATCTCTTTAACAGCTACATCAAGACAAGGAAATGTTCTGAAACAGAGGTGGTGCCAAGCCTGGACTCTGAAGACCACCCACCAAGGCTTCAGTGGAAAGGAGAGAAGACCCTGGAGGGAGATGAAACAGCTCTCAGGGTGCAGAGTCTGGACAGGGGGATGGAGGACCACGTGGTTACCCAACCGGGGCAAGAAGGAAGAGAATAGGCTGCTGTAGGTCTTGGGCAGTAAGAAGTTTACATGGATCAGCTTATACTGTTGGATTAATACTGTTTGGCTGGAAAAAATAGTGTAAATAAGATGAAAATAAGCCATCTGGTTGGTATATTAGTGCAAAATGATGAACAATAAGTAATTGGAAAATGTCAAAAACAATAAGAAAGGCATTTTAGCTTCTGAAGAAACCAAACAACTTTTGTATTTAAAATTTGGAGAAATTTACCAGATTGGTATCGCAGTGATAATCCCACAAAAACCGAAGTGTGTTTAAATGTTTGGACCCATCTTGCCCTCAGAACCAATGTTCTCTGAAGTTCTCAAAGTTGGGAGCAGATGATATTGCTGCAGGGTCGGCTGACTAGGAGGACTGAGCATATGCCAACAGTTTTGTGTTGCAATTAATTAAAATTTATAACAGAATTAATCTGGCAACTTGCACATATTTAACAATATGGATAATTGTTATAGTGCTGAGAGGCTTTAACAAATGAATGGTGACCAGATCACATAAATGCTTGTAATTTGTGTTTCTTTACACAGTTAAGCTGAGCCTTTACAGATTTTTCTCCTCTTTGTAAGGGCTCCAATAACCCAGAAACATAGCCAATGTTAACAATTTTCTGTGACACTGAATTAATCCTATACACACACACCTTAAAAGACAAAGGTCTTGGTTCAATTACTTGAAAACAGACTCTCATTGCCCTAGACTGACCCTCTCTGGGCAATCCCCTGTGTGACTTAAATCTATGCAGTCCTTCTGTACCCATATCAGAGACCCTGACCTCTACAATTGCTGGAGGTTTCAATCCCATTAGGGAGAAGAGGGTTGCTGAGCCCTGCCTGGCTGTGGAGTGAAAGCTCCAGAATGACTCTGAGGAGGTTGAGGAAAATGGAGCCTGAGCTGGAGAGAGACCTGGCTTGGTACAGCAGATGGGTGAACAGGAAGGGTCCCTGACTGTGGGGGTCTTGGGGAAGAGAAGAACAAGAAATTAAGCTTTAATTCATTAAAATACTCTGTTTTTTTAAAAAATTTGTTCCCTAGAGTATAAATATATAATTTGGGGAAAAAGTGAAAAATAAGATTATGTGAAAAGAAGAAAATAAACATGACATGCTTCTGTACTTTTAAGCGATAACCACCTTTACCTCACACTTGTCTGTGCTGAATTTGCATGCACAGAGACTTCCCCAAAGGGAGGCATGTTGGTTTTAACCTACTTTTTCTCCAAATATGTCACGAACCCCTCAACAAGTTATGTCATATGCATTCAAGGCATGATTTTAACAATCACATAATAGTAATAACCATTAATTGTGTAGAGCACTTGCTTTGTATTGGAGAACTTACAGAAATTTGCTTTTTAGGAAAGCTAGAATTGGCACCACAAATATGTAAGTGAGGTGAAGCACAGATTTTAGAAATGCTCATACATTGCAGAAGAACAAAAGGATTTAAAAAGAGAAGATGAGCATTTTAGGGAACAATAATAACTCCCTCTATTTCGTGTTTCTATCACTGATGAAGCATTTTCCTTTTTTTGTATTTCTTAGGCCTTCATGGAGGGTGATGGAGTGGGGTGTCAAGCACATGTCCTTCGTCCTCTACCTTTTTTTGAAATCACAAGCTTGTTTTTTGGATGTACTGGTTTCTGATATTCAGAATAGTCCTTTGAGGGGAATATAGCACAACCCTTCACAGTATGTGTCTTTGAGATTTACACTCACTCAAGCATATACATATACTTTCATTTTACAAAGTGAATAATCACGAAGTTGCCGTTCTCCTTCTGTACAACAGACAGGAAATTGCTGAGAAGTCTGTACCACCAAAACAGGACTTAACTACCCTTCCCAAATGGAGTAGAATTTGGGACTCATATCTGAAGATAGAAAAAGTAAGATTGATTGAGGTAGAAAAAACGTATGATGTATAACAACTAACTATTGCTGTGTAACAAACCATCCCAATAGTCAGATCTTAAAACACCCATCATTGGTCCTGACTCACTTATCAGAGGGTCAGTTGGGAGTGAACTGATCTAAGCCACATCAAGACTGGTCCACCTGAGTGTGGCTTTTTCCTGCAGGTTACACTTACTTATGCTCAGTCGGGAACCCAGGCTGAAGCGGCAGCAGGAAATCCAGGGGAGGTTGCTCTTCTTATGGAAATGGCAGAGGTGCAGGAGCTCAAATATCACCACTCAAGCATATTTCAAACTTTGCCTGCGACATTTCTGCTAGAATTTCATTGGTCAAAGCAAATTAGATGGCCAAGCCCAAAGGCAAAATTTGGGAAAGTTCTTTACACTGACTGGCCCATCCCAGTATGCTGGTAACCTTCCTGGTTTTAGTATTGAAAGCCACATCCATGGAAAACCAGGAGAGTTGGTCACCATAAGAGAAGTATACTCTGACTTCAGTGGGAGGAGTTGCAAAGTTATATAGTGAAGGGCATGGATGCAGGAACAGAAGGGTCTGGGGTCAATACTTCAGTCTACTATAGGATTGAAGATATAGTTCCAATGCTAGGAGTCCTATACCCATGTGCTGGGAATGGCTTCAGGTGCTACCTGGGTATGTGGCCTATCTACCTAACATCTGCATGGCACTTTATCTGTTGGCACTCTCATTGGATCCCTACAACAAGCCTATGAAGTGGGTGGAAGAGGCATTTCAGGCAATCTCAGTGGGCAGCTGAGCAAACTGTGTCAAGGGCTTCATGTCTTGATCAAATTGGAGTAAGCCCCTTCAGCAGCTTGGCTAGTAAAGGGTAGACAGTTTTTAAGCTCAGGTCTTTTGACTCTTAGTCCCCATCCTTTACATTCTTCCTAAAAATAAGTATTTTTTTAAAACTTCTCAACATCATTGCATAATGTGATTAAGCTGTAAAACCATATTCTGTCCTTTCAGACTCTTCAATTCTAGCCCTTGCAAGTAAATACATTCTTCCTCATGTGCAAGCAGCAGAGAGAAGAGGCTCTGTCACCTGAGTATTCGACAGTGTCAAACCGGCCCTTTCCATGTGGGTGCTCTTGAGAGCAGCCTGTGAAGGGTTCTGTATGTGAAGGGCTCTGGCAGTGGAGCACGAGACTCTTGTTTGCTTATTTACAACAGAATTGATAGGAAAAACTCACGGGGACTGAACTACCCCAGGAACATGGTCCCCTGCTTATGTCTTTCCTCCCCAGGGCACGGTGATGGCTTTGTATCTGTGAATGCTGGGCCACTGTCCCTTTGGCAGATGTTGTCGACTTACTGTAACTTGTATGGCATAAAGGGACTAAGAGGTTGCAGAGCTGGTGTCCTTGTGTGCATCCAGCATCTGAGTCAATATTTTAAGTAAGTCAGATGCAGCCGTTGGTGGTTATTTATAAGGCACTGATGTAAGTTGCTCCTTACAAATCATTTACTATTTAACTGAAAGTGATGAGCTCATGCCTGAAAAAAAAAGGGCCTTAATGAAATGATGGACCTTTGGGGAGGTTCTTCTCCTAGAGCCAGGGTGCTCTGGATGGAGGAGGGAAGGAGGCAGGGAGGGAGGGAGGAGAGCCTCTCATTTCCCTTCCAAAAAAATGCACTGCAATCTTATAAAATAGAGGGTTTTAGTTACATTTTCCAGGAAGCTCAGTGACTTCATTTACATGGCCAAGCTTTATGAAACAAGTTCACTACCATAGATGTCTATGACCTTGAGAGTCCCTTTGACCTCACAAGTATTCTCCCTCTGGTTGAAATTATTTTCTAAGTTTGAACTCTGAATTTTGAGGGAAAAAAAGGTTCTATTTAAAGAGGAATTTTGACTAAGAAGTTTAAGTATGATGTGAAGTGAGTTTCTTATGGCCAAAGCCCAAATATTCATGATTCCTTACAAGTATTTGAGACACAAGAATAATCCCAGCATCTTTTAAATCAAGAAAGTGACCTGTTTCAGTTTACCTTACTGAACTTGCCAATTGACATAACCTGCTTGTGGATTTAAAAAAAATCAAATTCTGAGATGTTTAATATGGTATGGGTCTTTAACAGAGGTTTCCTGAAACAAACACATAGTCTGTCATTGCCCAGAAGAAAAATTGCAACATAGTTTTTCATTAAAACAAAACAAAAAGAAATCATAAAAGATCTTCAAGTTTGGCTAGGGAATCAAGAACTTTGAAAAAAATACTTAAAATAGGTTGTACATCCATGATTCAATTTAACATTCTGAACAAGCAGTAAGTACAACAGTGCTACCTAGGAAGAGAATCTGTGGAAAGGAGTGGTGCACAGTGGAGAGGAGACAGTCAAGGAAAAAGGAGATAAAATACAGAGAAGGTACATGAGACAGAAAGATACCCACTCAAATGGTCTTAATGCTTGCTCTACTCAAAGGCTGTTAAAAACCCAATCCTGGCCCTGGCTGGTGTGGCTCTGTGGCTTGGGCGTTGTCCTACAAAGTGAAATGTAGCAGGCTCAATTCCTGGTCAGGGCACACACCTAAATTGAGGGTTTGGTTCCCAAATTTTGGTGCAAACAAGAAGCAATCAATCTATGTTTCTCTTTCACAGAGATATTCTTCTTCTCCCTCCCTCCCCTTCTCTTTAAAAAAGAAAAATAAAAAAAAATCTAAAAAAAAATCCTATAAGCTTCTGGGTTCTTTGAAACTCTCTCAGCCCAAACTTTGCTTCTAACCACGTAAGCTGGAATGTATTTATATATAACATACAGCTGATACCTATATCAGCTTTATCAGCTTTATTTAAATACAAATCACATTCCAAACAATTCTCTGATTTAAAGTGTGTAAGTCAATGACAACCATCCCCACAATCTGTTTTAGAACATGTTCATCACCCCAAAAGCAGGCTTATTTGATGTGCTTAACAAAACCCACCCTGAAATAGCCCTTTCTTATTGGCTCTGGGGTCTTTTGCAATGTATTCTTGAAATTGTTTTTGGTATAACTTTTCTCATAATAATACATAAATAAAAAAACCTCCACACATCGTGGGAGACACAGTTTATAGGTAAAATTTGTTTTATGAAAGGCTGCATATTTGTAAGAAAGCACCTCTGGAGCTCTTCTTGTTGTCCACATTTGCATTTCTATTTGTAAAACAACTTTTCATTTAGCCTTTCTTTTTATTGTTTGGAATTGTTTATTCAAGCTCCTGGGATTTTTAATCTTTATTTCAAATTCACCTAGGGATTACAACAGCCTCCAAATTTCCAAATGATGTTAATGAGTTTTAGAACAACTATCCCATTTTTTTTACCTCCCCCAAGCCCCACATTTTGCTATGGTTCCTCTTTTGGGTCTTGAAAATCCTTCACAACAGATCTTTTCTGGGCTAGCCTGTAAAAAGTAGAATATTGAACTTTATTGCAATGGTATTAACATTTCAGAATGCCAGCTCTGAGAAAAGGCCCCATTTTTTGGTATAATATATAAGTTTTTAAACTTCCCAAGACATTCACACATTAAGTGTTTAAATGCATATTTCATTTACACACCTGTAGTCAAAAAACTGGCTTTAAGTTGTTCATGGAGGACAAAGAATCCCTGTAGGTTCTTTTTCTCATCTGGACTGTGACAAGTGTTTTGGAATTAAGCTCGAAGCTGAGGTCAGGCCAGAGTGGGGGCTCTTTCTACCTAATTTAAATTGCCCTGAGAATTTTTTATGAAAGCTTCTAGAAGTGGAAAAACCAACAACAACAGAGGGATAGACAGAAAGAGAGCCACATTTTATTTTTCTAAGCCAGTTATATATATTTCCAAAGGGTTTAGTACTAGAAAAATCTAAGGAAACTATGTGTAATATAGCCACTAAGAGCCAAGTGTCTTTTATTTACCTAAAAAAGGGTCAACTGGAGAATGTAGTTTCCAATATAGTTTCTATTCTTGTGGTCCAACATTTTTTAACATTCTAAAATTAGCAAGGCAAATCCAATCACTTGGTCCCGAGAAGAATTTTATTATCTTCTCAGGGTTTGGAGTATAAATGGAATTGGACTGATTGGAATCAAGCTGCAGGTTTAAAACTCTTCCAAGAAACAAGGAAGTTCCATGTGAAACTACAAGTTCTCAGAAAGGAAAAGTGAATGTTCTTCTGTAGCTCTCAATTTCCCTCTCCTTTCCATCTGTGCTTACAACACCATTAAGTATTTAAGTATCACCTGTTCAAGTTCACCCACTCAGGAAAGCCTCCCCTGCTCACCAGACTAAAAAAATTATCCCTGTCCTGCCACAGCCTCTTTCCCTGCTCCATCACTCCTGATTGTAGCTGTGTATAGGTAATGTACTTTATATCGAGGCTTTAGATGCTGCCTTCTCTATTAGATATTATCTCTGTGAAGAAGGAAAGGAAAATCAAAATTTCTGTTTCCAGTGTATAGTGTTGTGTTTGGAACATGTTAGGAGCTCAACAAATATTTGTTGAGTGTGCTTGTGTATATGCATGAGAGAGAGACAGAGAGTCAGAGACAAACAGGCAGAGACAGACACAAAGAGTGAGACAGTGAGTGAGACACACAGAGAAACCTAGAGAAAAAGAGAATATTATATTTTCAGTTAAAAATTGCCCACACCTTGGTTTGAAGAACAGACTTGAAGGGCACTGGAGTAGATGTGGAAAACACATTTAAGAAATTATTGACAGTTTAGGTGAGAAAGTTGATGTGGGAGAAGGTGTAAGTGATGGTAACAAAGAGAAGTGGACTATGATTTGAGAGAGATTTCTGTGTCAGATCCGGAAGCCTTGGTGATGGACTGGCTTTGGAGAACCAGAGCGAGGGGCATGTCTCTACAGTCTGTCAGGGCTCCTTCCTCCCCTCTTCCTGCTCCTTCAGACCACTGGCGTCGACATAAACTATTAAATTTAGACTGTTAATTGCTCTCATGCTGAAGGTTTTGTGTTTTAAAAATGTACTACTTTCAGATGAATATCCGTAAAATATAACACAGTACATCTCATACTCTGACAAACATTTAATGGCTCTCTGTGCCCACAGGAGAAAAGAAGAGTCTCATAACTGTTCCTTCATCCTGCTTCTCTGAGTTCTGGGCTCCTAACATTCCTCGTTGGGGAATGACCTCCTCTCTCCTTTGAGAATGTTATAAATCTGACCAAGGCCCTTCCCTGACCAATGCAACCTTTGGTGAGCCTGTCTCCTCTGAGCTGCATAATGACTAGACCATTTGTTTGGAATTCAGCACTCAGTTCTCCTGAGTGAACATCATTGGGTACCCACCATATATGCAGGGAATTGTATCAGGTAAGTAAGAGTAGTAATCCTTATAGAGGGTTTTACAGTTTCTATTCTTGTGATAATGAATGTTAATTTCAATGATGGCTTTACCATTGCTGAAAAATAAGTGTGTGATACATTTAATTGTCAGATTTCTTCTTTGAGAATCATTTTGCATCCTTTAGCTAAACCCTAATAGGTTAAGGAGGGATGTATTTTTAATATTTTGAAGAATTATTTTTCAGATTATTTAATTTAATTTCCCTTGGTTTTGTTTATTTGTTTTGCCTTATGTACATTAGATTGGCCTATAATTTCTCTTTTGTGCTACAGTATCTTGTTAATTCAGACAATGAATCAGGATTCTGAAGAGTTTATATATTCCTGTGAGTTTTTGGAGCTTGATACATTGATTCTAACCTTGACACATCTTTAGCTCTGGGCCTTGTTAGATGGTAAATTTATTTTTTTGATGTTTAATAATATATTTTATTGATTATGCTATTACAGTTGTCCCATTTCCCCCCCTTTATTCCCCTCTGCCCTGCACAGCCCCTCCTACCCACACCCCACCCAGCCCCTGCTTTAGTTCATGTCCATGGGTTGTACATATAAGTTCTTTGGCTTCTACATTTCCCATACTATTCTTGCCCTCCCCCTGTCTATTTTCTACCTACCATTTATGCTACTTATTCTCTGTACCTTTTCCCCCTCTCTCTCCCTCCCACTCCCCTGCTGATAAATCTCCATGTGATCTCTATTTCTGTGGTTCTGTTTCTGTTCCAGTTGTTTGCTTAGTTTGTTTTTATTTTAGGTGTGGTTGTTAATAACTGTGAGTTTGCTGTCATTTTACTATACACGTTTTTTATCTTTTTTTCTTAGATAAATCGCTTTAACATTTCATATAATAAGGGCTTGGTAATGATGAACTCCTTTAACCTGACCTTACGTGAGAAGCACTTGCTCTGCCCTTCCATTCTAAATGAAAGCTTTGCTGGATAGAGCAATCTTGGATGTAGGTTCTTGCCTTTCATGACTTGGAATACTTCTTTCCAGCCCCTTCTTGCCTGCAAGGTCTCTTTTGAGAAATTAGCTGACAGTCTGATGGGAACTCCTTTATGGGTAACTGTCTCCTTCTCTCTTGCTGCTTTTAAGATTCTCTCCTTATCTTTCATCTTTCTAATGTAATTATGATGTTCCTTGGTGTGTTCCTCCTTGGGTCCAACTTCTTTGGGACTCTCCGAGCTTCCTGGACTTCTTGGAAGTCTCTTTCCTTTGCCAGATTGGGAAAGTTCTCCTTTATTATTTATTCAAATAAGTTTTTGATTTCTTGCTCTTCCTCTTCCCCTTCTGGTACCCCTATGATTCAGATGTTGGAACATTTAAAGATGTCCTGGAGGTTCCTAAACCTCTCCTCAATTTTTTGAATTCTTGTTTCTTCATTCTTTTCTGGTTGGATGTTCCTTTCTTCCTTCTGGTCCACACCATTGATCTGAGTTCCAGTTTCCTTCCCATCACTGTTGGATCCCTGTGCATTTTCTTTTATTTCACTTAGCATAGCCTTCATTATTTCATCTAATTTGTGTCCAAATTCAACCAATTCTGTGAGCATCCTGATTACCAGTGCTTTGAACTGTGCATCTGATAGGGTGGCTATCCCTTCGCCACTTAGTTGTATTATTTCTGGAGCTTTGATCTGTTCTTCCATTTGGGCCATTTTTTTTTTTGTCTTGGCACACATGAACCATGAAAGTTTAAGTGTCTAGGGCAGGTTCTGCTGAAAGGACTGATGCGTCCAACTGACTTGGAACATGCAGGTAAAAATGCTGGAGTAACTTGTCCCAGTGTAAAAATTCTACCTGCATCCACACAACTGTGGTTCCTTAGAAGAAAGCACGTTCTCAGTGGAAGGTATGGATCACAGCTCTTTTCTTTCCAAGTTTTCCTAGATGGCAAATTTTTTGAAAAAAATTTCAAATCCTCTTAGTCTACTCAGGTTTTCAGGGTTTGCAAGGAGGTCTTTTTGCAGTTTTATTTTTTTCTATGTTATTGTAAATTTCATCAGTTGTAGAAATCTCATGGATTGATTGGAATGTGGTGTATATACTTTGTACTTATTGCTATGTTCTACTTCTCGAATCTAATTTCACTTTCTTTAGTGTTCCTTTTTTCTGATTAGACTTGTCAGAAGTTTGCCTATTTTATTTATAGTTCCCCCAAATTAAACTTGTTGATTTATTTATTACTTTTCTTCTACTATTTTTAAACAAATTTTTATCTGCAACAATAAAAGCAGTTAAGGCTATTAATTTTCTTGAGTATAGCTTCCACTGCAATACATATTTGGTACAATATGTTCTTTTCTTTTTTTATCTAACTAGATTGTAATTTCAATTGTGATTTCCTATTTCTTTGATCCAAGAGTTATTTAGGAGAGTGTTTCCTCATTTCCAAGTAGTGAAAGTCTTTCAGTCATATTTTTTATTTCTGATTTTATTGGATTATGATCAGAGACTGTAATCTGAGAAATCCCTACTTCTTTGAATTTGTTAAGATTTCTTTGTGGCCAAGTATGTAATAGACATCTGAAAAGCAGCCATGAATATGAAGAAAAAAATCTTCATGTATTATTCAATTATTTTTGTGTAAAAAAACTCCTTATTTTTATGTACACTGAAACTTTCTGATTTTGAAAGGAAAACTTTAAAAATTTCCAGTGCAGTTTTTTAAGTCAAATATTCTTTGAATCTCTAATAATTAATATTATATACTTAGGTGCCACATTTTCATAGAACATGCAGGTTGATGATCTTGTTTTTTCTTTATAAATTGTCTTTTATTATTACACAATGTTTTACTTATTTTGTTTAGTGCTTTTAACCTTAAGTTCTACCCTGTCTGATATTAATATTGTCATCTCTGCTTTCTTTTCATTTACATTTGCTTGACGTGTCTTTGCTCATCCCTCTATTTTTAATATTTCTTTTTATTTTTTAAGAGTGCTCCTTATAAACAACACATATCTGGATTTTGTTTTTTAATTCAATATGATAATCTCTGTTACTTGTATAATAATTAATCCTGTTCACATTCAGTTTAACCTATGATAACTTTTATTAATTTATCTTTACTATTTATTTTTCTTTGTGAATCTCCTTTATTTATTTTGAATTTTATTTGATTTTATTTATCATTCATAAATAAAGGGCCAATGCACAAAATCTCATTTGCAGCCACTCAGCCTGGGCTCTTGGGGAGGGAAGGTGAAGTGGACTAGAGTTGTGTGAGGAAAGACTGGGGTTTGTGGCTCTGGGGAGAGAACTGAGGGAGCAGCTGTTGGGATTCCAGTGCTGAGTCTTTCTCTCATAGCATGGATGCCATCTTTCTTGGGTGGAGCACTCCCCTCCTTATGGCATCAGCCTGGGGAAATGCAATAGCCCCACCCTCTAGACTCCCTGTCACACCACTTTGTGGAGCTCACGTCCTGCTGAGGAGTCAGTTGTCAGGGCCTGGGTATAGAGGTCTGGGCAGACTCAAGGGGCATGAATGACTGAGTAGTGTGGTTTTGGGAAAGTGGCCATTCTCCCCACTTTCCCATGAACCTGACTGACACATCCCCGTCATGGGATTTCCTCTAGTTCCACCCTCTGGGCACCAGGTGGCCCACCCTCTCAACTCCTGGTGGCCCTGCTATGCTGAGGTCTAGTCAAAATGCAGGACAGACTGAGTGATGTGGCTCTGGGGAAGGGGCTACTCCTCCCACCTTCTCCCCAGGTTTGACCAGCAAATCCCCATCATGGGAGATCCATTAGCCCCACCCCCCCATCTCCTGGCAGCTTTACCCTGTTGAGCTTGGGCTCCTAGCAGAATTTTGAACAGACTAATTTGTGTGGCTCTAGGACAGGGGCCATTTTTCATTTGCACAACCATCCGGTGCAGAGCCCTCCCTTCACGTGGCCAAATGTTGGTCTGTTTGTGCCTGATAAATGCTGTTGAACTCACCCATGATGATTCTATGAATCCTTGCCCACTACAAAGTTCTGCAGGTATCTATCTGGCAAGTGGCATACAACTGGTATACCCTAGGTTCTAGGGGTGTCAAACTCATTTTCACCAGAGGCCACATCAGCCTTGTGGTTGCCTTCAAAGGGCTGAATGTAATTTTGGACTGTATAAATGTAACTACTCCTTAACGAGGATTAAGGAGCTTGGTGCTGCTGCCAGGTAGAAACAAGGTACCAGGCAGGATAAAACAAGGTGGAGGGCTGGATTTGGCCCATGGGCCTTGTACTTGCTGCCTATGCCCTAGGACATTTACTGAGCAGCTGTCCAACACTGGCACTGAGTTTGAACCTGCATCAATCTGGTGAATGCCATTCACCTGTACCTGGTGACTAGCTGAGAACTGACATCATGCAATTTGAGTTCCACAAGAAGCACTTTCAGTGACTCAGCCAATCAGGCAGCCAGCAGGTGGAGGCAGACAGAGTCGAATCTCCAGGTGTCTTGGGACTTTTGCTGGCCAGCCCCTGGGCCTGACGCTGGTCAAAACCAGCCTTGGTGCACAACTTGGCCCTTCCCACACACACTAAGGCCCAGCAGAGGCATCCACAAATTCTGGATTGCTTTGCAACTCCAAACAGGTTTCCCAGGGCCAGTCACAGGTAACATCTGACATTGGATTGCACCAGAGTCCCTCCCAAGAGGCCCTATCCCTGCATCCCAGTGACCAGCTTTAGATCACATCTAAGCAGGATCCAGTTAGCTTCACAAGTGGCATATCCAAAATAACATCTTGGCAGGCACCAGACCCTGCTGAGGCAAATTCTGCTTTGTGTGGTCAGCCATTGCACAGCAGCTCATGCACTGTGGTTGAGTTGATCCTCACAGTCAGCCATGCTGAGGGTCAACCCCACAAACAAATAAGCCAATAGTAATCAAGACTCAGTTACAACAGGAGGGTCCACATAACCCACACAAGGGACATTCCTGGAACACCCAACTCAGGTGATAAGGGACACTGTGCCACTGGGTCCCATAGAACACCTATTATATAAGACCAACTTACCAAGAGTGGGAGTCATAGCAGATCTACCTAATACATAGAAACAAACACAAACAGGCAGCCAAAATCAGGAGGAAAAGTCAAATGAAATAGAAGCAAAAAATTAACCAGATATAGAGTTTAAAAAATGGTATAAAGATGCAATTCCACTGCTGGGACCATATCCTAAGAATCCTGAAACACCAATCCAAAAGAACCTATGCACCCCAATGTTCATAGCAGCACAATCTACAATAGCTAAGTGCTGGAAGCAACCTAGGTGCCCATCAGTAAATGAATGGATCAAAAAACTATGGTACATTTACACAATGGAATTCTATGCAGCTGAAAGAAAGAAGGAACTCATACCCTTTGCAACAGCATGGATGGAGTTGGAAAACATTATGCTAAGTGAAATAAGCCAAACAGTGAAAGACAAATACCGTATGATCTCGCCTTTAACAGGAACCTAAACAACAAAACAAAGAACCAAGTTAAATATAATAAAAGACACTGAAATAGAGGACAGGTAGTCAGTGACCAGAGGGGAACGGGGAGGGAATTTCAGGGGAGAAGGGAAGGGTTTACAGGAACAAATATAGAGGACACATGGACAAAACTAGGGGGGTTGGAAAGGGGAGGGAGAAGGGGAGGAATGGGTGGGTGGGCTGGAATGGGAATAAAGGATAGAAACTGTACTGAATAAACTAAAATAAAAAATTTAAGAAAAAAAGATGCTCAAGAAACTTCAATAGAGACAGAAAGCATAAGAAAGGACATAGAAACCACATAAAAGCATCAGTCAGAAATGAAGAATATGATGTCTGAAATGAAGAATACTCTAAAAGGAATAAAAAAATAGATTGGATGAAGACAAGGATTGAATTAATGATTTGGAAGACAAGGTAGCAGAAAACAACCAATAAAACAGCAAAATGAAAAAAAGCAACAAAAAATGGGAATAATTGAAGAGATATTTCAGACAACATGAAAAGTAAAAAACATATGCATCATAAAGATACCAGAAGGAGAAAAGAGACAGCAAGGAATTGAGAACCAATTTGAAGAAATAGTGACTGAAAACTTCTCTAACCTGATGAAGGAAAAAGACATGAGAGTCCAGGAAGTTCAGAGAGTCTCAAACAAGATGAACCCAAAGAGGGCCACACAAAGACACATAATAATTAAAATGGCAAAGTTTAAAGAAAAAGAAAGAATCTATAAAGGTGCAAGAGAAAGACAGTTACCTAAAAGGGAGTTCCCATAAGACTATCAGCTGATTTCTCAACCAAAACATTTCAGGCCAGAAGGGATTGGCATGAAATATTCAAAGTGTTGAAAATCCAGGACCTACAACCATGATTATTCTACCCAGTAAGACTCTCACTTAAAATTGAAGGATAAATAAAGAGTTTTCCAGACAATAAAAAGCTAAAGGAGTTTGTTACCACCAAACCAGTATTACAAGAAATATTAAAGTATCCTCGTGAAGAGAAAGAATAAGAATAAAAGAATAAGAATAAGAATAAAAGAATAAGATTAGGAATAAAAGAATAAGAATAAGAATAAGGAGGAGGAGGAGGAAGAGGAGGAAAAGAAGAAGAACAACATCAAGAAGAAGAAGAAAAAGAAGAGGAAGAAAAACAAGAAGAACAAGAAGAAACTGGAGGAAAATAGTTCAAAGAATAAAATGACAATAAATATGTTTCTATAATAATCACTTTAAATGTAAATGACTTAAGTGCTCCAATCAAAAGACTTAGTGTAGCTGAATGGATAAGAAAAACAAGACTCATATATATACTGTGTACAAGAGACCTATCTCAGAACAAGAGATACAGACAGACTAAAAGTAAAGGGATGGAAAAAAATATTTCATGCAAATGGAAATGAAAAAAAATCCTGTGGTGGCAATACTTATATCTGATCGAATAGACTTTAAAACAAAGGCTATAGTACGAGACAAAGGATACACAGAATGATAAAGGGAGCAATCCAAAAAGGGATATAAACCCTGTAAATATTTATGCACCCAAATAGGAGCACCTAAGTACATAAAGCAAATCTTGATGGACATACAGGGAAATATTGACAGTCATATAGTCATAGTAGGATATTTTAGTACACTATTGACATCGATGGATAGATCTTCCAGACAGATACCCAACAAGGAAGAAGTGGCCTTAAATGACACAATAGATCTGATGGATTTAATCGATATTTTCAGAGCATTTCACTCCAGTGCAGCAGAATATGTATTCTATTCAAGTGTACATGAAACATTGTCTAGGATAGATAACATGTTAGGACACAAAACAAGTTCCAATAAATTTAAGAATATTAAAATCATATCAAACATCTCTGATCATACAGCATGAAACTAAAAATCAATCACAAAAAAACACTGAAAGATACACAAAGATATGGAGGTTAAATAACATGTTACTAAACAATGAAGAGATTAACAATAAGAATAAGTTATGAATCAAAAGATACTTTGAAACAAAAGAAAATGAGAGCACAACCACCCACAATCTATGGGACACAGCAAAAGCAGTCCTAAAAGAGAAATTCATAGCATCACAGGCCTACCTTAACAACAAGAAAAATCTCAAATAAATAATCTAACTTCACACTCAAAGGAAGTGGAAAAATACAACGAAGCCCAAAGTGAGTAGAAGGAAGGAAATAATAAAGATCTGATGTGGACCCTGGGTCGTGGGGTCTGCCATATTGTGGATGAGACACAAGACATTCACACAGACTGCCAAGTCCTATAGAGGAAAAGGGAGAGCATGGCTTTTCTTTCAAGGGGAGCAAAAGGTGCAGCCCTTGCCGTGACCAGCCTTTATTGGGTTTTTCAGCACATTACATGATGGTCCTCATATACTATGCACAGGTTGGCTTTAGGTGGTTACCTTTTACAGAAAACAAAGGAGCCAATGCCACTAATCACATCACAGAGGAAGGATATTTGCAAATGAAAAGGGAAAAGTAGTTGAACCAGTTACACTCACCCTTGGAAGGTTTAGCATGGATTTTAGGAAGTTACAGTAAGCACTTGGGGTCTCAATTCAGAGTAAGGGAGTTTTAGCAAAAGCAAGTCTCAAAGTGGCCTAGGTACATTGCAGGCCTGATTCCCCACAGGAGAACCTATCAGTGGGTGTGGGTTCTGTGCATCTCTAAGTGGGAGCTGGGCCCACACCACACAGAATGGTCTCCTACAAAGATCAGAGGAGAAAGAAACAAAATGGGGTCTCAGAAACTTACAAAAGATCAATGAAGCCAAGAACTTGTTCTTTGAAAAGATAGACAAGATAGAAAAACTTCAGCTAGACTCATTAAGATAAAAGGAGAGAGGACCTAAATAAGTAAAATCAAAAAATGAAAGAGAACTACAACTGACACCAAAGAAATACAAAAGATTGTAAGAAAATATTACAAGAAAGTATGTGCCAAGAAAATGGGTGATCTGGAAAAAAATGGATAAATTCCTAGAAACATACAAGATTGTATATTTCCCAAAACTGAATCAAGAAGATTGAGATGAAGCGGTGTCCAATCCACAGTCTACAGGCCACATACAGCCCAGGATGGCTATGAATGTGCCCAACACAAAATTGTAAATTTACTTAAAACCTTTGTTTTGCTCATTCATTTTTGTTAGTGTATGTATATGTATTAGTGTAGTGTTTATGTATTTAATGTGTGCCCCAAAACAACTCTTCTTTTTCCAGTGTGGCCCAGAGGCACTAAAAAATTGGACATCCCAGATAGAGAATCTGAATAGGCAGATTATAACTAGTGGAATTAAAGGAGTAATAGTAATAAATAATAATAATAATAATAATAATAAACTCCCAACAAACAAAAGTCTTGGATCCAATGTCTTCACAGGTGAATTGTAGCAAACATTCAAACAAAACTAACACCTATTCTTTTCAAACTATTCCAAAAAATTCAAGAGGAGGGAAGACTCCCAAGCTCATTTTATGATGCCAACATTATCTTAATTCTAAAATAAGATAAAGACACTACAAAGAAAGAAAACTGTAGGCCAATATCCCTAATGAACATAGATACTAAAATCTTCAACAAAATATTAGTAAACAGGATCCAGAAATACATTAAAAAGATGAAACACCATGGTCAATTGGGCTGTATTGCCTGGATGCAAGGTTGGTATAATACCTGCATATCAATAAATGTGATACAACACATAAACAAAATGAAGGATAAAAATCACATGATCATATCAACAGATACAAAAAAAGCATTTGATAAAATCTAGCACCATTTATCTTAAAAATTCTCAGCAGTGTGTGAATATAGGGAACATACCTCAACATAATGAAAGCCATATATGACAAACTCACAGCTAACATCATACTCAATAGGCAAAAACTACCATTATTTCCCTTAAGATCAGAAACAAGACAGAGCTGTTCACTTCCACCACTCTTAGTCAAGATAGTACTGGAAGTCCTCACCATAGCAACCAGTGAAGAAAAAGAAATAAAAGTCGTCCCAATTGGAAAGGAAGTAGTAAAACTGTCATTATTTGCAGATGATCTGATACTATATAGAGAGAACCCTAATAATTTCACCAGAAAATTGCTAGAACTGATAAATGAATTCAGTAAAATAGCAGGATACAAAATAAATATCCAGAAATCAGTTGCACTTAAGAAAACAATCCAGCTATAAATGCATTAAAAAATCTTTGAATAAATTTAACCAAGATGTGAAAGACCTGTACTCAGAAATTATAAGACACTGAAGAAAAATTGAAGAAGATACAAATAAGTGGGAGCACATACTGTATTCATGGATAGAAGGAATTAACATTGTTAAAATGTCCATACTACCCAAAACAATCTGTAGATTTAATGTTATTTCTATCAAGAAATATTTCACAGAATTAGAACAAATATTCCAGAAATTTATATGGAACCATAAAAGACCCTGAAGAGCCACAACAATCTTCACTTGATCTAAGCCAAAAAGCTGAGAAGTGATAAGCCACAGCAATCTTGAGAAAGAAGAACAAAGTTGGAGGAATCATGCTATCCAATGTCAAACTATACTACAAGGCTACAGTAATCAACACAACATAGACTGTCATAAAAACATCTGTAGAAATGGAACAGAATAGAGAACCCATTAATAAATTCACATCTTTATGGTCCATTAATATTTTCCAAAGAGGTAGAATATACAATGAGATAAAGATAGTCTATTTATTAATAATAAATGGTGTTAGGAAAATTGGACAAATACAAGCAAAAAAATGAAACTAGACCACCTTCTGACACCATACACAAGAATAAACTCAAAATAGGTTAAAGATTTAAATGAGAAAACCTGAAACCATAAAAATCCTAGAAGAAAACATGTAGTAAAATCACAGGCATGCTTTGTAGCAATATCTTTTCTGATGTATCTCCTCAGGAAGAAAAACAAAAAAATAAGCAAAAGGGACTGTATCAAACTAAAAAGCTTTTGCACAGCAAAGGAAACCATTAACAAAGTGAAAAGACAACCCACTGAGTCGGAGAACATATTTGCCAGTGATACATCTGATAAGGGATTAATATCCCGAATTAATAAAGAACTCATATAACTCAACACCAAAAAATACACAATCCAATGAACAAAATGGGCAAAGGACCTGAATAGACATTCTCCCAATAAGGACATACAAATGGCCAAAAGACATATGAAAACATGCTCAATGTCATCAATCAGCAGAGAAATGAAAAATTGAAACCACAATGAGATACCACCTCACACCTGTCAGAGTGGCCATGATCATAATAAAGCAACAAACAGCAAGTGTTGGCGAGAATGTGGAGAAAAGGTAACCCTCGTGCACTCTTGATGGGAATGCAGATTGGTGCAGCCACTGTGGAAACAATATGGAGTTTTCTTAAAAAAAATTAAAAATAGAACTGCCATATTATCCAGTGAATCTTCTTTTGGGAATTTATCTGGAGAAACCTGAAACACTAATTTGAGAGAATATATGCATTCTTATGTTTATTGCAGTGTTATTTATGTAGCCAAAATTTGGAAGCAGCCCAAGTGTCCATCTATAGATGAGTTGATAAAACAACTATAGTACATCTACACAAAGTAATACTACTAAGCCATAAAAAGAAAGGATATCTCACCCTTTGCGTCAGCATGAATGGACCTGGAGAACATTATGCTAAGTGAGATAAGCCAGTCAGAGAAAGACAGGTACCATAGGATTTCACTCATATGTGGAATTTAATGAACAAAATGAACTGGTAAGCAAAATAGTGACTCAAAGATAGAGTGAATGTTGAAAGTTATTGGGGGGGATTACATGAGGGGGGTGGAGGGATTGAGCATAGAGAAAAATAAATGAAAAAAACTTATGGACACAGATAACAGTGTGGTGGTTTCTCAAGGGAAAAGAGGATGCAGGGAAGTGGAGGAGGGTAAAGGGGGATAAATGATGATGGGCAGAGACTTGACTTGGTGTAGTGAACACACAACACAGTGTACAGATGATGTGTTGTGGAATTGTGCACCTGAAACCTGTATAATTTTGTTCACCTGTGTCACCCCAATAAATTCATTTGAAAGGAAAAAATACAAAGAAAACTGTCTTCTATTCCCCTATTTGCCTAAAAACAGGGCATACATTTGTAAAATTGCCCCCACCTTCTCTACCAAGGACAAAAGTTAATCACCAGAGACAACTTGAGACCCTTACTAGCCAGAGACAGCACCAGCAGAATCTACATAACAAAACTTACCAATTTGCCCTATATATTCTACTAACATATAGAAATGCATTTGATTATTTTATATATTAACCTTGTATCCAGCAACTTTGGTAAAATCAGCTCTTAACTCTGGTAGAGTAGCTGTAAATTCTTTAGGGTTATCTAAGTATAAAACCATGTTGTCTGTGAATAGTTTTTTCTTTCTTTCTAATCTGTGTACTTTTTGTCCCCTTTATTGACCTGAATGAGCTGTAGTGCAATATGTTTAGACAAGCTCATTTTGTTTTGGACCTCTAGATCAAAATTTTCAATATTTCACTATTAAGTATGATCTTTGCTATGGGTTTTGATGAATGCCCTCTATTAGATTATGAAAATTCCCTGTGTACCTAGATTGCCAAGGGTCTTTTTATTCTTATCATGAAGGAATGTTAATTTTGTCAAAATTTTATTCTGGCTCTCTTGAGATGATCACAAAATTGCCCTTTATTATGCTAATATATGATTTACCTGGATTGATTTTTTATATTATTTTATTTATTGTATTTCTTCCATTACCATTTATCTCCCCTGGATTGATGTCTGAATGCTGAATAAACCTTGCATGTCTGAAATAAACTCAACTTGGTCATAATATATTATGTATTCTTCTTCTGAATCAATGTTTAATTGTTTTCTTAATATTTTGTCTAGATTACTGTATCTATGTTAATGACAAATATTGACCCATAATTTTCTTTTCTGAGATTGTCCTCATCAGCATGAAGGTTATGCTGATCTTATAACAAGAGTTATGGAATTTCACGTTATCAATTATCTGTAAGAATTTGTAAGACTGATCTATGTTATTTGTATTTTTGTATTTCACAATATAAAATGCTAAAACTCTTTGGATGAGTTTTCTATGCTAGAAGATTTTGAGTTACAGACTCAATTTCTTTAAAAGATATGTAACTATTCATATTTTATGACCATTTGATAGTTGTGGTTTCATTAGGAAATTCTCACTATTACCTAAATTTGTATATGTATTGGCATAAAGTTTTCATATGATATTTGTATTGTACTTTTAACCTTTTTATTTTCTTCTGCCTTTTTATCTGAGGTACTTCCAGTCCTCCATTTTCTTTGTGTTTAATTTCTTGTTTTTTTCTAGCTTTTTGTGATGGGTTGCTAAGTTATCTTCAGCCTTTATTTTTTTCTCCTGTAGATATTTCAGGCTATAAATTTCTGTCTTGAGGTAGGTGGCTGGCACTGGGGAGAGGGCCTCATTCAGGGGTGCAGGGAAAGTTCTGTGGGGTCGACACTCCCCTTACATGGTTGTATCGGACCTGGGTTTTCTCTTATTCAGACTCCTCTGGCCTCTCCCAGTCATGACCAAACCAAAATGGGAAACAGTGACTACTGGGTCAAGAATTGTATTGTTGCCAAATTGTCTTTTTTGCATCCCTGGCTAAGAGATGTGCACAGCCCGTGGGACATTATCATTTTTACAACCTGTAACTGCTTTCTACTTGGGCTGTGTCTTGCTGGGGCAGTGATGACATTAGGCACTGGAACAAAGGACCAGAGCTGAGGGACATTGAAGGAGCTGTTGGAAAGATTGGTGCAAGGACTACCAAAAGAGATTTAAGAAGAGGTTAGTGAACAATATTTTACTTACTCAGTAAACACTTTCTAAGTGACTGCTGTGTGTCAGTAACAGTGAGGTGGGAAGGTGGTGTTGGTAGCATGAACAGACACAGTAAGTGTCTCGGTGGTGGTTACAATCTCATGGGGGGATTGATGTGCTTTGGTGACTCCTATTGTTAAGAAATAAAAAGGAATGTCCTTAGCTGCAGAATTTTAAGAGGTGACAGCTTAAGGATACTTTTCAGGAAAGGCTGTGTCTTTCTGTCCATGACATGTTGCGTTTTAGCTGTGTGACAGAAGGCAAATTATTAAATGTCTTTATTATTTAATGGTCCCCCATTCCGTCATCTGTAAAATGCTTTCCTCATGTCTTACATCACAGGAGATTTGGGCGACAGGTGAGAAATAAATGAGAAAGTCTCTGTGATGCACTTGCCTTTGTGTCTGGTACAACCCATGCCAGGTATTGTTAGTATCTATTAAGGTGTTTCTTTGTGTTTTTAGATCCTTTAAATGTCCCTTTCTGTCTCTTTTCCTTTCACATAATTGACTATAATAAAGAACAAGAGAATTATTATTGCCACATGGTCATGGAAGCAGCAGGTGGCTGTAAGGTCTGAGCAGGATCATGTATGCAGAGCTCAGGCGCCTGGCGCCAGGCATACTCAGCATTGGAAGAGATGCCAGCCCCAGCTGCCACATATGAAATCATTTACAAAAATCCCTCAGAGCACCACTGCGTGCAAGTCTGTCTAGGATTCCAAGGCCATGGGGTTGGACTGAATGCTGAACAAATGGTTGCTTATTTCAGCCCTGAAGGACCTGTTTAGGGGGAAGGATGCTGCCTTACCCTTGGACATGCTAACCTACCAGGAGAAGACCTTGTTAGCCATCTTGAGAATATGTAGCCATGCGCTTGTCAACTTGTGGAGCTCTTTAATCATGTTAGGACCCTGAAGAGTCAAGAAATGTGTTTTCAGACTGATTTAAGTTTCTCCTTTTCTCCTTGCATTATCTGGTACTAGTAGGGAACTAGTATTGGTTTGACTAATCTTCAATTGCAGAACATTTTTCTGCTTTCAAAAGTACTTTTTGGTGCCAGCATTATGTTTGAAGGCAAGCAGGCTAAGAGCTAATGTTGATGGGATTTGAGGGTGCTGAAAATGTTCCCAGCAATTTCTAGCCATGTTTTTGGTGAGGTGGGCTTCAGAGGAAAATCTGCCTGAACCAGCCAGTGCTGTGTAGGCCACACTTTCATCACATGTGCACCAGAGAAGGAGGCTGGCTGAAATCAGCAGGGACCCCACACAGAGGGATGTGGTTGCCTTCTGAGAATTCAGGGGGTACATCCATCCTTTGCATTTAAGTGAAGATTTTGCAAAACATACCTAGTTTGGAAAGATTACTGTACATGGGGTTTTGATCAATGGACTTATTTCAGCTCTCCTAGGTACTATATAAAATGCCAGGGCCAGGCTGTGTATTTCTTTCTCAGGAAATTAACTTTCCAGCCCTGCCATATGTTGGAGAAGTTGTACAAAAGCATACAAGAATAAATGCAGTGTTTTAGCCATTAGTTGGTCAAGGGAGAAGAGAATGTGTTGGAATAGAGGGAGATCACTGAGAAAATATGCTAGACCATGTGGTAACATTTGTATTTGCTCCTTGTCTTACTCTCCCATGTACATGGTGGGTAACATTTCTTTGGTTGTGTTGGCTCCATGTGAAGTGGTTGTGTGTCTGCATGCATGTGTGTGTGGGGGGGTGGAGAGCACATCAACTCCACATTATACATGTATTGTCTTTCCCTCTCATAGGTTCATACACATATATTTACATACTTGGAGGTGATGAAAGGTCCCATTGTCTATATGTCAGAAACAGAGTGGCTTCAACAGGGAATCATGAGCTGCTGCCGAGCTCATAGTGGATCCCATTCCCATCGCACTCATAGTGTCAAATTAGACCTTCATGTACATGACTCAGCACTCTCATGGGGGACATTGCCTGACGTCTAGAAGTCTTGAAGCTGCCCATCATCAGTCATGATGTTGCTTCCTGGCTGTCAAAGACCACGTAGACATCAAACCAGAAGGATTCAGAATGGTTGGGAATACATCTTTTCATGTACATGCAACTTTTTCCCTGTGATTGTCCATTCAAATTCCAAAAAATACCTTGAAGTGTCCCAGAAGAACTCCAGTGTGGAGGGGAAAAATCAGATTAAAAAAAATGTAATGTGGCCAGTTTGTGGTCTTTTATTACCCAAAGATTTATCACATTCACTATATAATTAAATCTCTACATCTGTGGGGCACAAATGTTTTGTTTCTAACATTTATGGTTTGACATTGGAAACATCTGTGCAGGCCCAGTATGCAACATCTGGAAGACATTTCTGAGCTTTTATGACATACAGAGTGATCTTTGTTTTGGAACAAGTGTGTGGTTTTCTCCAGTAGCTCTTCCTGCTGGTAATGTCCTTCTAATTGGCATTTCACTAGGGGATTGGAAGAAATCCGGCTTCCTGACCTCTGCTGTGTGTAAGAAGATGCTGCAGAAGAATTTCACACAGTCAAGAGTCATAGAAGGAGAAGATGCTGTGTCATGGGTTTAACTCACTTAAATCATGATTTATTGATCAACAGGAGCAGGTTGAAAAAAGGGAGGGGAATTGTCATTATTGGCTCAGATCTTTCCTAGATTTCTTTTTTCTGATAAAGGCATTTATGGCAAAGTAAACACTATTGCTCCCCTTTACTAATTAGAAAACTGAATCTCAGAGAGGTTAATGTATTCAAGTTCATCCAGCTAAGATGTGGTGGATGTGAGATTTGTCTAATACTGTGTTAGAAGATGGTATCCTTGTTTGAAGAGTGGGCAAGATAGTTTAACATGCAACAGATATTTATTGAGAACCCACTATGTGCAAGGAAGTGTTTTAGGTGCTAAGGATAAGCCAATGGAAAAAACAAACAAAATTCCCTGTCCTCATGGCACTTATATTCTAGTGCAATAGAATGACAATAAACAATTAATGTGTAAGTTACACTGTAGGTAGGATATTGATGAGTGCCATAGAAAACAAACACAAACAAACAAATTAAAAAAAAAAAAAGAGCTAGGTGTGAAGTTCAGGAGCATTGTGGGAGGATTTTCTTTAGTTTGAGTTCCCCCCAGCAGAGCCTGACACCAGCACCTGATAGTGGGTAGTTTATTTGGGAGATGATCCTAGGAAGTGACCTTAAGTAGGAAGAAGGCCAGTAAAGTGCACATTAAAGAACTGGTTACTCCATCTGGGAACCCTTGGAGGAATTGTCCTGTGACAAAATGGAGAACTTGGGATTTTCACCCTTCATTGGTTAAGGGTTGCTTCCAGGGAACTTGGACTCCTCCAGACTTTCAGGCTGTACCTGTGTAGAAGGAAAGGTCTTCTGTGGCTCCAGAGCAGCAATGCATTGAGGTGTCTGAGCATGTACTTGGCCAGAACACTGGAAGTGTTTTCAATAGGTTCAATTCAAGCTGCTAACAGGCACTGGCATTGCATACCCCAAGTGTGTCCCCTGCAGGGTTGAAATTTAAAGTGGACAGGTCATTGCAGTCCTTGCTGCACAAGTGATATTTAAACAAGGACTTGAAAGAGGCTGGAGATGAGCTGATAAAAGAGGAGTCTTTGCGGAGGTAGACCCAGTTCCAAGGCCCCAGTGTGAGAGGATGCCTAGCATGGTCAAAGAATATTGACTGGGCTTGCCTGGGTGGCTGAAATGAAGGGATCATAAATGAGAGCAATAAAGGATGAGGCCAAGTGTCGTGGGAAACAGATCATACAGGCCTCGTGCATTCCTGTAAGGACATTTAGTGAGCCATTGGAGGGTTTTGAGTAGAAGAGTAAGGAAACTTAATGTACATTTAAATGCATCATTCTGGCTGCTGGGTTGGGCATCAACTGTGAGAGAGATGATGAGGATGGCTGGGGACAGCGTAGTTGCAGCAGAAGTGGTAGGAAGTGCATGGATTTAAGATATGCTTTGACGGTAAAGACCAAAGGATTACCTTGTAGACTGAATTATCAGAGATGAGTAAAGAAGGGTTGTAAGTATTTTGGCCTCAGCAACTAGAATAATAGAGCTGCTATTAAGTGAGATAGGGAAAGAAGTACAAGAAAGAGATTTGATGAGGAAGATCAGGCGTTAAGTTTTGGATATTTATAATTTGAAGTGAATAGTAGACATAGAATAAAAGATGCCAAGTAGGAAGTTGGACCTAAGCCTGGAGTCTAGGGGTGAGGCCCAATTTGGAGATGTAATTGTGGGAATCTTCAGCATATGGATTGTCTTCAAAGCTGTGAGACCAAATGAGATCACCAGTGGAGGGATGGAGAGGGAGAAAAGTGCTCCAGAGGCTGAGCCCTGAGGCCTTCCAACATTTATAAGTTGGGAGAAGAGGAGGCCAATGCAGGGGACAGAGAAAATAGAGCCAGAGAAGAAGGAGGAAAACCAAGGGAAGTTGTGTATGTGAAGTCAGACTGGCTCAGGTTTAAGGGGAAATTTAAGGAGAGTAATTGGAGACAAGGAGTAGAAACAGCTTCTTTGAGTTATTTTGCTGCGAAGGAGAGTTGACAAGTGGAGTAATAGTTAGATGAGAAGTGGAGTCAAGGGAGACTCTTTTTTGTTGTTGTTGTGAGAAATAATTGCAACTATTCTCATGATGGGAATGAGCCCCTGGGGAGGGAAATGGAAGATATAGAGGAGAGAGAGCAGACTTGCTGCCTCAATATTCTTCCCACTGTACTCAAGGAGTAATGGGTATAAATCTCTAGGGGCATTTCAGCCTTAGATAAGAATAAGCAGAGTTCATTGCCTTAACAGAAAAGATACAGGTTATAGATTCTGGTCCATGTAGAGATATTTTAGTGGAAGTTTCTGAAAGTTTATACTGAAGTTTCTCAGTTCAGTAGGACAGATTATGATATTGGATGCTGAGAAGAGAGAGGTGTAATCTATTTGCCTAAGAGCATGAGGGAAAGACTGAATAACTGAAATATTATATGGTTGCTTTGAAATAGCATTAAGCCTCCACTTGAGGTTTATAGTCACACATTTCTTTTAGCAAGGTAAGACCCATGAATCTATCATTAAAGGATGACCAATGAGTGAGGTTGCTGTTAAGTTACTATTCCCTGCTACATGTTCCCAGGGCATATTACTATCCTGCCACTCATCAGATTTTATGAGGGAGCAGGAAAAAAGGTCATTCTTGTATGCATTAATGGCAATGAGAATTGATAGAATCTTCTGGGTGAGCAGTTCGATATCATCAAAATTTAAAAATATCTGCCTGTCTACACCCATAATGTGGTGCACAGCTCAGAGCTGCCTCCTCAGGACCCTGCCCCTCTGCAGGACTTGGACACTTACCCCCCCAGCTGCTGGGAGCCCTGACTCTACTGCAGGTTTTCCGATGGGCTGCTCTGTGGGAATTGCCCTCAGCCAAGGAGGGCCAGCCCAGTTGGGAGCCACATGCAGTTACTGACTGGTCAATGTGGGGTGGGTATCCGGCCCACCTTGCCTCAGTGTGGGACAATTCTGAAGGGCCCTGAGAGGTCTAAAGCTCCCTGTGCAATCTGCTGAGGCCTTTGTCATGGCTGCATCACAGATCAACAACTTCCTTTTTCTAGTTCTAGTTCCTTCTCTCCTCAACACCCAATGGATGTTCTTCATTCAAATGGTTTCCTACACTCACATCGCACTCATAGACTATTTCCTGGGGCACCGAACCTAACAACCCTCTGACCCATGAATCCTACAGTTAGGAATTTATCAAGAGGAAATAAATAAGGGTACAAAGATTTTGTTGATATATTATTTATAACAGTGTAAAACTGCAATAACTTCAACAAGAAAGTTTGCTTAAATTATGTACGGTACCTCTATATGAAAGAGACATCAGTCTGGTATACAAGTATATTTAAGGACATGAAAAGATTGGCACAACATTTTGCTGAGTGAGAAATGCCAGTTACAAGGCAATGAATTCAGAAGGACCTTATTTAAATGATCTGTATGAATACAGGTGTATGAAACACATGTGCAGTAAGAAATCATAAAGAATAATCACCAAAATCTTTAAAGTGGTGAGCTGGGTATTAGAATTATATAGGTGCTTTAAATGGTTTTCTTTCTGTTCATATGGGTTGTCTAATTATTATATACTGACATAATTGGCTTTTGCAATAAGTAAGGAAGACAACTATTTTAATTTGAATAAAAGTGAATTAAAACTCCTTTTATCTTTATCATGAGAGGAATGGAGAAGTCCCATGGGTAGGTGGGTAGAACAGGTATGTGAAACTTTGCCACATACACAAGTACAATGAACTTTAACTCCAGCCCTCAAACATTTGAAGACTTCATGTGGATGTGTCTACATTCCCAAAACTCAGGGTACAGGGTTTTTTAATGAAGTATGTTCTGTTTGCCTAGTCTACCTCAGAACTGTAGTTTAGATGTTGAAATGTCTAAATTTCCAGGACATTTCAGAGATTTATGGGGATAATACATAGAAGATTTAAAATCAAAAATGAAAAAAATATGACCTATATAATCACCATAGTATAGGTACTTTCAAATGTATCATAGCTATAGAGACCACTTAAGAGATGTTAACATTATGCGGCAACTTTTGATAAAATCATTACAACAACGGTCCCAAACCTTTAGTCACTGAAATGCCACTTTCATGATTCCTTCTATTTGTGCCATCTGTAAGAATACTTACTCAATCTTTTTCCTTAAGCATAAAAGAACATACTCTGTAGGAACATGCGAACTTTATTAACCTGATTCTAAGTAATGATGTGGAAGATAAAATTGACTTCATTTGACTGTAATAATTTTTAGACAGACGTTAAATTAAGTACATAACTATCAAAATAGAATGCATTTGTCCGTGTACCTCTGAAAAACTGTCTGCTGCTGTAGTGCCATGCTTTGGGGACACACTGTGCTAGTTCATCAGCACTGGAAAGGGCAGATGCTCCTGGGACCTGAGGCTGTTCTGCTGAGCTGAAGAAGGGTAGGAAGGCACTCTGAAGCAGTTGGCCTGGCCTCTTCTCAGTAGAAGCAATCCTGATTTCTGCCAAATATTTATTTGTCAGTCAGTCATGTGGGACATTAACATTTTATATATTAAATGTACATTTATGGGCTGGGGGAAGAAAGTGATCAGCACATAGTAAAGTGTAAATTTTTTTACAGCCTTTCTCTCTGAGGCTGCTGGATGCCATCACAGACAGGACTTATATATTTATTTTGGCCAAAGATAGTATTCAAGTGCCTGACTCCAAGTTGGTGGTTGCAAATGTTTCTTGCACTTAATTGACTAAAACCTTTTAAAACCTTTCCTTTAGTACCCTGGACATTTCAGAAAGAGAATAATTCTCATTTGAAATTTAAAGGAACACAAAAGCCACATTGGGACAAAGGGTATGAAGGATGGGAGAAACATCTATGACAGTGACCACCACAGTTTGCTAGGGCTGTCACAGCGGGTGCAGGGAGGGTCAGTTGAGAGAATATGTGAGCTCTACTGGAGGACTGTGGCCTCAGCCTGAAGGGGAGGTGGTGGCAATTCTTGACTGGAGGTGCAGGGCCCGATATCTGGGAAACCTCCATTGGGTTTGCATCCTCTTGTCCACACTCTCACTTGGCACTGATTCAAAAATGCCCAGAGTGAGAGAGACTCCTTTTCATTTTCATTGTCTGAGCCAGCTCTGCTTAGCCTTCTTTCTTACTGGAACTTAAAGAATACATACTAAAAAAGCTAGTTTAATGCCATTTTCATAGATTTCATCCTGACCCAATGTATGTGCTAACTGCACATCCTGACCCAAAGTATGTGCTAACTGCAACACACTTTTTCACTTATAGTCTAGGAAAGTGAAAACAGTGACCATTCTCATTTAAATGACATATATGCATACTTTTATAGCTGCTCATACAAGTTATTCTCCTCTAATGCTTGGGAAAAGGCAGGGCAGATGTTATTATCCTTGGACCATAAATAAACAAACATTATGGGAATATCACTATAATCCCAAAATTGTGCTCTTTTCAGATTTTAAGCCACTTAGTGATATCTCAAAGGTAGGCATCATTATCTTCATTTATAGAACAGAAAACTGAAATCCAGGGAAGGTAAGTGATCAGCTCTCACTGATGTAGTTTATATGATCTAGATTCAAAGCCTGGACCATCTAGCTGCCAGTGGAGCCTTCCAAGCAATGCATGTTATGGCTATTCAATCATCGATACTTCTGAATGGGAAGAAACTCTTTGGGATCTTACCTAGACTCCACTAGTGTAGTGGAATTAATGATCAAGTTGGGAGGGACTGAATTCTGTGATTCCAAAGGCACATTTCTTAAACTCTAACCAAGAGAAAAATGTTCATCAATTTGTTTCAAGGCCTGGACATGTTCATCTGTTTTAATTTTAAGGACTTGAGATCTATGAGTTTTCATCTATGGAAACTATCTTCCAGAGTTTTGGTGAGGATCAACAATAGTGTACAAAAGGCAAACATAATTATGTTTGGTGGGTGTCTCAATGTCTGATATATTAAAAGGCATTGCAATGCCAAAAACATGAGTTTCAGAATTAGACAAACCGGGGTACCAATCTTGTTATCGCCAATTGCTGACACTGTGCCTTTGAGCAGTGGACTTGACCCCTTACAGGTCATCACGTGAAGGGACCACCCAAGCAACAGTAGCCATCATTGTTACCTTCCTTCAGCAAGGCCTTCTGGCTGTCTGTATTCCCCTTTGTCAGTGAACTTGTTCTGTCACTTATGTTTTAGTATGTCTTCCCCATTGAATCTGCTACCCTGTGACCAACAGCATGTGGTAGAATGGCCACTGATGCAGTTCTTTACCTATGCCTTCTGAAGGCCTAGAAGCTTTGCTTTTGTGTCTGGGGGAAGCCATCCACCATGTAAGAAGTCCTCATCCTAAGACCTTCACACTGTATCAAGCCTGAGCCATCCATGCTGAGAGTTCATGTGGAGAACTCAGGTTCCCAGCCAACAGCTGCAGCTATACCACAGCTGGTGGCCAACACCAACTATTCAGCTATGTGGGTGGGACCATCTTGGACATAGATGCTTGTGTCCTACTCCATCCTCCTTAGTTGATGCCACATGGGTCACAGATGAACTGGGTATTAGTTTCTTAGCATAGCTGGATCAAGGACCCACAAACCAGGTGACTTAAAACAAACAGAAATTTATTGTCTCATAGTTTTGGAGGCAAAGACCCAAAGACCCATTTTTCAATTGTCACATTCCTCAATACTGAGGATTAGGGCTTCAACACATCTCTTTGGGGAACACAGTTTAGTCCATTGCAAAGTGTCCACATTAAGCATTGCTCTAATTGAAGAATCATAGACAAAAAAATGGACTGATTGCAGTTTTTTAGCTATTGAGTTTTGGATTACTTTGTTATGCTCAATAAATGTGGGACACCAAGGTACAGCCCTTTGGTACCCTCCACTTCAGAGACACTGCCATTCCCTGCCATGGATTGCACTCATTTCTTCCATCACTGTTTTTGCTCCAGACAATTCCTGCCATTGGAAATGTTAATGTATACAATCCTACTTCACTCTCATTTTTATTCACTCCTGATCTCAAGTACATTTGCACTAGGAGTCATGCCATCTCTTATTTTCCCAGTATGATTATTCCAACATGACTTCAGAGTCTTCTTTTCTGTATTCTCAGATGTCGGTATTCTTTTTTACTACATCACTTTTAATTTATTATTATTTTTCATCCTCACCCAAGGATATGTTTTCAATGATTTGAGAGAGAGAGGAAGGAAAGGAGACAGAGAGAGAGAGAGAGAGAGAGAGAGAGAGAGAGAGAGAGAGAGGAACATCAATCGGTTGCCTCCCATATATGCTTCAACCAGGTATTGAACCCAGGACCTAGGTATGTGCCCTGACAGGGGATTGAAACAGCAACCTTTTGGTATATGGGACAATGCTTCAACTGACTCAGATATTCAACCAGGGCTGCTTCACATTTTTACATCTCTGCTGGATGTCTGGCCCTGCAATAGCCACAAACTCTAGCTGGTCCTTTCTTCCCTTCATGGGTCTACACTTTTCCCCTTACTATAAGGATTTGATAACAGGAATTCTTCTCCTTAACAGATCTGACTCTGTGTCTTCTCCCTGCTTTGTGCTGAGAATCAGGCAAGTGTGATTTGGGCCACATCATAAGTACAAAGGATGTGGTTTTAAAACTGTGTGTCTGATCATTATCAACTCATATTACCATACTTGGAGGTGGGGAGATAGCATTGAAGTTGGAGCTGGATAATTGATGAAAATGCAGGGTGAGAAAGAGTGAAATGCTAGAGCTGGAATGAACCTAAGGGAAAATTCTAACTATTTTATCTTCTATTTCAGCCTAACTTCTCTGTCATTTTTGTGCATCCCAAATTCTTGCACATAGGGTTGCTAGTTTTGAAAATTACCTTCCTCTCATCTTTGTATTTACCCACAGCATCTTCTTCAAGACCCTAGTTCAGAACTCACTTCTCTTTCTCCCTACAACATGTTCCACAACTTTGAGGTTCTGGAATTTTAGCCGTCTCTCTCTAGGCATTGTTGGTATCTTCACATCACCCCCAACATAAACACATTCACACAGAGACTCTGGATCCTCCACCGGTGAGTCTGACTTGGTGACCTATTGCTGAAGACAGTAAGAGATGAGAATGAGAGAGAGGTACAAGACGGTTCCCTAAGCATTAGAGCTGAAGGAGAGCAGTCTGGGGGAATGGAGCATGAGTTTGAAGGCAGGTATCTGCAATGCACTTATTGTACAGCTTTACATGGATCCTACTTTCCTGAAGGTATTATGGTTCACCAAGTTCAGAATGGATAAGTCTCTCATGTAAATGAATAAATATTTTGACAGACTGCAGTACTTGACAATGCACCAAAGAACAAATAAGGGTAGAAAGAGAAGCTTAAGTTTCAAGAAAGTTGCATGTAATCATGTAAAGCTTGTGAAAAAAAGTACCCCTTCCTCAATTATATGTGTATTATCACTTATGCCAATTATTCTAATAGAGAAACTTTATTACAAGGCTACACTTAGTTTACATTTGAAAGAAAAAAATCATTTGTTCATTTGTTTACTCATGTAGAAAAATATACTGAACAACTGTTTTGTATTTGGCACTAGGTGTCTTAGGTTTGTTTCCTTAGAAGACCTGAGTCAAGGATTCTGTGCAAGTCTTTTATTAGGAATGTCCTCCCAGGGAACATTTGAAGGGGGAATCTGGAATTCCCTGAGCCCTGAAGTTTCTTTGTGTTGTGAACTGATAGAGTCAAGATTCTTCCATCTAAGCTCTATTTCTCACTCTAACTAGTTATTAGTTCCTTCCAAAGCCTTTCTGAAAGCTTGTGAAACATTTAAATAGTATAACATAAATTTAACAAATGCCCAGTGAGATGTTCTATAGGCTAAAAATAGGGAAGAAAAGTTGCAGAATGGGAGGGTCCTACCTTTGGGGACTTCTCAGCTGTGATAACGAGCTGGGTTCTTCAGTCAGCACAGCGTCTACACCTGTTCAATCAACAAGCCTGTGCTGGAGTCAAATGGAAATATGGTTACTAGTTAATTTGGATTTCCCCCTATGGTGTTTTACATAATGGAGATGTGCCCCTCTTGGCCTGAGGAAGACAGGACTCAGGAATAGAAACAAAAAAGTCACTTTACCCTGATTCAGCTCCTGCTTCTGCTAAAGTAAGTATTGATGAAAGAACTTAAGATTCTATTTTGATAGCATGGCAACTTTTATTTATTTATTTTTCTCAGTGTTCTTGACATATAGTTAACTAATAGGAATTGCATATGTCTAAGGTATACAACCTGATGTTTTGATGTAGGTATACATTGTGAAAAGTTCACCAAAATATAGCTAATTAACATATCCATCATCTCACATGATTACCATTCTTTCTTTGTGATGAGAACACTTAAGATCTACCTTCTTAGCACATTTCGATATGCAATGCAGCTGTGTTAACTATATTCATTGTGCTGTACATTAGATCTCCAGAGCTCACTCATCTTGCATAAGTGAAACTTTGGACCCTTTGGCCAACACCTACCCATATCCCTCTCTATCCTGCCTCAGGAAGCCACCATTCTGTTCTCTTTGAAGGCATGGCATTACATTGGGGGGTGGGTGGGTGGTAGCAGAAATAGGTTCAAATGCATAACATCGAGGTGTTCTAGGTTATGTAAAAGTTGAATAGGGGAAAAAGTCTGCAATCATCCATCACTCATTCATTTATTCAACAAATAATTACCCAAACCTTGCAATTGTTCTAAGCCATGGGGATCAATACAGCAATAAGTTGGACATAGTCTCTATCCTCATAGAACTTATATTCTGGCAGAAAAAAGACAGAAATAAGAACAATAAATGAATGGGAATAAAGGGTAGAAACTGTACTGAATAAACTAAAATAAAAAATTAAAAAAAAAGAACAATAAATGAGTAAACATAACAATGTTTCAGGTGATGGTAGTGTAAAGGAGAAAAATAAGCCAGGGTAGGCATTGGGGTCCATATGTTGTATGGAGTGGTCAAGAAAGGTCTCACAGAGAAGATGACATTTAGAAAAGCCCTGAAGGAGGTGCCATGCCACCCTGGCAAAGGGTGTGCAGTAAGAGTGTGTGTGTGTGTGTGTGTGTGTGTGTGTGTGTGTGTGTGTGTGTTTAGTGTTCACAGAATAGACTGGCCTGGCTGTGGGAAATCCAACAAGGAGGAAAACAGGAGGTTATAGTGGTGCGAGGGGCTGGTTACATAGGGCAATTGTTCGGAGACTTTGCTATACTTTAAAACCACCTGCGGAACTTCTAAAAACATCATTTCCAGGCTCTCTGGAGTTGGGCCCCAGTAATTGGTGGTTTCTAAACCCCTCCAGGTGATTCCTTTGTGCAGTCCAGGTGCATCCAGGACTGAGAACCATCACTGAGGACCTGTAGGCCTTTGTTAGGAAATGTGAAAGTTCATTCTGTCTATCCACTTGGCTAGGCACTGGCATCCAGGTTTATTGTCCAGCAATATTCTGGATATTTCATGAGGGCTTTATATATAGGGGTTACATTAGAATCAGTAGACTGTGAGTGGAGCATACTGCCCTTCATGATGTGGGTAGGCCTCATTCAATCAGTTGAAGGCCTGACTAGAACAAAACAGGCAGCTCTCTTGAGTAAAAGGGGATTCTGCCAGTAGATTGTTTTTAATGAGTCTCCAGACTGCAGATTTGCCCACCCTGAAGATTTTGATCTTGTCATTCCCCATAATGATATAGACCAACCCCTTAAAAGACATCTCTTTCTATGTATGAATGCATCCTATTGATTCTATTTCTCTGGAGAGTCTTGGTATGGGAGGATTATAAACAGAGAGGGAATAGGATCTGATTAATTTTTTAAATAAATCTCTGGCTACTGTACTGAACTTAGACCACAGAGGAGTCAAGGGCACAAGCAGAGACTACTTAGGAACACATTATAATAATCAAGATAAAGTTAATGGTGGCCTGTACCCCTGTAGTGGCAGGGAGGTGATATGGAATCATCAGATTCTGATGCAGATACTGGCCCGCAGTGTCTGCAGCATTATGGATGAGATGAGATACTTTCACATGGACTACCGAGTCCTGTGGAGGAAAAGGGATGGCACGGCTACTCTCTCAAGGGGATAGTGCCCCGACACTTGCCTTGACAGTTTTTTATTGGCTTTCAATTTCACAGGAATACAGGTAAAATTCATTAATCATTGTTAGGCAGTAATGATCAAGCAATGGCATACAAAAAACTATGAGGGCTTAGCTAAGGGCCTCAAAACTTTGGGAAACAAACTCATTTCCTGCTCAGACCTTTATCATTTAATTGAGAGCATTCTTAGTAAAGCAGGTTTCACAGGATTTTATGTATTGTTTTGTTTCTTAGGCCTGATCACCTGGGGAGGCTGGCCTTTCCAGCACAGAGCTGCACTGCCCTCTGTCATTGTTTCAGGCTTAAGTCAGGCAGGGGAAGTGAGGCAGCCAAGAGATTAGGAGACTTCTCGAAGACAGAATGAGGACTCAGGCTATGTCAAGGCTGAGGGGCAAGGGTCCATCACCCCCTTTTTCTATAGCCCCCCCAAGTCATTCTCTGAGGCCTCCCTGTGATTGTGCCTGTCTTAGGTCATTCCCCCCTTGGGGAATATTATCCATCATTGGCTAACCGCTCAGGCATTGGGGGCCAGTTATGAATGAAATAAAAGGAGCAGAAGTGGTGCTCCTGCCAGGGATATAAGCTTTGTCTTCTTAGTGGTTTATGGTCTGAAGGTCATTCACTCAGCCGTAGCCATGGGGGTGTTACAGCTTCTGAAACCAGGCAGAGCGGTTCCCAACATCTCCACCTGTTTTGTTTTTTAATTCAATTACAGTGGTTAAGCCTGTGAAACCTACTATTTGCTGTTTCCAAATGAGATCTTAAGAAAATAACATATATCTATTATATGATATCATATATATCATATGATAACCAAATGGTCAAGGATACAAGGTACTATGCTATTGGTTGGACATACAGGGACAAACCAGGCAGGCTTGCTGTCCTCATGGAGCTTTGGAACCTAGAGGATAACAATAGACATTATAAGGACACGTACAGGTGTGCTGGGTGTTAAGAAAGAATCTGCAAGGTTGCTATAGAGGCCAATAACAGGGGAAGTGACCCAG
>CM052545.1:59660267-59699246 GCA_028533065.1 Trachops cirrhosus | reverse complement strand
CTGGGTCACTTCCCCTGTTATTGGCCTCTATAGCAACCTTGCAGATTCTTTCTTAACACCCAGCACACCTGTACGTGTCCTTATAATGTCTATTGTTATCCTCTAGGTTCCAAAGCTCCATGAGGACAGCAAGCCTGCCTGGTTTGTCCCTGTATGTCCAACCAATAGCATAGTACCTTGTATCCTTGACCATTTGGTTCATAATTTTTGAAAAGTTGCTATATGTGCCTGGCGCTGTGGTAGGCTCTGTGTATACACTGGAGCTCAATAAAGATTTGTTGACTGACTGGTGTAATTAAAATATAAACATAACTAAATTCTCCATCATTTTCCTAAAATCAGGTCCCATTTCCAAATTTCTAGTGTCAGCAAAAGCTATCATCATTATATCTCTCAATCTCCAAGCTAAAAATATTACTTTCTTTATTTCTTGTATGAAGTACCACTAAGTCCAACAAATTAGTCCCTAAAAGTAGTCCTTATATTTATTTCTTCTTTACTCCTGCTCATAACTAATTGGTGGTCCTTGTTATGCTTGAATTACTAAAATAACTACTCCCATCCATCCTTCTTCCACAGAGGCAAATATTATCAGGAATTTGGTGATATGCAGTCCACAATTCTATACTTTCATATATTAATATGTATATACACACATAGTATATATGCATATAAACTATATGAGTACATGTAATATGTGGATACACACATACATGTGCTTATATACAAACATACATATGTATTTTGTTTGAAAACATTTACATGAATAATATAACATTGTATGTAATGTTCTGTAGCGTGTATTTTATTTGCTTTGTTGTTTTTTATTTTTCTTATTTATATAAAATAAATATTTGTGATTTAGGAATCAATATTTATGATTTTAAAAATATATAATTTTTGGTGGGGAAGGTTCCAGCCAAGGTGGAGATGGTGGTAGAAATGCTTTGCTTCCTCCCACAACCAAAAGAATGATAATAACCAATCTAAAAATAATAAACAACCAGGAGTGCCAGAAAATCAAACTGCATGGAACTCCAACAACCAAGGAGGTAAAGAAACATTCACCCAGACTTGTAGGGGGGTGGAGATGGGAGAGAGGCAGTTGAATGGAGAGGACCCTCAGCAAGGTGGCAGACTGAGAGGGAGAGGTAAGGCTGGCTGAATGGGAAATTAAAGACTCAAAGCTGGCTGAAAACTATGGCAGGGGCTACCATGGCAGGAGAAATTCCCAGTCTTACATGAGAGTTCATTGGAAAATGGGGCTAGAGCAGACCAAAAGCCGAGCAAGGAACATTGTTCCCTCTTAGACCCCTACATCACACACAGCACCACAAGGCAGCAAAGAGGGTTGCCTCACCCTGGTGCATACCTAAGGCCCTGACCCCCTTACAAAATAACACATGTGCTGAGACAAAGAAATATGGCCCAAATGAAAGAACAGATCAAAACTCCAGAAAAAGAGCTAAGTGACAAGGAGATAGTCAACTATCTGATGCAGAGCTCAAAACATGTGTAATCAGGATGCTCACAAAACTGACTGAGCTCAGTTGAAAAATGAAGGAAGAAATGAAGGCTATCCAAACTGAAATAAAGCAAAATATACAGGGAACCACGAGTGAATGGAAGGAAACCAGGACTCAAATCAGTGATTGGGAATAAAAGAAAGACATAAATATCCAAATGGAACAGAATGAAGAAACAAGAATTCAAAAAAAATGAGGAGAGGTTTAGGAACCTCTGAGACAACTATAAGCTCTCTAACATCAGAATCATAGGGGTGCCAGAAGGAGAAGAACAAGAAGTTGAAAACTTATTTGAACAAATAATGAAGGAAAACTTCCCTACTCTGGCAAAGGAAATAGACTTCCAGGAAGTCCAGGAAACCCAGAGAATCCCAAAGAAGTTGGACACAAGGAATCACACACCAAGGTACATCTTAATTACATTACCCAAGATTAAAGATAAAGAGAGAATCTTAAAAGGAGCAAGAGAAAAGGAGACAGTTAGCTACACAGGAGTTCCCATAAGACTATCAGCTGGTTTCTCAAAAGAAACCTTACAGACAAGAAGGGGCTAGAAAAAGTATTTGAAGTCATGAAAGGCAAGGACCTACGTCAAAGATTACTCTATCTAGCAAAGCTATCATTTAGAATGGAAGGGCAGATAAAGTGTTTCACAGATAAGGTCAAATTAAAGGAATTTATCATCACCAGGCACTTATTATATGAAATGTAAAAACGACTTTTCTAAGAAATAGAAGAAGATCAAAAACTATGAACAGTAAAATGACAACAAACTCACAACTATCAATAACTGAACCTAAAAAACAAAAACTGAGCAAACAACTAGAACAGGAAGAGAACCAAAGAAATGGAGATCACATGGAGGGTTTTCAGTGGGGAAGGGGAGGGCAAATATGGGCAGGGGAAATGTACAGGGAATAAGAAACATAACTGGTAGGCATAAAATAGATGGGGAGAGGTTAAGAATAGTAAAGGAAACAGAGAAACCAAAGAACTTATATGTACAACACATGGACATGAACTAAGGGTGGAGGGGAATGCTGGAGGTTTGGGGGTGCAGGGTGGAGAGGGGATAAAGGGGAAAAATTGGAAAAACTGCAATTGCATAATCAATAAAATATACTTCAAAAAAGTTAAAAAATAAAAAAGAAAAATATTATAATTTTTTAAAATGAGGAGATTGGGAATTTCTGTTTCAAGATTGTAACCTAAAGGCATTTTTTTTGGCTTTCTTTTCCTCTTAGAAAGACTTCAAAAACTAAGAAATGACACAATCACAAATTCTACTTGGCTAAAACCAGGTGACATGTAGAACAAGTGTAACTGCAATATATGAAGATGGAAAGAAGAATGAGGAAGGACAGATGACTTAGACCATGAGGAGGAGAGTAGGTCATCCCTATGGGATAGAGAAGAATGGGGCCACAAGACAGAATGAAAACCCAGGACTCCTCTAAGGTGGAAAACTAATAAGAAACTAATAAGAAACTCCCATAGAGTCATGTCCTTATGGGGAGTAAGTAAACTTCTGAGTAAGTAAGTAAACTTATGAGCAGCCTGCACTCCTCAGCATGAAACCACATGCCAACACACTCATAGACTTTCTATTTAAATTAACATCATCTGGGTGGTTCAAAAAACTTCAGGCTATGAGCTTTATTTATAGAGGTGCTAAATTGGCAGATACCCCAAGTGCCTGGCAAAAACAAATTAAAAAGTGGAAGCAATTATTAATCCCAGGAAAAAAATAAAAAGTTTCACAAGGTCTGTTTGGTGGTAAAAAAATATCTACATAGTTATAATAATGAAAACACTGAATATGAATTTGACAAAAATTGAAATATAGTAATTATATTGGGAGAATGTGGGTAAGGGGAGTGGGGGTATATGTGAGCTAAATAATAGGGAGCCAAAAGTTACGTTCTGAAATAGACAAATAAAAAGAGCATATCTATTATTTTGTGAGATTAAATCACCATAACAGTTAAGTTTGTAACCCTTTGAAGAATTTGCTTCTGGGGACTTGAAGAAGTAAGTGTAAAGTTGAGTTAAACATATATGTATGATATATTTATAATATATACCTGTGCATATGTGTGCTTTTTAACACTATTTGACTTTTAAAATTATTGAAATAGAATATTTTGTTTAAAATGATAGTCTAAGCATAAAGGGGGTGGAAAAATAAATCGTGCAAATACAAGCCAAGTAAGAATATTGTAATGTTAATACAAAAGTAAAATTCAAGGCAAAAGTGTTATATAAAATGAATACTCTTAATTCAAATTAGAGTCCACAAAGAAAAATAAAATTATGAATATTTGTGCCTTCTAAACACCACTGAAATAGATAAATCAAACATTATTTTAAATTGCAGGAACAGTTACCAGAAACATAATTACTTTTGAGTCATTAACCATTATAAAATCAAATAGGAGAAACAGGGGGTAAAAGGATTTAGAGAGAATTTAAATAATAAAATTAGTAATGAGAACTTAATAGCCATGCCATACATTAAACAGAATTGTATGAACCAGAATCCCAGCCAGGATGGAGGCATAGGTAGATACACTTTGCCTCCTCACACAACAAAAAGAAGGACAACAACAAATTTTAAAACAAAAAACAACCAGAACTGACAGAATATCGAGCTGTACGGAGGTCGGACAACAAAAGAGTTAAAAAAGGAACATTCATGCAGACCCATTGGAGGTATGGAGCTGGGCAGAGGAGCAGAGAGGATTTGGGGCAAGGCAGCATCTAGAGGACTGGGGCAGGCAAGGCAGCAGCTGGTGAAGTGGGTGAGGTGGCAGCTGGCAGAGTGAGCAGTCCCACATTTGAGTGTGGATAAACCAGGAGGAACAACTAGGGAGCGAGACAGACTGCACAATCTGGTGTTCCAGTGTGGAGAAATGAAGCCTCAAAACCTCTGGCTGAAAAAACCTGTGGGGTTTGCAGTGGCGAGAGAATGTAGCCTCACAGGAAAGTCCATTGGAAAGATGCACAGGGTTCTAGAATATACACAAACCCACCCACCCAGGAATCAACACCAGATGGGTCCAATTTGCTTGTGGGTAGAGGAAGTGGTAAGTGACTGAAAACCAGCAGAGAGCTGAACAAGTGGCATTGTTCCCCCTCGAACCCCTCCCCCACATACAGTGTCACAACGCAGTGATGTGAGTTGCCCTGCCTTGCTGAATTCCTAAGGCTCTGACCCTTGCAACATAATAGGTGGGCTGAGACAAGGAAATATGGCTCAAATGAAAGAACAGAAAAAGAACTAAGTGATGAAGAGATTGCCAGCCTATCAGATGCACACTTCGAAACACTGGTATTCAGGATGCTCACAGAATTGGTTGAGTATGGTCACAAAGTAGAGAAAAAAGTGAAGGCTATGAAAAATGAAATAAAGGAAAATATACAGGTAACCAACAATGAAGGGAAAGAAACCAGGAGTCAAATCAACGGTTTGGACCAGAAGGAAGAAATAAACATTCAAGCAGAACAGAATGAAGAAACAAGAATTCCAAAAAATGAGGAGAGGCTTAAAAACTTTTGGGACAACTTTAAATGTTCCAACATCTGAATCATAGGGGTGCCAGAAGGAGAAGGGAAAGAGTGAGAAATTGAAAACTTATTTGAGCAAATAATGAAGGAGAACTTCCTCAATCTGGCAAAGGAAATAGACTTCCAGGAAGTACAGGAAGCCCAGAGAATCCCAAAGAAGTTGGGCACAAGGAAGCACACACCAGGGCACATCTTAATTACATTACCCAAGATTAAAGATAAAGAGAGAATCTTAAAAGCAGCAAGAGAAAAGGAGACAGTTACTTACACAGGAGTTCCCGCAAGACTGTCAGGCAAGAAGGGGTTGGAAAGAAGAACTCAAGGTGATGAAAAGCAAGGACCTACATCCAAGATTACTCGACCCAGCAAAGCTATCATTTAGAATGGAAGGACAGATAGAGTGCTTCTCTGATAAGGTCAAGTTAAAGGAGTTCATCATCAACAAGCCCTTATTGTATGAAATGTTAAAGAGACTTATCTAAGAAAAAGAAGATAAAAAACATGTGTAGTAAAATGACAGCAAACTCACAATTATTAACAACCACACCTGAAACAAAAACAAGAAGAAACTAAGCAAACAACTAGAACAGGAATAGAACCACAGAAATGGAGATCACATGGAGGGTTATCAGTGAGGAAAAGGACAGAATGGGGGAAAAGGTACAGGAAATAAGTAGCATAAATGGCAGGCACAAAATAGACAGAGGGAGGTTAAGAATAGTATAAGAAATGTAGAAGGTAAAGAACTTATATGTATTACCCATGGACATGAACTAAGGTTGGGGGGAATCTGGGTGGGATGGGGTGTGCAGCGTGGATGGGAATAAAGGGGGGAGGAATGGGACAACTGTAATAGCATAATCAATAACATATTTAATAAAATAATTGTATGAACCATGTAGATTCATTCTGACTATGAATCTACAAAACTATAAATAAATTACCAAAACTTAATAAAATAATCCAGAATCACTTGGAAATTTTAATGTCCTATCCTAAGTAGCTCTTGGAAGAAAAGAAAACATCAGTCCTTAAAGTATGTATTATTAGAAAACAATGATAATATAAATACTACAAGTTAAAGCTTATGAAAAATGGTTAACACAGTATTAAAGAAAAATTCATATTCATAAATACTTTAATTTCCAGACAAATAAGAATGAAAACAAAATGTACTAACTCTAGGAATTGGAAAAAATAAACAAGATAACAAAACAAGAAAAAAAACAGGAAATATAAGAAAAATAAAACAAAATAAAAATACATAAATAACAAAACAGAATTAATAAATTAGGATTCATAAATAATAAATAGTAAAAATGTTTAGCTTGTCTAACATAAAAAGATCACTCAAAAACATAATTTTAGGCATTAGAAAATGTGTATAATCTCAGATATCAAATAGATAAAATACTATGAAGGTAAATATTTATAAGGCACAAAGTTAATAAATTTGAAAACTTTAGAAAATTTAAATTAGAAAAGTTTAATGAAGATTTGAAATAAATACTTAATCAAAAGGCAAATTGAAAGAAAGTCAGGGTATTGCCAATAATAAATGTGTCAATTCTAGACTTTTATAGGTGAATTCTTTTAAACTTTCAAGGGAAAGACGCTGGTAATCTCCAGAGTGTAAAATCTGTTCTACCTTCTAATTGTATATTGAAAAAAACAGCTCTGAACCTCAGTTTCTTAACTAATAAAATTAAAGTAATAATAATAAATATCCCTAACTGTAGTAATGTAAAGAAAACTACACAGTTAAAAAATACTACACTTGATAGTAAAGAAACTACAGTAATGAGGTGAATTATATATAAATATAGAAAATTTCAATATTATTATAATACAATTATATTTTTAAAAATTTTACAGAGAAAAGATCCCATTCACATGAGTAATAAACAAACCAAAACCAAAATAAAACCCACAATAAAAATGGTCTCCAAAGAGCTCCACTTTATTGAGGGTCATAAAAGAATACTTGAATAAATAGAAATCTTTCTAAATAGATTTAGAAATAAAGTCAATACAACTTGATTGTGGAATATATAAGTACCTGAGCAGTCTGATGCTGAATTCATAAATTTTTGATGGAAATTACTTTTGCACTTTGAGTGATTTCTATGAAAATCTTGGCTAAAATATTCTCCATGATGTTCAACAAAGGGGAATATTTACTTTCATACAATATCCTAGCTTATATTTACTTTACTACCAAACACTAATGAACAAATACATTTTCTATGATTAATTTGTATTAGTGGGTTTGCTTCTATATCCTCAAGAGAGTTCTTCTTTTGACCAAACAGTGACTCACATAAATGAAATACATGAGGATTCTAATGATTCGGTCACCAAGGAGGCATGAGGGACCTCCCAAGAGGCCAGAGCAGACAACCATCCCCACCACCAGTCTGGCACTTGGGGCAGAAAAAGGAGGACATGTGATTAGACATAACAGATCTGTGAGAAAGCCTAGGCTGAATGTCTAGTTCCAGGGAATCTGTGTTTCTAAAAAAAACCCTGTGACAGTGATATCCAGACTGCAGCTGCTTCCTACGAAGAGTCCCATACAGCTGCTGCTTTATCATCTAGCATGAGTTGGAAACACTCTTCTAACCCTAGAATCTGGTCCAGAAACCGGGGTTCCAACATGAGTTAGTACAGTAAAGATCCTGAGATTTTAAGTATAACTCCCATAGGCCAGTACAGTACCATGCTAATTTGTGCTAGTGTGGACACAAAGGTAGGCAGATTCTTCGGAGTAGGCTAAAATGAATTTCGCATGCACATCCACTACTTATATGCCTTCTATATTCCCATTTGATTCATCTCCCTTTTATCTTTCAGAGAGAGATTTTTTCACTGTTTTTTCCAAGTTCACGTGATACCCATTGTATGTTGTTTTCTAGGTCCTCCGATGATGATTTCTTCATTACCACTAAAACATTTATGGAGCCCTATCCATGTCTGGGGAGTGGGGTTGGGAGCTAAAGCTATAGAAAAGTCTAAGACATAGTTTCTGTTACTGGTGGATTTATAATCTTCTTTGGGTAATCCTGATTTAAAAACAATATCCAAGTAAAGCAATATTGGTCAAGGGCTGAGTGGTAAAGGCCACAGATGATATAGGTGTTCTGGAGTTGAGAGAATGGTCATGGGGGGGCTAATGGCAGGGACATGGTGAGAGGACAGGTGGAGGTGCCAGGGGTTTCATGGCTGGCTCAGGCACCCATAGTCTGGGGGAGATGGTAACTGAAGTCCTTTATTAGAGGCTGGAAAAGACCTCCCAAACCCCAGCCACACTCCACACTCCCATCTGCCACAAACATCCACCAAAAGAGAACTCTTTGCTGGGGAATGTGATTCCTGAATTTCAGATTGCCAGGCTCCTATGGCAGATCCTGGGCAGAGAAGCTGGAAGAGGAGGTGAGGGCCCACGTTGGAGAAGGGTAGGCTTGCCAGAGAGATCACAGAGCTCCCTTACCATCTGGTCACAACACAAGAGGGAGAAAGGCCACTGCCGAGCAACCTACTGCCCCCAGTGCCAGACCTCTGACTAGTTTCCACCTCCCTCCTTAGTAAGGGTTGTAGACAGAGGAGGGAATCTCTGAGAGTTTCTCTTCTTTCTCCTGAAGTAGGACTGCCTAAGTGGGTTTGAAATCGCGTAGCATAGGCACCTGACCAGGTAAATTCAGGATCCACATTACTCAGCCGAGTTCTGCTTTGGGGTATTTTTGCAGTGGGTGGGGTGTGGAGTGAGGTTCAGATTTGGGGATTTGTCCATCCTTTAATTAAGCAGTAAGTTGATTACCCATATGGCTTAGGATGCAGGCACCCGTGTTTGATGTCAAACCACAGGCACCTACATTGTCACCCTCCCCATTTCTCTTTCATCAACCTTCAGTGACCATGCTAGACACTGCAGAACACCCCATGGTCTGCACAGTTCACTCAGCCCTTGACTCCTCTTGCTTTACCTTGAAATTGTTTTTTTAAATCATAGTTACCCAATAAATAGGCTGGACATAGGACTCTGGCTCTGCCACTTTTCAGTTCCCTTACCTGTTGTCTGGGACATGGTAGGGTGACATCTATAAAACCTCACCCAACTCAACATCACTAACCATCAAGGAAATGCAAATCAAAACCATAATGAGCTCATCTCACACTTGTCAGAATGACTATCATCAAAAACATGAGAGATACCAAACGCTGGGGAGCATGTGGAGAAAAGAAAGCTCTGTACTGTGGGTGGGGTTGTAAACTGGTGCAGCCACTGTGGAAAACAGTATGGAGTTCCTCCAAAAATGAAGAACAGAACTACTATATGATCCAACAATTCCACTTCTGGGTATACATGTGAAGGAAACCAAATACCCATGGTGAACAGATAGCTGCACTCCCAGGTTCACTGCAGCGCTATTTACAATAGTCAAGGCAGGGAGACAACCTGAATGCTCATCAGCAGGTGAATGGATTCAGACAATTTTAAATACACATACATACATATATATGTAATGTAATATTACTCAGCCATAAAAAGGAAACCCTGCCATTTGCCACTTGAGAGAATTATATTAAGTGAAATGTCAGACAGATGAAAACAAATACTGTATAATTTCATGTATATGTAGAATTTAGAAAAACCCAAACAAACACAAAAAGAAATCAGATTTACTCTTACCAGAGGTCGTGTGTGTGTGTGTGTGTGTGGCAGGGGGTGGTAAAAAAGTAAAAACCTCCAGTTACAAAGATAAATAAGTAAATAACAATAAAAAGCAAAAACTTCACCTAGGGCAGGAACTGGGTCACCACAAGGCAAGAAGAACTTGAGATAGATCTGGAAGGTTGAGCAAAATTTTTAGAGTTCAAACTGGCCAGGAGAAAACTAGCCTAGAAAGGGAGAATAATGTGAACACTCACTGCAGAAGGGAACTCGTGGCTTGCTCAGAAAACAGTAAGTATTCCGTTTTGTGGGAGTGTTTAGATTATAAGTGGGATAGCTGTTGAAAGACCAACCTTGAGTGTCCTGCTGGGGATGCTCATTATGCCAATACATTATGCCAACACACAATAATGTATTCAATCATCCCCTGATCTTCCAATATCTCCCTTCACTTGCTACTCAAGGTGTGGTCCATGACCCAGTTGTGTTGACATTACCTGGAATTTTGTTAAAATGGGGTATCTCAGTACCCACCACAGATCAGTTGAACTTGTATTTTCACAGGATCCCAGGTGACTTATGTAGACATTAAATCTTGACAAGCACTGTTCTATAGCACAGATTATTCAAAGTCCAAGCCTTCCTTAAAGGTTTACACAGGACTAGATGGCTTTGAAATGTAGATAACAACTTGGTTTCATGTCATTGCCTAGAACCTTCATTTCTCCAGAAGTTCCCACCATCATCCATGGAGATGGTGCATCAGAAGTTCTTCCTCCAGCTCTGACTGGTGTGGCTCGGTTGGTTGGAGCACCATCCCATAAATGGAAGGTCACCTGTTCTGTTCTCAGTCAGAGCACATGCTTTGGTTGCAGATTTGGTCCCCTGTCAGGACAGGTACAAGAAGCAACCAATCAATGTTTCTCACTTACATGGTTGTTTCTCCTTCCCTTCCCCTCTTTCTCAAAATAAATAAATAAAATCTTTTAAAAAAGTTTTCACTCCAAACAGCCAGAACTGGGTATTAACAAGCACATTCTTTTTTTTTGGGGGGGGGGATCTCCAAAATATATTTTCATCTTTTTTGTTTTTTAATTATTTTATTGTTTTTTAAGTATTTTTATTGATTATGCTATTACAGTTTTCCCAATTTTTCTCCCTTTATCCCACCTCCACCCTGCCTCCCAACCCTCCAGTATTCCCTCCTCCTTACTTCATGTCCATGGGTTGTACATACAAGTTCTTTGAGTCCTCTGTTTCCTATACCATTTTTTGTCTTTCCCCTTCTATTTTATGCCTACTAATTATGCTTCTTCTTCCCTGTACCTTTTCCCCCATATTCCTCCCTTCCTCCTCCCCACTGAAAACCCTCCATGTGATCTCCATTTCTCTGATTCTGTTCCTCTTCTGGCTGTTTGGTTAGTTTTTGTTTTTATTGTTTTTCTTTTCATTTAGGTTCATTTGTTGATAATTATGAGTTTGTTGTTATTTTCTTGTTTATATTTTTGATCTTCTTTTTTCTTAGATAAGTCCTTTTAAACTTTCATATAGTAAGGACAGGGTGATGATGAACTCCTTTAACTTGACCTTATCTGGGAAGCACTTTATCTGCCCTTCCATTCTAAATGATAGCTTTGCTAGATAGAGTAATCTTGGATGTAGGTCCTTGCCTTTCATGACTTCAAATACTTCTTTCCAGCCCCTTCTTGTCTGTAAGTTTTCTTTTGAGAAATCAGCCGTTAGCCTTATGGCAACTCCTTTGTAGGTAACTGTCTCCTTTTCTCTTGCTACTCTTATGATTTTCTCTTTGTCTTTAATCTCGGGTAACTTAATGATGATGTACCTTGGTGTGTGATTACTTGTGTCCAACTTCTTTGGGATTCTCTGGGTTTCCTGGACTTCCTGGAAGTCTATTTCCTTTGCCAGAGTAGGGAAGTTTTCCTTCATTATTTGTTCAAATAAGTTTTCAATTTCTTGCTGTTGTTCTTCTCCTTCTGGCACCCCTATAATTCAGATATTGGAATGTTTTAGGTTGTCCCAGAGAGTCCTCAGCCTCTCTTCATTTTTTTGGATTCTTGTTTCTTTGTTCTGATCCAGTTGGATGTTTATTTCTTCCTTTCACTCCAAATCTTTGCTTTGAATCCTGGTTTCCTTTTGGTCACTGTTGGTTCCCTGAATATTTTGCTTTATTTCATTTTGGGTATCTTTTATTTGTTCTTTCATTTTTTGACCAAGCTCAGTCACTTCTGTGATCATTTTGATTACCAGGGCTTTAAGTTCTCCATCAGTTAGGTTGGAGAATGTCCTCATTGCTTAGTTCTGAGATTTTGCTGTGTTCTTTCATTTGGTCCATATTTCTTTGTCTTGGCACAGCTGATAGGTTGTAAGGGGGCAGGGCCTTTAGGTATTCACCCAGGCCAGGCAACCCTCTTTCCTGCACTGCCTGTGGGGGAGGGGCCAGAGAGGGAGCAATGTAGCTCACCTGCTAGTCTCCAGCGCACTTTCCAACAGACTCTTAAGTCAGACTGGAAGTATCTCCCACCACAGCAACCCCAGCCATAGCCCATAGTTAGCTCTGAGTCTCAGTTTTCCCCTTAAGTCAGTCCTTCCCTTGCAGCTCCACTGAGCTTGGAAGTCAGCCAGCCCCTTAGCTGCCTCATCTGGTTTTTCTGAGTCGTCTGCCCCGCAGGGTCTGCCTTACTGGTCTGGTTGTTCTGGTTGATTTTTTCTTTAATTCCTTGGTTGTTGGGGTTCCATGCAATTTGATTTTATGGTGCTTCTGGTTGTTTATTGATTTTGGATTGGTTGTTATCCCCCTTTTTGTTGTGAGAGGAAGCAAAGGGTTTCTACCTGCACCTCCATCTTGGCTGGAATTCTTTAACATGCACATTCTTGGGCCCTGCCGCATCCCCCAACACTCCTCAGATCCTGATGCTGGTTATCCAGAGGCTTGACTAAGACAATCACTGGGCAAGAAGGACTGCTTATCCTCGTCAAGTACAAGATTCTGGAAAGACTGAGGGGATCAAAGATATTAGTATTTCCTATATAAAAAACTTCTGAATTTGTTGTAATAGTTTTTTATTTGCCCCAATCCTTCTTTAGCTGAACATTTATCATAGTTAAAGTGTAAATAATACCATTAGTCTTCCAAGCAGTGACAAAATTAGCAGTGTAAACAAAGCAAGTAAGTGACCTTAGTCAGACCCCTTGCTGACTCTGACCCAACACCTAAGAAGACAATTAGGGCCAATTTGAACAGGGCAAAGGGGACCATGCAGAGGAGAAAGATCCTCTCTGTTTATTTCTTGAGAACCCTGCAATGCACAGGACTGGTTCTGGAAATGCCTGCAGATGATTAGGGCTCAGCTCTGTGCCAAACTCTGTCATGGTTCGTTTTCTCCAGGGGGGAAGTTCCTTCCAACTTTAGATTTTCTTGCTGGTAATACTCAGGCTTCCTAAGACAAGAGCACTTTCTCACAGAGCTCTGGGGAGGCAGAATGCAGAGCAGGAAATCAGCCACAGTGTCTGTTTCATTCTTGGTAAAGATGGGGTCCTTACTGGGTGAATGGAAACTGGGTCCATTGGTTTGAGACAGATACTAATACAAACCCCACCTCGAGCAGGGGACCTTCTTGATGAGGCAGGGCCAAAGCAAGCCCTTCTTTTTCTAAACTGCTGGTTTGTGTTACTGACTTGGAGAACTTTTGTTGGGCTCCCTTTTCACCAGGTCCTTTCTTTTTCTGATTGTTCATTTCTTGACAGCAGAGGCCCTGCATTACACTTCTTTTTGTCTTCTTTGTAGAAAAAGTCCAAGATCTGAGTCAGAGGGCCTGGCTTAGCATCCTCGTTTTAATGTGGTAGAGAGAAAAACTCCTCCCAGGAAAAGACAGTCTTGATCTGCCTGTGTCAGATTGCAGGTTTGAGGGCCACCGTGCTGGTAGGCTATGTGTGAAAAGGCCCAGTTTGCAGGTGAGAGCCTGTGTGTGCATGTATGTGTTAATATGTATACATGTGTATGTGTGTGTTTTCCCATTACTTCTTCCTCCTAAGCAGCTGGAACAAGAAACTCAGAGCAGTAAGCTCTCTGCATACGCATCACCCACATGCCAAACAGGCCAAACTGGCAGTAGTGATGAGTGTCATATAGAGCAAATACACATTTTTCCCTGGATGTCTGGGTTGTCTCTGGCCCTAGTCTCCTCTTCCACTCCACATATGCTAGCCCAGAATCACAGTCCAGCCTGGTATAGAAGAGAACTCAGCCCTAGAGAGTAAGCTCATCAGCCCACCTGCCATTACTTCCACACTTATCCTTCTCTCAGGAAGCCTCTAAGGAAGAGGATCTCTGGTATGATCGCCTAGTCCAATTCCATCAATTTGCACCTTAATCCCAACTTCACCCTCACCATCTATTGAGTTTCTAGCCCTGTGACTTCTTGCAAATCAGACTCTCCAAATCACAGGTATCTCCTCTATAAAATGGAGATCATGGTATGAATAACTATGGTCATAACAATTCAAATAAAATACTATTGGCAAATGGTTGGTAAATTTTAAAAACATGCACAAGAGGACATTTCATGTTGTCTTTCTCTTCAGGTTTCTTGTGGTTTCTCAATGAAATGGAGACAATAAATCCTTATAGAATGGTTGATTGAACAAACAGGTAAGCCTTGTTTCTTACATATAATTGATGAATTAATATATCTATTGTGAGGTGATTTAATATTCTTACAGCAGAGTATAATGGAGTAGAAATACTCTGATTGGGAGGAGGGGTGTATTTATCAATCATAATTAGGCTGTGAAGACAACTATTAGTCCTGTCATCTAAGAAGCCAATCTGCTTAGCTGGAGTTCTTGAGAGGGCTCCCTTAATTAAACCAGCATGGTTTTGCTAACACATCATCATTTCTCTAAACAAACGTTGACTGATTTTTTTTACTGGACTTGGTTACTAAGAGCTTGACCTCTGTAAACATAGCCTCAACATGGAAAAAATGGGAAAAAGATACAGATATACCCTTTCCACATCAAAGGAAAATCTCACTCTTTCGTTTAATCTATTGAGTTTTCTGTACCCAAAATTATAGGCAACTAGACACTGACAATAAGGACAATCTGCTGATAAAAACCCTCAAGGAAGCCTTTTGCACCAACTAGCAGATTCCAACCTCCCCTCACACCACTGACTGCCATGTGAGGGTGGGTGAGTGTGTCCTCTTGCTGCAAGCCTGGACATTCACTTGCACACTGTTAGAAGTTGAAGCTGGTTGAAGGCTTTCTCCTTCTATCCTGGTTCGCATATGTACATTTCTTGTCCACTAAAACAAAAACAAATCTAACAAAACAAGATCACTTGTCTCTTATCCTGCTTTCTTACTGTAGTCACACAGCTTTTCTTTCTTTCCTTTTTATGTCACATACTCGTATATGCAGAGTACTCTATCCTATCTGATATGGTTTCCTAACCAACAATATTCTTCCTTATCCCTTCTGTCTGGACTACCTTGCCCAAATTATTTCCTGAATGTGCTCCCCATAGCCACTTAGCTGGAAAATCTAATACCTGTTTTGTAAAACTCCACTTCCTTCACCTCTTTGCAGTATTTGGCCCTGTAATAAATTGTTTTAAGTTATTAACCATGTCTTTTTATTTTCTCTTGTGATGCTTTGATATCTTGGGGCTTTGCTAACCCTGACCTTGGATGGACTACCCCTCATAGGGCTACCCACTTCCTAGAGATAGCAAATAACTTGCCCTCAAGAACACCTTTCAAATGTAAACCCCCAACCAGGCCTTCTATAAGGCTCTCACACTCAGGGCCATTCTCCACCTGCCCTAATCACCCCCAGGGACATGTAGTAGCATTCCCTGTGGTCCAGAGACTGCTGAAATTATTTCAACTAGCCAACCTCAGCCTGCTCACCCTATCTCATGTGTTACTTCCTATGTAAACCACAACAGGAGCTTGCCCATAACTCCCTCTTCTCCCTTTGCCCCGACTGACCCTTGAGCTCCCCTTGTGGTCTGCACACTGTGCCTCCTGCTTCTCCAGATCTGTGAGTATAAGGACCTCTTCCTTCATGAAAGTCATTTGCATGTCTATGTCTGACTGTAACCTATCAACACAAAACCCATCTACCCTTAAAGTATGTATCTTTTCTTGGAAAGTCACTTCTCTTCCCTTTGGAACAGCTCTCTGGTCTTTTAACTGCTTCTCCTTTTGTTTTGCATCATTCTATTTTTGTTTCTCCCATTCAAGTACTAACCAGGCCCAACCCTGCTTAGCTTCTGAGATCAGACAAGATCAGATACGTTCAGGGTAGTATGGCCATAGACTCTATTTTTGTTTCTGGTTTGCTTGCAGATGATCTGGAATCAGGGTCATACTTACAAGCTAAGGGATTTCTGATTGTAAGATGAGGTGGATAGTAAATAGTTTGGTTTTTTGTTTTTCTTAATGGGAATGGGGAGAAAATATTTAGGAAAGATGGCAGTTAGAATAAACTCCAGTAACCATACATTGAACACGTTCAACCTGTGAGATACAATTAAAAAGCATCTTTATTCTACCTCCCACAGTCCCTTTAAAGTTGTCTTTGCCATTGGCAACAGCCAAGATTGAGCACTTTATCTCACATGCCAGTCTGAGTTCAGTTATTTAAATGAGCAATTTCATGTGGTAACCCACACTGCAAACTTGACTTAGCATTTTATCCTTTTTGCTCTCCCTACTTCAGTTAACTACCTGCTGCCTAGGAGCGAGGTGTAGTCAACTTTTAAAAAAATCTGGTTCATCTCAAGAATCACCTCACTAAGTTTAGCTTATGTACCTACCATGCAGGCTAGAATGCAGGAAGAGAGAACTGAAAACAAATACTCAAGTCTCTTACATGATGAATATCATTGCAAGATGGTTTTGCTCTCCGTGTACCTGGCCAGGATTAAAGCTGACTCTTCCAGCTCTCCAGAGACTCTGTGGCTTTTAAGCCCTCTGACTTTAAATCCTGGGCATCTCTTTTGGCTGCTACTCTATGCTCAGCCCTTATATTTCTGGTTGTCCACTCTGAACACAACTTTCTCTGTTAGACTCCATTGCACTTTTAAGCAGCATTGATGGAAAGGATTTAAACTAGCTCTGGGACAACATTTGTATTGAGAACCTACATATGACCCCCTTCCCTTAGAGTTGGAGCACAGTCATGCCCCAGACCCTCAGGCTGCTTCACCTTTCCATGTTGTTTTTCCAACTACAATGCGCACATCTCCAATGCTGTGAGTGGTTTCATCTGAGTCTCTCTTACCAGGCTTGGGTTTAGAAGGAAGGAACCCATCTCTGGTGTGCAGTGGTGGGCAGTGGAATTCAACCCAGCAACATGTTTTTCCCAGGGAATCTTTTCCTTCTCTTCGAAACAGAGGTTTGGAAATGCCTGTCCTAGAACTTTGCTTTGAACCCTTTATCACCCAAGTCTCATAGACAAAACTTCCATTTTGACATCACATAAACTATTTTTAAGAGTGAAATAAAAATGAGAACTTTTACTATGCCTGTGATTTTAATGATCTTCCTTTAAATTATGCCACTATACACATTTAAAGTTACTGTATATATGCAAAATATGTAGGTATTATGTTTCTCCTAACAAATGTATTGTAAATGGAAATCTAGCTATTCTTTATAACATTTAGTTTTCTATGCCTGTGCAAAATCTCTCTTGTTTGGACAAGGCCATGATCTAGATTAGTGATTCTTAAACCTGGCAGCACATCAGTATAACCTGAGGAACTTATTTAAAATTCCTATGTAAGACTCTATTCCAGACCTGCTAAATCAGAGTCTCCAGGCCATCAACACTTTCATCAAGCGTCACCTGATCACCTGTGATTCACGTACATAATGAGGTTCACAGACCTCTTGGTTAGCTAGTCAGAAATGCCAGTGTCCCCTCAAAGGATGTAAACAGCCTCTAGTGGGCAAGTCTTGCAAATCCACACTTTAAAAACATTAGTCTCCCTGTAATCCCATCGGGAGTACATTCCAGCAAAGTTTTATTTCTATTTCTTTGTCATGAGGGCTTTTCTTTCTTAGTTTGCTCTGCTCCTGAAGAGTATGAAACCACCTCCAGGTTGATCAGTTAGCTCCTTGGTAAATCTGTTGTTATGGAACATCCCTGTGTAACAGAGTTGCTAGGGAAGCCTGAGTCATAACCTTCAACCCTGTGCTTTCTATGTTCCAGGGCTAAGTCCCTTATTAACCAGTTTATCTACTCGTTCTTTACTAGGCTTGACTACTTGGGTTTCTGCTGCCAGTTCTCTTGTTTTGTGTCTTGGTAGCCTTGGGGATTTTAAACACTTCACCCCTTTTTCTTTCCCCTTAATCAGAGAATTGGAGATCTCCATGGTTCTCATCAGCAACCTCTGCGTATGAAAATTATATTGAAAGTTCATGACTGTTGTAATGTTTTCCTGATTTGCTATTTTGATTTTTGTCTTCAATCAGTGGTAAACAGCTCTCTCTCTTCTAATTTATAGTCCAGGCTCTGATGCTGGGAATTATTATTATTATAGTTATTATTTTTATCCTCACCCGAGTACATGCTTACTGATTTTAGAGAGAGGGGAAGCAAGGGAGAGAGAAAGAGAAAGATAGATGTGAGAGAGAGATGTCCATTGGCTGCCTCTTGCATGTGTTCTGACCGGGGACTCTAACCGCAACCCATTCATGTGCCCTGACTGGGAATTGAACCCATGACCTTTCAGTTTACAGGATGACACTCCAACTGGCTCAATCTCACTGGCCAGTGCTGATGCTGAGAATTACTTGAAGGTCTCCTAAGATAAGTAGGTGGTGATGGCTAAGGCAGAACACATCTCTGGAGGTGAGGATCTTGGGTGCTTAGTAGGAATTTATACCTCTCTTCATCATCCCTGGAATCTAGACAATTAAAAAATTCTAACTCTCTGCTTCCAATCTTCTCCCCCAGCCTTCACCTCATCCTACTTTTCTATTGACACAGTTATTAGAGTCACCCTTGCAATTGTAGGTTTTCCCAACCTAATTCTCCCCTACCCCACCCCATCCCACTTCCACCTCACCCTTTGGGTTTCCTGTTACTTGTAGAATGGCCATGTCACCATGTTCCTATACAACCCAGTGCTATAGTCTATTTCCAGTTTGACTTTCATTTCTCCCACTAAAATTTTTCATTTTTCCATGATTCTCCTAGTATGCCATGCCCTTTTATGGGAACATGCTTTTTCCTGTGCAGTTCCCTGAACTGGGGAAGGGAAAGGGAACTTATGTGTTGGGCTGCTATGTTTTAGGTACTATGATAAATGTATATATTCATGTATCTCAGTAGTCCTTTAAAATACTTATTTGCAGCCCTATTTTATATATAGGAAAATAAATGCTTTTTAAAAATCTTGACTGATGTCACATAATTAGTAAGAGTCAATTCTGTCCAGCTGAGCTTACTTGTCACTTTCTTATGAAATCTCTTTCAAGTTTATTGCTCTCATTTTTTATTCACATATATTTATTTATTAGTATTAATTGAGAATGTATCATGTGCCAGACACTGTACTAGGTTCATTGGCAGGAGCAAGACACAACATATTCTTGCCCTCAAGAAGCTCACATTCTCACAGGGAGATAGATAATAAACTAGTAAACAAATGACTAAGAAAGTTATCGAGGTAGGTTCTGTAGAAATGATAAATAAGGTAATAGCAGGTGATGATATCTGGGAGAAACCTAGTTAAGACATAGAGAATAAGGAAAGGCCTCTCTTAGGAGGTGATATTTGAACTGTGACTTAGACAATGAGAAAGAGCTAAATAAGTTAAGTGCTAGAGAATTCCAAACACAGAGAGAAGTGCAAAGGTCCTGCAGCAGAAAACAGCTTGATATGTTTGAGGGATACTTTTGTTGGAGTGAAAAAAGATCAGGTTGACAAGGTAGGTTGTAGATTGGCACCAGATCATGTTGAATCATGGTCACTTTGGGTTTTATTCTAAAAGCAATGTAAATTCTTTGAAAGATTTTTAAAAATGGTTTTATTGAGGTATAATTAATATGCAATAAACTGAACATATGTAAAGTGCACAATGATAAATTTTGATATACTTATACACTTATGATATTATCATTATGCTCAAGATAAACCCCACTCAGCACCATTTCTGACTGCAACCTCAGGCAACCACTGATTTCCTATTACTGTAAAGTAGTTTACATTTTCTAGTATTTTATGTAAACAGGACTGATATCAGAGTAATGCCAGCCTTATAAAATGGTTTGGAAAACATTTCCTCTCTTCAATTTTCTTTAAGAGTTTGTTCAAGTGGGTATCATTTCTTCCTAATGCTTTGTAGAATTTACTGGAAAAGCCACCTGTACCTGGAGTTTCCTTTGTTAGAAAGTTTTAAGCTATAAATTCAATTTTTAAAAAATAAGTATAGGTTTATCTATTTTGGTTGTCTATTTCTTCTTGAGCAAATGTTGGTCTCATGTCTTTTAAGGACTTTGTGCATTTCTTTTAAGTTGCCAAATTGTTTGGCATAAAGTTGTTCATAAAAATAATCATTTTAATGTCTGTAGACCCTGTAGTGATGTCAGCCCTCTTGTTCTTGGTGGTGTTAAAGTGTCCTCCTCTTCCCACCCTGCCCTCCATGTGTCTGGGTAGAGGTGTATCATGTTTATTGACCTTTACAAATAACTAGTTTTTGGTCTCACTAATTTTCTCTCTATATTTTTTGTTTTATATTTATATTGGTTTTTGCTTTTATTGTTATTTCTTTATCCTGTTATCTTGAGGTTAACTTTATTTTTTCTAGTTTTTTGAGGGGGGTGTTTTTTGTTCATTTTTAAGAAGGAAGCTATGGTCAGAGATATGAGACCCATCTTCAGGCTTTCTTCACTCTGGCTGGAGGAAGGGAAATTACTCTGGGTCTTGTGTGGCCTCTGAGGAATGATTCCCTCTAGTCTTTTCTCCCACGTCTCAGCTGGTTTTCTCACAGGAACTCACTGAGCAGCACTCAGCTCAAAACTCAAGGAAGACCCTCTGAAGATCTCTGGAACTCTCTCTGTTTGACCCTCTCTGCTCTCCAGTACTCGCCCTTGAACTCTGGTGACCTTGTCCTCTTGGACTCCTAGTACTGTTTCCTCAACTCAGCAAGGCCACCCAGATTGTTGCTTCCTTGTCTCTACAGCCTGACCTGGAAATGCCCTTCATAGGGCTTTACTTTGTTGTCTTTCAGCTATCACTCTCTTTCATTGGCTGACATCTAATATTATGAAAATCATTGTTTCATATGTTTTAAACCATCTTTTTAGTCATTTTATATAGGAGGATAAATATACACTCTGTTTTTCAGAAATGGAAGTCTATCAGAAATGGAAGGCTCATCTCTTTGAAGGATTTTTAGTAGAGGAGACATTATACCAGTTGTGGTTTAAAATGATCATACAGGCTATAGTGTGGAGAACAGATTGGATGTAGGATGAACACAGGCAAGAAATGATGATATTGAAGCTAGATTTTTGCAAGGAATATGGAGGCAGAGGGCAGATCTAGATGCCTTTGGAGATGGGGCCAACAGGGCTTAGATGTGCAGAAGGGAGAAAAAGAAAGAGTGAAGGCTGCCTCCTGGCCTTTTTCCTGGAGCAACTGGACAGATGGGGAAAGCCCTGGGTAAGAGTTGGGGTGGGGTGCTGTTGGAAGGCAGAGGTTGAGGGTTACCATTTGTGCACAAGCCTGAGATGCCTTTAATATTCAAATGCAGCTGGTGCTATAGTGAGAGGGCTATAAGAATGTGGAGCTCTGTGGAGAGGTCAGGGCTGGAGGCAGATTTTCAACATGCAAAGCTCTGGGACTGAAAGAAATAACCTAGGAGTAGCGTGTAGATAGAGGAGAAAAGAGGACTCAGGACACAATCTGAAGGGTCAGCATCTAGAGGTCAGGAGATGAAGAGCTGAGATGGAAACCAAGAAGCACCTATCTTTCTACATTACTTAGTTCTTTTGTTGAAGCATGCATCATTCTGTATTGTAGTCACCTATTTGTTCACCCAGCACTCAGTGGGTCTGTGAGCCCTTGAGGTCAGAGGCCCTATCTTATTTTGTATGACCCATGTCTAATGTAATGCCTGGCACACTGGAACCTTTGAATGAATGAATGGGATTAAAATTTGATTGGTGTGAGATCAAAAGGACACAGTCTTTTTATAGTCCAAGGGGCTGCAGAGGATAATTCTTGGAAAAATTAGACAGGCTCAGAAGAAAAAATAAAGGTGCAGAACAAGCCCATGAGCCCCAGTTCCTGACTATAAACTAAAAGACCTGGTGAAGTGCTCTCTCATGTTACTTCTGTGGATATGGAAAACATGGACGAAAACTCTCTGCCTGGCTTCCCGCTACAGAACCTGCAAGGAGACAAAACAATGTGTTCAGGTTGGGCTTCCTTGGTGGATGTTTCTATTCTTTTGGTCTTTTGTCTGTTTTCGAGCAGATCAAAGCACGGCTTGTGAAATGTTTTGGCCCTGGATTAGAATTTAAGATGCACAAAGGTCAAGAATGAACATTAATAAAAAAATCATTTTGACCCTTTTGAACTGGAGGGTCACCAGTGGGGTCAAAGGAGGCCAGGTGTATCCCTGCCAGCCCCCCAGAGAAATAAAGACGTCTTCCCTGATGAGTCAGGAGAATGGTTACTGACAGCTCCATGTCAACCCCCTGCCAGGCTGGAGAGCCAAACCTCCCTCTCTTGACTTACAGGACTGGCAGACATGGTGACAGGAGCCTGGCTGAAATCTGGGCCCAAGTAAAAGCTGGATGCAGCGCCGCAAAGAAAGGCAACCTTCAGAGGTTAACCATGATATTTACAGTTTCATAATTTCTGCAAGAGCTGTGGTCTTGTGTTCTACATGTTCAGCAAGTTGAACAGAGCCTGAAAGGTTTAACTGTCCAGTTGAAAATACAATAAAGTTTATTTTGGTTAAAACCTGAAATGAGTCTGAGTTTGAATTTTTCAGCCTGGTGGCTTTGTGTAAACAGTTTACTTAACATCGTTTTTGGCTCTTTTTCAATAAACCACCATGATAATCCCATTCACAGACAAAACAGATCACAGATTAGCAGACAGGCTGCTGTAAAACAGCACATTACCTGCTCTTTGTGTGAAATGTAAAGATCTGTTTTTAAGAAAGGACTTGTCCATCTCTGATTTTGTAACTGGAAACATAGTTTCTTTGGACTTGTATGGAAAAGAAGGAACATGACATTGTTTAGCTTCTTTTTATACCACAAAAATAGATTTTAATTAAGCACATAAAGTGAGCTGGGCTAGGAGCTGCTATTTTCCAGAGAAGGCATGCTGGCTTTATTCAAATTGGAAGAGACCTCAGGAGGATGCCAAAATCACCTATTGCTTACATTTCATTTTAATGTGCTCAAGTTCAATAAAAGTTTATCATCTCCATTAAACCAGTACCTATTGGAACTGATTTAATCTCGTTAGCACAAAGAACCACATGAAAGAAATCAAGTCCCCAGGACAAGATTGTGCATAGTACAGTTTTGGGGTATAAATTAAATAAAAGAAATGAAGCACCTTCCCAAGACAGAGTGCTTCTCACCTGCTTTTGTGCTTGCATGTGCATGTGTGTGCATGCATGTGTGTGGCACATGTGTGTGCATCTATGTGTGTATGTGTGTATATGCACACTCTTCTGCTCTTCTGTGCAAAGTTCTGGCCGTGTGCCACAGTGCAGCATGCCTGGGAGGCTGCCAAGCTCGGGAGTCCTCAGCTGCTCAGTGTCACAGCACCACTGTGCTCCCCACGGACCATGAATTGTGTGACATTTGAACAAACAAATGTCATGTGTAGGGGTGCTAGTCAAATGTCTACTGGCAGCAGCTCAATGAGGACATATATCATGATCCCAGCCCACAGAGCTGCAGTGTGTGCATGTGTACACACACAGCTTCCTTGGCAAGGAAGTCTCAGTGTGCTTTCCATTTTCAACATACATTTTTCCATACGCTAGAAAACCTCCTGCAGTTCATTGCTAGATGTGAACAGAGTCCATCCAGGGGTGGTTTTTTTTTTTTAATTTAGCCTGTAGCTTGCTTGACCTTGAGACTCGGTTACATGGAACATGAATGACAAGTTGGTGTGGGGATGACTGGCTGCTTCCCTGAGGCTCATCTGAGGGTTCAGGGATGCAGCAGGTGTGATCTGGGGTCTGAGCTTACTGGAGACAAAGCTGCAGGCAGAAGCTGAGGGACCAGTGTCCCTAGAAGACTCAGTGAGCACTAAGGCGCAAAGAGGTTTTCTTAGGGCACAGGCTGGAAAGGTCTGGAACAGAATAGCTGTCCCATGCCTCAGCGGAGGCCACAGGGAGTACAGCCTGTTGTTGGCACTTGTGGTTGTAGCTTTGGGAACAGAGGGTGATTGTCACCCTCAGCATGATGCTCAGTATCTTAGCTACAGGGACACAGCTTTGAAAGTGACAAGGGAGGGAGCCTAGAAAGGAAGAGTATGTGATAATAGTTTTGGATTGCTGTGAGACTTCCTCAGGATCGCTGGAAAATATCCTGTTAGGCTTTGAGTGGGGATTATGGTCCCCTCTTACTCAGGGTGGGTGTGAGTCATGAAGCACTGAGAGACTGCCTCAGGATCCCCTGATGACATTAATCATTGGCTGAAGAGCTGTTTACAGACCCTCTATTGAGTTCCAAGCACTTTAGTAGACCCATGTTAGTCAGCTCAGGCTGCCATAATACATTACCATAGCTTGTGTGGCTTGAACAACAGACATTTATTTCTCATACTTCTGGAGGCTAGGAAGTCCAAGATTCAGGGATCAGCAAGTTACTTTTCATCCGGAGGCCCCTTCCCTTGTCTTATAGGCAGCTGCCATCTTACATGCTCATATATGTCAGGAAAGAGAGAGCACGAGCTCTCTGGGGTCTCTTCTAATAAGGGCATTAATCCCATTATGAGGGACCCACCCTCATGACCTCATCTGTTGAATAATTCTAATTACCTCCCAAAAGTCCATCTTCAGATTCCATCATATTGGGGGTTAGGGTTTCAATATGTGATTTTTTGGAGAACAAAGACCTTGTGTGGGAGCTCATGCTCCTTCCAGACCTTTACACAGTAGTCAGAAAGAGAAGACCAAGCAGTACTTGGGGGAAGACAGCTCTCAGCAACCCCCTTGTCTCTCCCTTCAACCCAGTCAGCACCATTCACATTGCTTGTGTCTGTCTTTTGAACATGGCTCTTCCCTCCTCCCTGAAATCACCTCTAAACATCCTGGCTTTCTCAGCCTGCAGCTCAAGGTCACCTCCTCACAGAGGTCTCTTCCACCTTCCTATGGCAAATCCCCCTTAGGGGACTCTCAGCCACTCTTTGTTACTCAACCTGCTTTATTTTTCCATAACACCAAAACTAGTTAAAAGCATTTTGTGTATTTGTTTCCTTTTTTATCATCTAGATTACATCTTCCCCAACACTTACTCACCCCCAGCAATATGGGCTCCATGACAACAGGGATCTAAGACAATTTCTGTGTCCTCCAAAAACTGAGAACAGTATCTAGACATGGCAGGTGTCAATAGCAAGTGTCAATAGGTGAATCCTAAGTGCCATAGAGGGACTGTGTGTGTCCTTTGTACACACAAAAGTCGGGGAGGGGTGGGGAGAGTCATGGTCTATGCACATCAGAGACAGTCTTGGAGGATGGGAAGGATTTTGACAGATGAACATGTGAAATGAGGAGGGAAGCTCACTCATCGCTTTGGCTCTGGAAAGGTCACCTTCTTTTCCCCTTTAACACAGACTCATAAGTTTCTTTGGAGAAGGTTCTGTGATGGTCTTATTCTAGAATATCAAAGCTTTGGCTGTAGGGAGTTTTCCTTGATATCTGACTTAAAATGTGAACTTGTTCCTTCACTGTTTTCAGCCCACTTTTATCTGCCATTTAATAGAAACACTATGAACTCTGCTCATCATCCATTTAATAGAAACACCATAAACTCGATTCATTATCCTTTACATTTGGAAAAAGACTATGCAAGTGCCAAACAGTAATACTCTTATTTTCAATGTTATCTTTTCATTAAAAAATGCTAAATAATACTGGGGGTGCTGCATAATTGTGCTTTAGGTTCATAGATGATTCTGGGTTTCTCTTTGTGTTAGGGACATTTCTTGGGTTCTCATTTGAATGGGAAGTAGTAGGAGAAGCAGAGCAAATGGGCTTTTGCAAGCCTCATTTCCCTACATGTTGTAGTTTAAAGCTTCATAACCTGACTTCTAAGGACCCAGGCACTAATCTGAAAGCTTTGCTTGCAGAAATTCATGCAGCAGACAGTCAGTGGCATTGCCCGGGAGCCAGACCTTGTGCTTGGTGCTGACTCAGGAGAATAAGACAAGGCAAATGAGACATGGTCCCACAGAAGGGCACGTGGAGTGAAATGTGAGGCTCATAACTGGTACTCATGTGTGTGCCATGTGTCATACATGGCAGAGGTGGACCAAGAAGGCTTTGAAAGAAGGTCCAATGGAGTCCTCTCAGCAGCACCTTTTCAGGATGCTCTGGACCCCTGGCCATGGTTTTAGCCTGGTGCACATCAGACTGTGGGCCAGGGCCTTCCAGAGCTTCTAAGGATGTAAACTCATCCACTCTCCCTCCCTGCACAGCTGCTCTGCCAGTAGAGTGGGAGACACAGTCTCTGCAGGACTCAGCCCAGCATTTCCCATCCCACAGCAGCACCTCCTCTCTTTGCAGGGCAGTGCTCCTGAAGCCTCCCCTCTCAGTGTACAGGAAACATAAAGTAAGCTTCAAAAGCAGGACAGCCACTAAGAGGGAGCTGACTTTGAAGTTTAGAGCTGTAGGTTGGAGGGAATTCTCTTGGCTGAGTCACAAAGGAAATAAAATGCCATCTTAAGGAGAATAGCTTTAGATTTTCACTTTATCTTCAAAATAAAAGATTAAGGACACAATTCTGGTTGAGATGGTTAAGCAGGTGCCTGCATAATTGAATTTCATGCTCATTATTTCCCTCTGAAGTGGTGTACACAAGCAGTCATTGGAAAGCAGGTTTAGCAAACACCCTGGCCAGGGCTTTGCTGATCTTTACAGCTTTCCCAAATTGTCCAAGTCCTTTTAGTGGTTGTGGCTGTTACGCAGTATTCATATCAGGTAGCACTGATTCAGCCAGTGACCCAACTGGGTTCAAGACAAGCTTCTCTTCCATCAGCTAACTTGTCATAGGATTTGAATTTTTGTTTTTTGCACAAGACTAAACATGGTCTAGGGGATACTTTACACTGCACTGGACAGACAATGCCCCCATGGCTTTGGTTTCTATGTCAGAGTCTGAAGTAATAACATGCCTAAGTTCACAACAATGTACCGGAGCTTTTTATAATACTGCACCTGTATCAGGCCAGGAGGTCTATGGAAATCTCTGGTATTTCCATTCAATTTTGCTATGAACCTAAAATTTCTCTCAAAAACAAAAATCTTAAAAACAAAAGAATATACCAGGCAGGGACACTCTTGTGATAAAAGTTGAGTGTTGTTGACTCCAGTCTAAGCCCTTGTTTCCTCTTTGCTATTCAGTTTCTTTTTAAAAATGGAAGACTAAAAGGATGGTTCAGCACAAGTAAATGAACTACCTTTAGTGAAAATCCAGGGATCAGTTGGGAAAAATTCTCAGCTCCTTGGAATGACCAGATGATAGAAATTGAAGCTCGACCTTAAATGAATATTATCTGTAGATCTTATTGGGGGGAACTCCCCCTAGATGGAGAGATGAGGGAATTTCTTCTTTTTTTTTTTCTTTCTTTATATATATATATTTTTTATTTTTTGTTTTGGATGAGGGCATTTCTCATGTGGACCCTGCTGTGTTCACAGTACGTTTGGGGACTGCTTTCCTCCCCAACAAAGACTTCAACACAGCTCTCTGACAAGACTCATTCTTGCATTTCCTGTTGGAGCAACATCAGAGTTCATGGGTCTCAGGTATTGGCTGCAAATCTTTGGGATGAGGAGTGGAAGGAACTGCCATTTCTTGAGCTCCACGAAGAGCCAGGTCACAGCTGCCAGGCTGCCTGCGCGCCATCTGAGAGGCGTGGATGAACACCATCCTTGCTGTGCTGCTCACGCTTTCTGCAAGGAAAGACTACGGCTTTGTTTTTTATATCTTTTTGTTTTTCTTTTTTCTTTCTCCTTGTTGTCACATTCCAGGGGTGTCCAACCCATGGCCTGCAGACTGCATGAGGCCCAGGATGACTCTGAATGTGGCCCAACACATAATCATAAATTTACTTAAAACATTATGAGATTTATTTTTGTTGTTGTTACTGTTTGTGTATTTAATCTTTGGCTCAAGACAGCTCTTCTTCCAGTGTGTTCCAGAGATGTCAAAAGTTTGGACACCCCTTTAGTCCATACCCTGTTCAACAAACTGAGCCAAGGATCATGTGTTCCAGTGTTACACCAACATCAAATCACTAAGAAGGTTTCTACACACTTTCTGTTGTCATACCTGCCCGGTCAAGAGATACATAGGCACACACCAGCACCAGTTCGTGTGGCACACTTCTTTGAGCAGCAAGACAGGCATCATCTCAGCAAATAAGTCGTCTGCTTAAGGTTACACAGCAGGTAAAAGCTGCAATCCCACTTCAGGTCAGGATTGCTCCAGCACCTCTGGTTTACATATAGGAACTGTTAAACAGGCTGTGAAATTAATTATGTCAAAGTTACTAGATTTCAAATAAGTTATCTGTGAAAAGAGAATGGAAGGAAGGGTGACCTCTCAGTTCCCTAAACTATCTTTTGATTCTTCTCAGACTAATCAGGCCATTCCCCTCTCCCACCCCCAACCCCTCCAGAGCAAACCGAGAGTCTCTGTGACCATGACCTTTCTCCCATTTCCTTCCAATCCTACTCCCTACTGAAGCTGCTCCTTACTCACCCCTTCCCAACAGCATGGAATTCAAGGGAGCGGGGAGAGAAGAGGCATCAAAAAAAAGAAAAGAAAAGAAAAGAAAGAAATTATAGTGTCCAAGAGCCCTCAGGAATCCAAACACAGCAAAATTATTATGTTTAATGTAAAAATTGAACTTAAAATAATTCTGCTCTGTGTTTAATAACAACAGGTATGGCTGAACGAAGCCAAGCTGGCTAGGTCCTCTCTGCCAGGCAGCCTGGCTTCTCTTAGCAAAAAGATAAAGCAAATGAGAGCTCTTGAAGGTTAATAGAATCTATCACCTCCTAAAGAATGCAAACTGTATAAATATTCAGGTTTTAAAATAAAATCCCCCAAAGCCAGCATTGCAAAACTAGGTCAGCTTGGTCTGGTGGGGCCTCCTGGCTGTCTTTTGTGTTGTGTGGCGGTGTGTCGTGTGATCAGAATATCCATGACATATAGACATAGTCTTTGCCTCTCAATTGTATGTTGAAACTGTGAAAGCAGAACTCCCATAGCTCAAGTTTACAGAAATACATGACAATGTTTGAAGTAGCTTAGCTGAGACTAAAACAGTCTGACATCACCGTCTTGGGGAAGATGATGGAAATTTCTTAATTTCTTTAGAAATTGAACAAATGAGTTCTTTTCAGGTGTTCATTTGGCCACCCAAGTACAGGTTTTGGGCTGATGTGGTTTTAGAAAGTCATACAGAGATACAGAACTTCTCCTTAACATGCCAGCCACATCATGCAATTCTGTGTATCGGACTGGGTTGGTTATTTTCCATTTGCCACCCTGCCTCACCCTGATTCATTCTCCAGCCTTCTCTGCTTTGCTTGCGCCCTAGGATGCTAACCCAGTGGATTGTATTACCTGGGCTCTGCGCACCTCTGACTCCCAGCTGGATTTGGCTGAAGGGAGACGCCAGCAGGAGCCTGGAGGGCAGGGGGGGAGAGAGGTCAGGTTCAGTTCCCTATAGGTGCTCCTCTTCTGTGTCCCAGCTCTCTGAAGGCTCTCTTTCCCTCCCAGGGTCTCTGTTCTCCCACTGTAAACCTAGCCCCTGGGTGACTCACCTTCTCATTTCCTTAATCCTGCCCTTGGGCCTATCTGTTTCCAAATGGGCTCTGGATGATATGCAGAACTGTCTCTTAGCCACAAGCTCCTGGTCAAGAGCTTCGGTGTCCTCATCTAACTTGGGTACTACAATACTACACTGATTATGCAGAGGATAAGTGAGGTAACCTCGTATTGTTAGGAACAAGAAATGATACTTTTCATCTTTGAAGCTTTTTTTTTGCATATTGCCTTGCATCACCTGTTGGTGGTAGAAAGAAACCATGCTTTATTATTTTTTCTTCCTCTTGTTTCTGAGTGAATCATCATCACCTCACTTATTTTCTGTAGCAGAGTCATGCATGTATAATCTATGGTTCACATGCACAAACTCAAGCTGTACAGGTACATCTATAACTGTTTCCTGAGTTTCTGCTGCCACTGATTGTGTTTGGGGGATTAGAGCAGCTTTTCCAGTTTCTCACAGTTTCTCTGCCGGTGTCCTCGCCACCACCCTCACGGCTCTCTTCTGATCAAGTTAGTATTTGAGGATAATGGAGCATTTACGTGTCCTCCTGGTGGTGCTTCAAGAAGCCTCAGGTGCATAACTGTCTCTGGGTCCACACTGGTCTGGGACTGGGTCCAGGGCACCTACATGCTAGCAGCCACTCACATAGGCCCAATCACATCCAGCTGTTTGGAACATTATGCTGCATTTACTGGTGATGTTCTGGTTCTGGTCTTTGGTCACAAAGTTTCTGTGTTCTGTTTTTACCACTCTGCTGATTTATTGTGGCTGTCAGCTTCTCTGAACTCCATCAGAACTTAGAGGACCTCTAAAACTCTCCACACTGTGCACTAAGTGTAGAGAGCCCAAAGCCTGTCTGCAACCTGTTTGCATAGTTGCCTACCTCCGTGTTGGTCTCCGTGTTAGTCTGGCACCCAAGTCCATTTGGAAGGGAGCTTACAACAGCCCCTGGTGTGTGGCTCAAGAAAGCAGAAACAAGCTGTTGTGCAATGGAATAACCCGAACATTCACCTTTTTTAAAAAGCATTTTCTATTGATTATGCTATTACAGTTTTCCAAATTTTTCTCCCTTTATCCCACCTCCACCCTGCCCCCCAACCCTCCAGTATTCCCTCCTCCTTACTTCATGTCCATGGGTTGTACATATAAGTTTTTTGAGTCCTCTGTTTCCTATACCATTTTTGTCTTTCCCCTTCTATTTTATGCCCACTAATTATGCTTCTTCTTCCCTGTACCTTTTCACCCCTATTCCTCCCTTCCCCCTCCCCACTGAACTCCCTCTGTGTGATGTCCATTTCTCTGATTCTGCTCCTATTCTAGTTGTTTGCTTAGTTTTTGTTTTCATTGTTTTTCATTTCTTTTAGGTTCATTTGTTGATAGTTGTGTTGTTGTCATTTTACTGTTCATATTTTTTATCTTCTTTTTCTTAGGTAAGTCATTTTAATATTTCATATAGTAATGGCTTGGTGATGATGATGAGCTCCTTTAACTTGACCTTATCTGGGAAGCACTTTATCTACTCTTCCATTCTAAATGAAAACTTTGCTAGATAGAGTAATCTTGGATGTAGGTCCTTGCCTTCCTTTCATGACTTCAAATACTTCTTTCCAGCCCCTTCTTGTCTGTAAGGTTTCTTTTGAGAAATCAGCTGATAGCCTTATGGGCACTCCTTTGTAGGTAACTCTTTCCTTTCCCCTTGCTGCTTTTAAGATTCTCTCTTTGTCTTTAATCTTGGGTAACTTAATGATGATGTGCCTTGGTAAGTTCCTCTTTGGGTCCAACTTCTTTGGGACTCTCTGGGCTTCCTGGACTTCCTAGAAGTCTATTTCCTTTGCCAGATTGGAGAAGTTTTCCTTCATTATTTGTTCAAATAAGTTTTCAATTTCTTGCTGTTGTTCTTCTCCTTCTGGCACCCCTATAATTCAGATATTGGAGCATTTCAGGTGAAGACTCTCTTCACTTTTTTGAATTCTTGTTTCTTCACTCTATTCCCGTTGGATGTTTGTTTTTTCCTTTTGTTTCAAATCATTGCTTTGAATCCTGGTTTCCTTCCTGTCATGTTGGTTCCCTGAATATTTTGCTTTATTTCATTTTGGGTATCTTTCATTTGTTTTTTCATTTTTTGACCAAGCTCAGTCAGATCTGTGAGCATTCAATTACCAGGGCTTTAAATTCCCCATCAGATAGGTTGGCTATGTCCTCATCATTTAGTTCTGTTTCTGCGGTTATGCTCTGTTCTTTTATTTGGGCCATATTTCTTTGTCTTGGTGCACCAGTCTGGTTGTTATGATTGATTTTTCTTTACTTCCTTGGTTGTCAGAGTTCCATGTGGTTTGATTTTCTGGCACTACTGGTTGTTTATTGATTTTAGATTGGTTGTTATCCTCCTTTCGGTTGTGTGAGGAAGCGAAGGGTTGCTACTTATGCCTCCATCTTGGCTGGAACCTCTCCACCTTTTTTTTTTTTTAATTAATGCAAACAACAATTTTGAACTCAAGGGAATTAAGATTCATGTCTCAGATTCCAGATCCGCTCTTTCCCTTCACAACTCTTCCACCTGAATCCAGATTTGTTCTCTACATCCTCTCCAGGCAGAGTGGGTACCTGTCTCATCCAGTATGGAGTTTTCTCTACTTATGAACTATAATAGGGCTTGATGTTTAACTCTCTGACCTTTCCTTTTAATAGGTCAGACAAACTTTGGGCAGTTGTTCATTCTTTTTCTTTCTTATCAAAGACTGGCTTGAATCAAGACTATTATTTCTCTAGGAAGCAGAACTTACAGCTAGAGGTCTCCTGTGTTTTCTTTCTTTCTTTCTTTCTTTCTTTCTTTCTTTCTTTCTTTCTTTCTTTCTTTCTTTCTTTCTTTCTTCTTTCTTTCTTCTTTTTTCTCAAACATTAATTTAGTGCCCATGACACACACTCTGTGCTTATTTAATTTATACTAAAAAATAGTGTCCAATGTAGAATTTTGAAAGTGACCTTACACACATACTCGGTGTGTGCCCCCAAAATCAAAATTTCTGTCAGACTTTTTGGTAGGACTTTTTTTTCTCATAAACGCCAGATCCTGTGTCTAACTCAATCACAACTTATAGTCACTGTCTTGCTCCTACATTGGATTTTAATTTGATTGTTATGGTTGTTTAGCTAGTTGATTAGAAGCCAAAGTCATAATTCCCTTCAACTTTAGTTGGAGCCTGTACATGTTTTCATTATATATAGACACACAGATTTTAAAAACATGTGTTTAGGTCTAAGAGATGAGAGAAGAGATGATCATTAGAATTTTCTGGGATGGGGAGAAACACTGTAAATACAGAATGTGATGACAGTAATTTGCTGTGTCACCATCACAGGGAAATGACAGCACTGCTGGTTCTTTTGGGGGAAGTTGATAACATTTGTCCCATCCTCTCTTCCTATGGCCACTGTTGGAGCTCAGACCCTCAGCCCCTTCCTTACTTGTCTCCCTGCTGCTCCCTCTGCCAGTCTCCCATTGTTTCCTGCCAATGTGTGCCCTGTTGTGCAACCAGAATCATCTGGTGAGGGCGACAGACCTAATTTTAGGATTTAGTTTGGCCTTACAAGCAGTAATTTGAAAACTCCAACCACATTCTTTGAAGCTAAGGGGGTTGCTATTAAGAGATAGGTGACTCAGCAATGGACTATTTCTTATTCCCGGCAAGTCCTCCAGAATACAATGTGAAAGGGAGGGGAGAAAAGGGTAAGCCAAGGACTTTCCCATTCTGTGCAACGATGGAAAGGACAAACCCACAGTGAGGGGTACAGTCTTGAAAACTAAGGTGCAGGTAGGGAAAGATGTCTTCCCACCTTCAGAGTTAGACTAGAGCTGAAAAACTCAAGGTTCTCTGGGACCAGGCAGGAAGTGGAAGAGTGTTGGGGGCTGCTTGCAGGAAAGGGTAAGGACTGGCAGGCTGAGGAGGGCCTGACTTGCCCAGAGACTACCATGATTCAGCTGCAGCCCATGAAAACCTTTCCTATTTTTCTAAAGAAGTTGAAAATCTAGATTTTTATATGAAATCTGATCATTCTTCCATGCCAGATTCTGTGTGTTGGTTTGGCCCTGGGACTCCCAGTTTGTGACTTCTGGTTTAAACTGTAGTATGTCTGAGATGTGGAGGTGCTGCTGGTGGTGGTGCTGGTGGCATGTGATTAAACAGTTACCTCCTGAACAATTAACAAGTTACAAGAAAGTCTGTAAATCATCTCAGAGTTGAAAAGACTGGAAATGCTCTGTCTATCTTGAAATTCTCCTTCTGAAGTTCCCTCCATCCCTGCCCATCCCCTTCTCCACCTGTACATGCATCAAGGACAGGCTATTGTGTGGGACATGATGTCAAGTCTATGGACTTCTCTGCTCCCATCTCCATGGAATATGTCCAGCTTGCATAACTCAGACTTGGAGAAATGTACCACTGGAGTATGGGCTGTGACCTTCACAATACGATCCACCAGGGTAGACATGGGGTGGTGTTTCTAGAAAGCTTGTTATACAGTTTCCCAGTGGAGATTAGAATAAGGATTTATATTTACAGAGAAGGTCAACACGAGGATTGAGGACTGGGTGGAGGAAATGAAACATGGAGCTTCTCATGTGAGTTGTGAGAAAACTCACATAACATACAATTATGAATTTCCCCACCTGAGTTATAGTATCATTCTAATTGGGGAGATCAATATTTAGAAAACAAGCTCACTAATGAAAGAGATAAGTACAAAATGTGGTCCTGAGAATGCCTACAGACAAGAGAGACTGACTGACACTGAGGTGGGGCAGGCAGGTTTCAGAGAAGGCCTCCCAGAGGAAGGCCTTCAAAGATTTAAAGGTGCAGGAGGATTCGAAGAATGGATGGACAATGTGGGACTGGGGAGGAGGGAAAGGGAAAGTAGTCCAGATGGAGGAACACCATGTGCACAGTGTGTGCTGGGAAGAAAACTGGGCACTCCAGGAACTGGAGATTGGAGTGGAAGATTTCCATAGGAGATTAGAGTGGGCGATGAGTTAGGAGCAAGGTGGAACACAGTGAGAGATGAACTTGAGAGGTGGCAGGGCACCACAACGCAGGGCTTTTCATGCCCAAGCACAAGGAGGAATCCAGGAATGGTTTTAAGTAAGGCAGGCACATGGTCAAAACTGATACTGGAAAATGTTATTCTGGCTTCAGGGCAGAAAACAGGTTAGAGCAGGAGGCAAGCAAATGCAGGGAAACCTTAGCAAGTTTCTTGAGGCTAATAATTTTTGAACTCTTACTAATGTGCTTGGTACTGTTCTAAATCCTTCACCTCGTGCATATATGAAATGCTCACAATGCTCTGTGAAGTAGGTATGACTATTGTCCCCATTGTACAGATTAAGAAGCTGAAGCACAGAGAGAGTAACTTTCCCAGGTCACACAGCAGGTAAAGAACTCAGACTAGGGGAGTGTCTGGGCTGGAGGTGAGAAGGGAACAAACCTCAGAGACAGACATCCAGGAGCTAAGTCTGTGGGGTTAGATAGGCTGGAAATGGAATATGTGTGTCAGGCATTACCAACAGGGATTCCAGGTTCCTGGCTGATGCCGGTGTCTGGATGGCAGAAGCATTCCTTAAAATTGAATAACTAAAGCAGCCCAGGTCACACAGCTGAAGAAAGAGGCAAACTCCAATCTCTGCCTTCTTACTTCAGGGGTCTCTACTCTTAACCAGCACAATCTGCTGCATCTGTTTCTAACAAAGATGTGGGGAGATGCTGGAGACAAAGCACACCCCAAGGCAAACTGCATGATTCAAATCCTCGGCATAAAATTTTCTCCCAAAACAAAAGAAAATTGGACAACCAGCTGCCACTCATCACTTTCTGTATGACAGTGCAAAACTTAATTAATAACACAGCTCCCACAAAGGGCCAACATGAACCCAAATTTGCTTGAACACTAGATATGTGACTTGGGGACTTAACTATTCTCTGTGCCTTGATTTCCTCATCACTGTATAATTTCACCTGCCTCATGGGATTTTTGTAAGGATTAAATAAATCTATGTATCCATCTTAGATAAGATCTGGTATATAGTAAGTGCCATGTAAGTGCTTGCCATTATTATTTTGTTGTTATTGTTGTTAATGTTAACAATTGTTTTTGCTTTGGTTGTGCTGGGTTGTTTAATACCACTCCCTTTCCTTCCCTCATTTTCCAAGAATTATGGTAACTTTTGTTCCTTCTCTCCCTGAATTCTGGATATTAGGACTCTTTGTTAGATGGGGATTGTTTGTAAACTTCTGCATGTTGGTCATCAGCAGTCTAAATGCCTTTAGGGAGGTTGGACATTGTGGCTGTAGTTCACATCTAAATTGTTAGCTCTTTCAAGTGCCCTGGATCTCTCTTCACTTAGCATTTAGGGGAGTGGTCATGTCTCCCTGGTGTCAGTTCAGTTTTATCCATTAAGTCCTGGATAAATGCCTCATTTTTGTGTGTCTTGTAATCATAAATCCATTTGTTTATTGATTCAGCAGGTAAATCAAGGAGCATCCTTTATATGTAAGCTCAAGGCCCTGTATTAGGCAGATTAAAGGGTTAAGCTACAAGCCTAACATCTGGTTGATACGACAGTACTATACACACATGGAGAACCTGAATGGTAAACACTTCAGGGTAAAGGGATAGGGATGTCACAACCTGCAACATCTGTTTCTTCCTTTAGATTTTTCAAAATGGAATTAGAATAAGAATAATAATTAGTTCACATCTCTTGGGTTCTATGTGGAAGGCACCATGTTTAAATTCTTTGCATATATTATCTCATTTGACCTTAAAAAAAGGCTATGATGTAGATATTTTTATTATCCCCATTCCACACATAAGAAACTGAGGCTTAGAGGTTACCCAGTGTTGGAATAAGTGAAGCATTAATTAATTTGAATATCATCTTTGAGGCCAGCAAAGTATTGTCCTTATCATTTTTGTTTTATTACTTTATTACTTTTTGTTTTCTTTATTATTCTTCACCATCAGTGAATTTCTTTGGCAGCTTCTAGTTTAGCTTTTGCAATTGATTTTCACAGTACTTCTTTCTCTACAAAACTATTTCTTCACAATTCAATTATTACAGATTTCCTTTGAGTGAATTAATTTCTAAGAATTAATCTATTTCTAGGAAATGATCTCAATAGGTAGATAAATGTCCTCTGAGTGGCTTAGTTTAAGTGATTCTAGGAAAAGGCAGCTGCTTAGAAAGTGTTTGCAAACTTTCCTCTCCCAATCCAACAAAGAAAGCAAAATATAAGTTTTTGAAATAGAGAAATATATACCAGTAGTATTCAAATGAAAGAGTGAATACAGTCTTACACCCATAATCTTGGAAGGTTACTTAGAAACAGAAGAGTGGACCACTATAGGAATCAATTGATGACATCTATACTTTAACCACACAAAAAAATCTTCAACAAATTGTTTTTTCTCAAAGGACTTAAGTAGACAAGAAACCTGGGAAGCAATGGATAAACAATGTGATAAAACAAGATAAGATGAAAAGGGAAACTGAAAAATTAAAAAAACATGGGGGATGAGAAAAAAGGAAGTCACTAGAAATAATAATAAACATATTGCAACCACAAAAAAATAGATATAGCTGAAATTGAGTGTATAAGATGAAGAAAAGGCTTGAGATGGAGCATGGCATGAAATATGAAGAAAAAAGCAAAGAGATAAAAATTATACACTAGATAATAAATACCTAAAATAGATAATGATGATTTAACATATGATTAGAAAACTGTAGTAGGAAAATATTCATAGATACAGGGGAAAAGTATTGAAATAAAAGGATTGAATTTACAAATGAAAGGACATATTATGTTCTGAAGAAAAAGTTATAAAGAAAAATAGCATAATGAACCTTAACCTAAGAATTTTCTCAGCTTCAAGGATAGAGAAAGAATTCTGTAAATATCCTACCAGGAGAAGCAAGTCACTTTATGAAAGAAAATATAAAAGGAAAAACTTTTACAGTTTCATAGTCTTCATCAAAATATTCACTAATAGGAAATTGTGCAAGCACATCTGTAGGATTCTAAATTTTTAAAAAAAGTGGCTCAGAATATTTTAAACCCTGCTAAGTTTTCATTCAGATAAAAGGCAATAGCCTTGCATGTCCACATAGTTAAGGACTTGGAGAACACTGTTCACATGAGGTAAGGTTTCTAGATAAAATACAGGATGTTCAGTGAAATTTGCATCTCAGATAAACAATGAATAATATTATAGGATAAATATGTCCCAATTATGGCATGGAACATACTGATACTAAAGAAATTACTCATTGTTTATCTAAAATGCAAATTTCACTGGAGCTTTTTCTTTTTTTCTAAATCTGGCTACCTTAATATGAGTCCTAGTTTAACAACCTATTTTATGAGGAAATTTAGCAATTTAAATGTGAAATCTAAGAAAGAAAAAGGAAATAAAGAACATAAAGCTGGTCTACAAAAGCACTAGTATAAACATCCACTCTACTTAAATAAAAATTAGGAGGGAAAATGAGAATTATGTGCATATATGTTAAAATTCTCAGTTACTCTGACAAAAATTGGGAGGAGGAGGAATGAAGCTGTGAAAAATAGTGGACTAATTTCCCTATCTTAGTAAGAAGCTAATAGACAGTACTGTATTTTAAAAGTTGATAAATTAAATGTGTAGATTGCAATACCTATTAAAGTACCAATGGCATATTTCACAGACATAGAACAAACACTTCAAAAATTTATATGGAACCATAAACCACCCCGAATAGCTGCTGCAATTTTGAGAAAGAAGAGTAAAGTAGGAGGGATCACAATACCTGATACTAAACTATACTACAAGGCCACTGTCATCAAAACAGCTTGGTACTGGCGTAAAAACAGGAACATCGACCAATGGAACAGAACAGAGAGCCCAGAAATAAACCCAAATCTCTATGGTCAGTTAATATTCGACAAAGGGAGCAGCTACATAAAATGGAGTGACAATAGCCTTTTCAACAAATGGTGTTTGGAGAACTAGACAGCTGCATGCAAAAAAATGAAACTCGAACACCAACTTACACCATACACAAAAATAAATTCAAGGTGGATAAAAGACTTAAATATA
>CM052545.1:59611389-59659767 GCA_028533065.1 Trachops cirrhosus | reverse complement strand
TAGAGGACAGGTTGTCAGGGCCCAGAGGGGAGAAGGGAGGGAATTTCAGGGGAGAAGGGAAGGGTTTACAGGAACAAATATAGAGGACACATGGACAAAACTAGGGGGGTTGGAAATGGGAGGAATGGGTGGGTGGGCTGGAATGAGAAGGATAGAAACTGTACTGAATAATCTAAAATAAAAAAATTAATTAAAAAAATAAAAGTTGATAAATTGAGAGCCAGAGTTTGAAAGAAGTCACATCTCATGACTGGGTCAGGCTCCCCAGTCAGCACAAGTATAAACCACGGTCCTAAGATGCAGTGGCTGCAGAAAATCCAGACAAGTTCAATCAGATGTAAACAGTTGAGTGACACTCACTGATCCAAGTAACTGCAGGGCCAGGCCTTGTGAACATTGTGGCTGGTTTGACTCAGGGGCTGAACTATGCTCCCAAGGATTGTGTCTTTTCCTGTTTTGCCTTTGTTCCTTGTTATCACCTTCATGTTAAGGGGAGGTGGGGGAAGGAGGCACTCCAGGCATGCCTGCAAATTGCCTGCCCAACTATATCTGGGATAACTTGCTTCTTTCCTTATCTAAATTTAAGGTTCTAGAGAGAATGGCACTCCTTGAAGTTCTTTCAAAAAGAATAAGAAATTATTTTTCCCAAGAAACTCTCAGAAAAAACTGTCCTTTCATCTTGTTGGCACAAATTGGGTTATGGGTGCCATTTCTCATAATGAAAATGACCTTGTGTACTGATCAATTTTAGTGTAAGTCACGTGTCAGCTCCTAGAACTAGGAGTGGAAACAACTTTCCCCAGACCAGAGCTGTGCTGATTGTGAGTAAGCTCCCAAATGAAAATTAGGACTATTACCGAGAAAACAGGAAAGAGACTTCAAGGCAGCAGCCACAGCCACAATGTCCACCATAATGTCCCATAATCAGGATTGTTTTGACAATCCATAAAAAAGATGTCTTGTTGGAAATCAATTTAATGTCTTTCAGTAGTTCACTTCACCAAATTTTCTCACTAGCCCTAAAATATGATGTTTTTTCTTTCTTAACATACAAATAGGATTGTTTGCCTGCCTTCTAGGAGTTATGTTGTATAAAGAATGCTAGTCTAAAAATCCCTGGCAAGCCCCAATTTCAGCAGGCTGAGAATAGCAAATTGTTGTCTCCATGCTGTCCCTTCTGAATATGATCATTGAGTACACGAGTGAGAAGAATGACCTTCCCTATTTAATGATATTGATCTTTCCCTCTTTGGAGAGCATGTCTAATAGAGGACATTTAAGGTAAACATACTAAAAATGTTTACTATCTAAAGTTGTAACTACCACAAGAACTGGGGGAAAATGAATATAACCTTAAAAATTATCAAAAAAGAAGATTTTTTAAGAAAGAAGACACAGACAACAAAGCAAAATATACTAAATTTTTTAAAAGCAAGGAAGCATTAAAAGCAAGGTTGAATGTAAACTAAAAATGGTAAAATAACAAAAAAGTTGGTATTTTTACAAAAACTGTCATAAATCCAAATTCTACCAGATCAACATATATAAGACAACAACCAAAAAGGGGAGGAGCCATAGAAACATGTAGTAATGTGCAACATTTGCTCACCACTTTCAGCACACTGCGTAGCTTTAGACAAAAAGATGAAAACATATAGTCAATCTGACTAATGTAATGAGGATAATAGAATGAATGTAGAACAAACTCCAGATTCTGATAAAACACAAAATACACATTTTCCCCAAGTGCCATGATGATATAGTAAACATTAAAAAAATCAACAAATTGTAATGAGTAGAAATAATACAGATCTCATTCCCTTTACTTACATTGCAATAAGACATAAAATAGCAAAAAATAGATTCAAGCAAACAAAAATTCCAAGTACTTGGTAATAAAAAGAAAAAAGTAAAGAAAAGAAAAACTCTTAAACAACTTTTTGGTCAATGAGAAAATTTGACTATCCATATATATCAGAATTATGCATTTTCTTAAATAAAATTACTATAAAAATTATGGGAAGAAAATACCATCCATTAGAAAAAAACATTCACAGTCTTAAATTAAAGTAGAATGAAAACAAGTAAATTAGGCATTTGAATTATGGAGATGAGAAAAATTGGGTATAATACAATCTGTGGAAGGCACTTAAAAATTAAACAGATACATCTATATTAATTAAGAAAAAAGGGAAAAAGCACAAACAGGCAATTTTACAAATGAGACAAGTGAAACAAACACAGATAAAGACAATATTAACAAAATATAAGAGGATACATTTTTTAAACTCCAGGCAAATTTTTAAAACCTACAGTAAAAATAATTTTGTTCTCTAATAAAACATAAATGACCCTAGAAGAGAGAGAAAACCCAAACAGTACCACTATCCATAGAAAACAAAAATTTTCAAAATTAAAAATTTGCATAAAATGCAGATGGTTTCACAAGAAAATTCTCTGTAACTTTCAATGAGTAGAAAGATCCAATGCTTTATTGTTGCAGAACATGGAAAATAGAACACAGAGAACATAAAAAATAGTTTCAAATTTCTTTTTTAAGGCCATGATAACATGGTAACCACACACACACACACAAACTCTAAAGAACAATATGAATTATAATGAAGCAAAATTTCTAAAAATGTATTAGCAAATAAAAGTCACCAGTAAATCTATAAAATACAACATCACAAAGAAGTGCATTTTATTCTAGGAAAATAAAGACCTTTTCATATCAGAAAATTCATTGCTATGGTAAGGTCAACATACATTTTTAATGAAAATTCCTTAGTAGCATAAAGTAGAAAGATACTTTCTTACCATTATTTTGTACCCTGAAATCCAGGCAAAAGTTCAACAGAGAGATTGTTGAAATATGTCCATTTTCATTGAGGTTGAGGTCAGAAACAGAAATAAGATTCTCATTTTTACTCCTTTTATGTAACATCATTCTAGAAACTCCAGCCAATACAATTAGACAAGAAATTAAAATAATAATAAGGCACTTAGAACAAATGAAATAGAACTGCTATTTGAAAACTGGGTACCCAAAATACACAAATAGAATCCAAATATTAAACATTATTATTAGCAGTAATAAGAGAATTTGGACATATCCAAGTCAAAGGTTTTCCTTTATATATATGATAGGCTTTTAGAAGGTATGCAAATGTTAATAGTAATGATAACATAAGTGACTAGTGTTTCTGAAGTGTTCCCTAAGTGTCAAAGCACTTTAAGTGCTTTAAATAGATGAACTCACTTAAAACTCAAAACAACATTACAATGAAAGAAAAAATCACTTCATATAAGAAGTAGTATAATGTACTGGGTAGGAGTGGTCAAGAGCCCAACTACCCAAGTTCCAAGTTGGCTAATATGTGGCCTCGAACAAGTCACTTATCCTCTTCATGCCTCAATTTCCACATCTATAAACTGTAGATACCAGTTGTATGTACTTCAAAAGGTTTCAATGAAATTAAATAAGTTAAAGCATGTAAAACTGAGAACAGTATATGTGTTAACTGTCATTATTATTATAGATAAACATAGCAAGAAATGGGTATGGCCTTGTGACATTATTAAAGTATTCAATAAACATTAATTGAGAATCACCCAAAATACTAGCACTCAGAGACCCAGAGTTGAGGAAATGAAGAAGCTTCAGGGACTGAGTCAATGGCCTGATGATGACCACATATTTTTATGGTCAGGGATATGTTGTGAAAATTAGTGAAAAAAAGCTTGCTGTATCTGGTTACTAATGAACTTATTCACAGTTAAATTGAGAAGAAACAAAACTTTTGCAAGAGTCTTTCCTATGTTCAAGCACACTCTGAAGACTGCTGTTTCTATTTTTCATTTCTGTGAAATTTTATTGTTTCACTTAAAATCTGGAAGACTACTATCAATGTATAAAATGTATACATTTGTATACATATGTATGTATACAATCCAATATTAAAACCCTAAACTTCTAAAATTTTCAAGATTGTTTCAAGTCAATTGTGGCATATTGGCTTTTCAGTATAAGTGTTTTTTATGCATAAAAAATATTTCAGAATGTACTACTCACCAACTCCCCCACATCTCACTATTATAAGATTTGATTAATTAGTTAGATTTCATTCATCAAAGATACAATATTTAATTCTAAAACCCAATGTAAACATAGCATTTAAAAATAATCTCATTTATCATCTTGTATTTTATATGTTATAAATATTGGGAAATTAGTTTTAGTTTGAACTGCCATTAAGCCCTTGGTAATAAATATTCTTTTGGTAACCTGCCATCTGGATTCTCTCTCTGTTGTTGATGTCAGTCTAATGGTGGCCCCATCATCAAATCAATGACTAAGCCTATATTATACAGGATAACAAGGAAAAGAAGTTCAAATAATCTACACAAATTAAAGCATTGAAATAGTTTAGAATCAGATCGCTGGACTTAGACTCCAGAAATGTTGGGGGTACCTACAATACACTACAGCTGCAAATTACCTCCATAGCATTGTGAACTGAAGAAAGCTAAATACCCAACTTGCCATTATTTCCAACTGACATAAGAAGCTGATCTCAAGTTTGCCCCAGGAGATTTTTTTAAATAATAGACTTTATTTTAAATAGCAGTTTTAAGGTCACAGTAAAATTGAGTGGAAAGTACAGAGTTCTGACATACTGACTGCCCCTATATATGCAGTCTTTCCTACTATCAACACCAGTTACCAGATTGCTGCATTTTTTATAGTTGACAAATCTATTACACACTGATACATCATTATCACCCAAAGCTCATAGTTTATATTAGGGTTCACTCTTGGTGGTGAAGGGTTCATACATTGTATGGTTTTGGACACATGACATGTATCCATTGTAGTATCATATGGAATAATTTTATTACCTTAAAATTTTTCTGTGCAATGCTGATTCATCTCTTCCTCCTCCCAAGCCCTTGACAATCACTGATGATTTTCTTCTTTCCATAGTTTTTGCCTTTTGCAGAATGTAAAATAGTTGGACTCATACAGTATGTAGTGTTTTTAGATTGATTGCTTTCATTTAGTAATATGCATTTACTATAAGCATTTGAGTCATGGCTTGACAGCCCATTTCTTTCTAATGCTCAATAATGGTCCATTGTTTGAATATATCATAGTTTATATGTCCTTCATCTACTGAAGGACATCTTGATTGTTTCCAGTTTGGAAAATTATGAATAAAACTGCTATAAACATCCATATCCAGTTGACATAAGTTTTCAGTCCATTTGGGTCAATACTAAGGCATGTAATTGCTGGATCATATGGTGAACGTATGTCTAGTTTTATAAGAAACTGCCAAGCTGTCTTCCAAAGGGACTGCATCATTTTGCATTCCCACCAGCAATAAGTGAGGGTTCTGTTGCTCCACAATTTCTCCTTTGACATTGCCAGTTTTGGGGATTTTGAGCATTCTAATAAATTTGCAAATGTATCTTATTATTTTCTTTTGCGACTGCCTACTGACATATTGTATTGAACAATCTTTTTAAAATTGAGGTTTAACTGACATATATAACATATTACTTTCACATATACAACATAGTGATTTGACATTTGCATATATTTAGAAATGTTCAACACAATAAATCTAGTTAATACCATCATACACAGTTATGAATTTTTTCTTATGGTTGCTTTTAAGATTTACTTTCTTACAGCTTTCAAATATGCAACACAGTATTGCTAATTATAGACACTGTAGAATATATTCCTATGACTTATCAGAAAAATCATTGCCAATTTTCTTATGTGAAAGAACTTACTGCCTGTGTTTTCTTCTAGGAGTCTTTTGTTTTAGTTGTCACATTCAAGTCATTAATTCATTTGAGTTAATTTTTGTATATGGTGTAAGAAAGTGGTCTAGTTTCATTCTTTTGTATGTACCTTGACTCTTTGCCATAGATTCATTGACCATATAAATGTGGGGGTATTTCTGGGCTCTCTCTTCTGTTCCATTGATCTATGTGTCTGTTTTTATGCCAGTACCAGTATCATACTGTTTTGATCAGAGTGACTTTGTAATATAGTTTGAAATCAGGGAGCATGATGCTTTCAGCTGTTCTTTCTCATAATTGATTGGGCTATTTGGGGTCTTTTGTGGTTCCATAAAAAATTTAGGATTGTTGGTTCTGTATCTTTGAAAAATATCATTGGAATTTTGATATGGATTTCATTGAATATGTGGCTTGCTTTGGGTAACATGGGCAATTTAACAATATTAATTTTTCAAATCCATGAGCACAGGGTATCTTTCCATTTATTTGTATCTACTTTAACTTCTTTCTTCAAAGTCTTATAATTCTCTGAGTATAAGTCTTTTACCTCCTTGGTTAAATTTATTGCTAGGTATTTTATTTTATTTTTGCTACAACTGCAAGTGGGGTTGTTTTCTTAATTTCTCTTGTTGATAGTTTGTTATTAGTGTACAGAAATACAATAGATTTTTTTGTATATTGATTTTGTGTCCTGAAACTTTAGTGAATTTGTTGATTATTTCTGACAGTTTTTTTGTAAAATATTTAGATTGTTCTACATAAAATATGTCATCTGCAAATTGTGACAGTTGTATTTTTTCCTTTCTGATTTGTATGCCTTTTATTTCTTTTTCTTGTCTAATTGCTGTGAATTCAAATACTAGGTTAAATAAAAGTGGTGGAGTAATCATCCTTGTTTTAGAGGAAAAGTTTTCATCATTGTGTTGTTGAATATAATGTTAACCGTGGACTTGTCATATATGGCCTTTATCATGTTGATGTATGTTCCCTTACACTGATTTTATTGAGAGTTTTAATCATAAAGGGATGTTAAATTTGTCAAACGTTTTTTCTGCATCTATTGATATGATCATATGAATTTTGTTAATATGATGTATCACATTGATTGATGTACAGATGTTAAACCATCCTTGCCTCCTGGAATAAAGACCATTTGATCATGATATATGATTCTTTTAATGTATTGTTCAATTTGGCTTGCTAATATTTTGTTGATGATTTCTGCATCCATCCGTGTTCCTAAAGGACATTGGCCTGTCATTGTATGTGTGTTTGTGATAATCTTATCTAATTTTGGTATCATGGTAATGTTGACCTCACAATATGAGTCTGATAGTATTTCCTTTTCCTCCACTTTTTGGAGGAGTTTGAGAAGTGATATTAATTTTTTTAATGCAAAATTCACCAGTGAAGCTGTCTGGCCCTGGACTTCCCCCACCCATTTTTCAAACTTCTTTATTTTAATTAAATGTATTGGTGTGACATTGGTTAATAAAATTATATAGGTTGCTAGTGTAAAATTCTATGTACATCATCTGTATATTGCATTGTGTGTTCATCATCCAAAGTCAAGTCTCCTTGAGGGACTTCTGTCACCATGTATTTGATCTCCTTTGCCCTTTACTACTACTCCCTACCCCCTTTCCCTCTGGTAATCACAATATTGTTGTATATATCTATGAGTTTTTGTTTTTCTTAGTTGCTCATTTACTGCTTAGTTGCTCATTTACTGCCTGAACTATATGAATGAAATCATATGGTCCTTGACTTTTTTGTCTGACTTATTATGCTTAGCACGATATTCTCAGGATCCATCTGTTAGCACGATATTCTCAGGATCCATCTGTATTGTCACAAATGGCAGTATTCCATGTTTTCTTATGGCTGAGTAGCATTCCATAGTATGTACTCATGTGTACCACATCTTCTTTATCCAATCATCTATTGAAGGACACTTTGGTTGTTTCCATGTCTTGGCCACTGTGAATGATGCTCCAATAAACACAGGGACCCATATGTCTTTGTGAATAAATGTTTTCAATTTGGGGGGTAGATACCTGGAATAGGGGTTCCCGGGTCATATGGTTACTCTATACTTAATATTTTGAGGAACCTCCATACTGTTTTCCATAGTGACAGTACCAGTTTACATTCCCACCAGCAGTGAATAGGGGTTCCTTTTTCTCTACAACATCTCCAACACTTGTCTTGTTGATAATAGTAATTCTAACAGGTGTGAGGTGGTATGTCACTGTAGTTTTGATCTCCATTTCCCTAATAACTAGTGAAGTTGAGCATCTTTTCATATACCTATTAACCATTTGTTTTCCTTCTTATAAGAATGTTGGTTCAGGCCCTCTGCTCATTTTTAAATTGGATTGTTTGGGTTTTTTGTTGTTGAATTGTATGAGTTCTTTATATATTTTGGATATCAACCCTTTGTTGGAACTTTTGTTTGTAAATGCCTTCTGCCATTTGGTTGGTTGCCTTTTGTTTTGTTAGTAGTTTCTGTTGTTGTGCAGAAACTTTTTAGTTTGATATAGTCCCATTCATTTATTTTTGCCTTTACTTTCCTTGCCTTGTGGTCAAGTTCATAAAAGCCTCTCCAAGACAAAGATAACTACAAACCTAATCTCTGATAAATACAGATGCAAAAGTCCTAAGCAAAATACTAGCAAACCAAATACAATAATACATTAAAAATAATACATCTTAATAAAATGGGATTCATTCCAAGGGTACAAGGATGGCTCAATGTATTCAAATCAATGTAATATACATTAACAAAATAAATGAAAATAATCATATGATCATATCAATTCATGGATAAAAATCATTCACCAATACCACATTCATTTATGATTAAAACACTCAATAAAATGCTCCTAGACTTGTTAGTTGGAAGGTTTTTGATTACTGGTTCATTCATATATATATATATATATATATATATATATATATATATATAAAATTGTTCTATTTACACTCCATCTTGGTATGCCATATGTTTCTAGGAATTTATCTATTTCTTGTAGGTTGTTGAATTTGTTGGTGTAGAATTGCTCATAGTATTCCTTTATGATCTTTTGTATCTCTGTAGTATCAGCTTTAACATCTTTTTTATTTCTGATTTACTATTTACATGAGTCTTCTCTCTCATTTTTAATTGGTGAGCCTAACTAAAGGTTTGCCTTTTTTTTCCCCCCAAAGAACAAACTCTTAGTTTGTTGATCTTTTCATTGTCTTTTAGGGAACTATTGTATTTATTTCTGCTCAGATCTTTGTTATTTCCTTCTTTCTACTAACTGGGCTTTGTTCATTCTCTCTCTAGTTCTTTGTGGTGTACAATTGTTTATTTGGGATTTTCTTGTTTCTTGATGTTGGAATTGTTATGAACTTCCCTTTTAGAAGTGCATTTGCTTCATCCTATAAGTTTTGTGTGCTGTATTTCTAGTTTCATTTGGCTCAATGTATTTGTTTTTATTTTTCTTTTGATTTTTTATTGACCCATTATTCAGTAGCATGTTGTTTAATCTATATGGATTTGTGAATTTTTCAGTTTTCTTTTCTTGTAATTGATTTCCAGCTTCATGCCATTGTGCTTAGAAAAGATGTTTAATATGATTTCAGTCTCTTTAAATTAAGACTTGTTTTCTGGCCTAACACATGCTCTATATTGAATAATATTCCATGTGCACTTGAGAAAAAAATATGTATTCTGTTGCTTTTGGATTTTGATTTGGAATGTTCTGTATATTTCTATTAAGTGAATTTGGTTTATGTGTCCTTTAAGGTTGATGTTTGCTTATTGATTTTTCTGTCTAGATATTCTATCCATCGATGTAAGTGGGGTATTAAAGTCCCCTACTATTATAGTATTGCTGTCTCCTTGATAATTTTTATATGTTTATTTGCATATATCTTACTTTGGTGAGGTGTCTGTTAATGTCTTTCATTCAGTTTTTAGTCATGTGCCTTATTGTTGAGTTTCAACAATTCTTTGTATATTTTAAATAAGTCTTTTTTCAGATATGTCTTTTGCAAATATTTTCATTCAGTGTGTGGTTTGTCTTCTCAGTAACTTGACATTGTCTTTCACAGAGTAGAAAATTTTAGTTTTAATGAAGTCCAGCTAACCAGTTGTTTTTTACATGGCTCATGCCTTTGGTGTTATATTTGAAAAGTCATCACCCAAACCAAGGTCATCTAGATTTCATCCTATGCTCTCTTTTAGGATTTTTACAGTTTTGCATTTTACATTTACATTTATAATCCAAAGTATTTTTGTGAAAGGTATAAGGTGTGTATCCAGACTCATTTTATTTTTTTTTGCATGTGGTTGTATTGTTTTTCCAGCACTGTTTGTTATATTTTATTTATTGTATTACTTTTTCTCAGCTGTAAACGATCAGCTGACTACATTTATGTGGACCTATTTCTGGTTTCTCTATTCATTGATCTATTTGTCTCCACTTTTGCCAGTACCACCACATCTGTCCTGATTACTCTAGTTCTCTAGAAATTCGGGAAGCCATGTATTGTCATGCCCCCAATGTTTTTTTTTTTTCTTTCCGTACTGTGTTGGCTATTCTGGGTCTTTTGTACCTTTACATTAACTTTAGAATCAGTTTGTCAATATCCATAAAATAACTTGCTGGATTTTTCTTGGGATTAAGTTAAATCTGTAGATCAAGTTGTGTAGAACGGGCACAATAACAATATTAATTCTTTCTATCCATGATTATGAAATATTTATCAATTTATTTAGTTCTTTGATTTTCTTCATCATAGTTTTGGAGTGTTTCTTATATAAATCTTATACATATTTTGTTCAAATAAATCTTTCATTTTGGGGGGTACTGATGTAAAAAGTATTGTATTTTTAATGTCATATTCCAGGTATTTATTGCTAGAATATAAGAAGGTGATTGACTTTTGCATATTAGCCTTGATCCTATAATCTTGCTATTATTACTTACTAGTTCCAGATTTTTTTTTCATGACTTTTGGATTTTATACATAGACAATTATGTCATCAGTGAACAAAGACAGTTTTATTCATCCTTCCCCATTTGTATACATGTTATTTTTTCTTGTCTTATTGTATTAATTTTGTTCATGTTGTTTTGAGATTTTTTGAAGTACATTTTATTGATTATGCTATTATAGTAGTAGTCTTATTTTTTCTCTTCTTTATCCCCTTCCACCCTGCACCCCCCTCCCACAAGCATTCCCTCCCCCCTTAGTTCTTGTCCATGGGACATACATATAAGTTCTTTGGCTTCTCCATTTCCTATACTATTCTTAGCCTCCCCCATCTATTTTCTACCTACCAATTATGCTTCTTATTCCCTGCACCTTCCCCCCACTCTTCCCCACTCCCTCCCCGGTGATAACCCTCTATGTGATCTCCATTTCTGTTACTGTTCTGGCTATTTGCTTAGTTCAGTTTGTTTTTTTTTTTTTTTAAGGTTCAGTTGTTAATAGTTGTGAGTTTGTTGTCATTTTATTGTTCATAGTTTTGATCTTCTTTTTCTTAGATAAGTTCCTTTAACACTTCATTTAATAAGGGCTTGGTGATGATGAACTCCTTTAACTTGGCCATATCTGGGAAACACTTTATCTGCCCTTCCATTCTGAATGATAGCTTTGCTGGATAGAGCAATCTTGGATGTAGGTCCTTGCCTTTAATGACTTTGAATATTTCTTTTCAGCAACTTCCTGCCTGTAAGGTTTTTTTTTTTTTTTTTAGAAATCAGCTGATAGTCTTATGGGAACTCCTGCTCATGCTGTTTTGAGATTTAAAATTATTTTATAGTAAATTTTATAATTTTAATTCATGAAAAACTACCCTTTACTTTTCATGAGTCATACTCTTGCAGTTTTGTTTGGTTTTTGCAAGCACTGGATATATGTAATCTTTTATGTACCCTCCCACTTTGCTTCCAGTTAGATGCATCTGTATTACCATAAATTTTATAATCATATTTTATTACTTATAATTTTCTGTACTTTCTTCCTTAATCTTTGAAATCTTACAATAAATACTATTTCTTTTGTCTTTCTTTTGTGAAGAAGGAAAATAATACTGAAGTCTGATTATTATTTCATGGAAATTTGTCAAATATTACTTGTTTTATAGGATATTAGATATGGATCAGATCTTAGAACTGGGTGACTTCAATCTCTCATCCCATGCCATCCCTATAAATTGCCATGAAACATGCCCTTGAAGTCCTCACATTCTTCAGAACTCAGTGAGTTGCAGAAATATATTCTACTTTTGGGGATCTTTCATCAAACTGAACTAAGATCTTCCACTCTGAAAATGTCACCATTCAAACTTTTGCTCTCCTGATCCATAAGGAACCAGCCCCATCTATCTTCCACTTATTAGCTTTCTGTGTATTTGTAAGCAACTGCCATCTTCCTCCGTTGGTTTCTTTCTTTTGTGAATCAAACATGCCAGTTCTGTGAAATATCCCTGTGAAAATTTGACTTCTTATTGTCTTTGTAATTTTGGTTCTTCTACTCAAGAAACCATTTTTTAACCTTTTTGTTAAATATAAAAACTAGTGTGTGATTCCCTGAGAAAACCTGTCTTAGCTCAAGAAGGGAACCTTAGCATTAGGAACATCTAAGACTTGATGAATGATAAGTGGTTCCCACCAGGGAAATAAGCTTCGAGAAACAGATAGGTGAGGTATGATTACATTTTATTTTATAGATGTCTTACTTGGAAAGAATCACAAGTCTAGAGTTAGAGGTGGAAATGAGAAAGCTTTGTAGTCCACATCAGCACTTAGAGCATTTTGTAGGTAGCAAATCTTCAACAAATGATGGTTCATATAGGCAGCTGGTGGTATATTGCAACAATGCAAGGGACCTCTGAGTTTTGGAGCAGGTTTATACTTGACTTCAATGACGTCTACTTCCCTAGAAGAACCATAGTTATTAAAAATGTATTAAGAAGGAGCTCATGTGGGAACCTGACTTTTGATAATCTTCCTCTTCTGATGTACGTGATAATCCTATTACATTGTGTTTTTTGATATTTTAATGCAAGTTTTGGCCCTTTTTATATGCAGTTATTATTACCACACATTCCATGATCAATAACAATTTCACCAAGAGCTACAGTATGTGGGAAGAAATCTTAGTGCCTCAAGTCCTTTTTCTAATTAAAAAATTTTTTTAATTTAATTTTTCACAGATGATAGCATAAAACCTTTGAGGGATAAAGTGATTTTCCTCAAAATCCTGTATCTCCTGTCCTCAATGGGCTACAACTATGGTGAGATCTAAATTTGTCATCCTTCCAAATAACCCTCAAGTAGAGCAAAGTGATAGAGAAATTGGAGACCAGAGGAGAGAAAAATAGCCCGGGCAGCAGCGTGCAGGGAGGGAGCTGGAGAAGCCAGTGCTTTGTAAACTTGCAGTCCCCACCCGCCACACTATAATTCTGTCTGCAGAGTCCTTTACAAGGAAGTCATATTGGTGACTTGGATGAGGTCCATGGGAGATGTGTCTTCACATCTAATTTGTGAGTGTGTTATAGTGAGATGCCATTAAGATTCTCACAGCCTCTTTGGAATATGGGGAGGAAAGATGTGTTTATTTTATAATTCCACAGTTAATGCTTCTAGTGTTTAGAAACTTCCATTCATTCATTCACTCATTCATTCAAACACATTTGATGAATGCCCATATCCATTTTGTACAACACACTGCCTTAGATGTTTTACATTTAAAATTAAATAATTCAAGTCTTGAATTAAAAGATTGAGGTAAAGAAATTAGTTATTCATTGTGAACAAAGGAAGCTTGCTTTTTAAACTGGCTTGGTTTAGAACTCCAGGAGACTGAAAAAAAACCTATTTTACCTAGAAACTCAGTACCCATGTTCAGTCATCTCTAGCAATTCTTTTCTAGGGATTTGTCCTAAAGATATATTTGCATATATCCAAAAAGATGTATAAGCAGGATTATTTTTGCACCATTGTTTTTCATTAAAAATATTAAAGATAACCCAAATATTCAGTAATAGGGAACTGATCAAATAATAGATACACAATAGAAAAAAATACATTTGACAGATGTGAAACATAACCAATATACTTTTACATATGCTAGGGAGGTCTCCTAAAAAGATGTAGTTCTTTCTATCTATGTAACTGTCATCTATCTATCAATTTATTTTTCTTCTCTAATTTTACATTTAAAAATATCAAATAGAAAGTTATAAGAATATTAAGATACATATATAATTTTCATCTAGACTCATTAATCATTAATTACAAACATTTTTTTAAAGATTTTTTTTTAATTTTTAGAGAGAGGGAAGGGAGGGAGAAAGAGAGGAAGAGAAACATCAGTGTGTGGTTGCTTCTCGTGTGTTCCCTACTGGGACTCGGCGCACAACCCAGGTATATGCCCTAACTGGTAATTCAGCTAGCAACCCTTTGATTCACAGGCCTGCACTCAATCCACTGAACCACAGCAGCCAGGGCTAATTACAGACATTTTAATAAAACTTTTTGAAAATAAATTATAGACATCATGACACTTATCCCTAAATACAAAGCCACATGACCACACACCTAAGAAATTTACCATTGCAACAATAGTATCATCTAATGTACTATTCACTCTGTCTTGGCTATCACTAAAATGTTCTTTCTAGCCTTATCTTTTGAGGGGTGGGGTGGGGATCCAGTGTTTAGAATTTAGCTTTCATGTCTCTTTTGTCTCTATTTATCTATTCAGATTACTTCATGGCAATGATCATTTTTGAAGAATGCTATCCAATTGTCTTATAGAAATTTTCATAATCTAGATTTATTCAATTATTCTTTCATGAGATTCAGGTGGAACATTTTTGTCAAGAATACTACCAAGATGCTCATAGTGATACTGAGTTTGCTCATTTGTTTAAGGTAGTGGCTGCCAGACTTCTCCATTGTAATTACTTTGTATTGAAGAACACATCTGTTATGGGCTGAATTATGCCTACCCCCCCCCAAATTCGTGTGTTAAATCCATAAACCCTGCACCTCAGAGTGTGAGTGTGTTTGAGACAGGGTTTTTAAAAGGTAATGGAAGTTAAATAAAGTCAAAGAGGAAAAAATTTAAACACAGAAAGAGACACCAGGGGCAAGCATGCATAGAGAAAAAACCATGCAAAGAGATAGCAAAAGGGCAGCCATCCGAAAATCAAGGAGAGAGGCCATCACATCAGGGTTTAGGGGTTTAACATATGAATTTGGGGAGAATGTGAACATTTAGCCCATAATATCAGTTTATCCAAAGCATGAGGCTCTTCCTCACTTTTGTCACAGTTCTATCTTCCTCTCTCACATGAGATTCCATGATTTCCAAGTACATCCATTTGTTTATTTTTCTCTACTCTGCAATACACTCAAAATAGTTTCAGAATAACTATTTCTGTACCACTACCAAACAACAAATAAACTAAGTAAGATTCAGATTTCTTTACACTATTTTTTATCCTCAAAGAATATCCCCATAAGCATGCAGAGTCAGAATATACTGGGTTCAAAAGTTACTGAAGTTCCCTTTTTTTTTTTTCTGTACTTTCCTAATGGCCATTTGAAACAGAGTTATTCAGTTGATTTTTACATGTGTTCAATTTTAAGATAAGGTTCCAAATTCTATTTTAAAGTGCAGAATAGTTTATAAAGTAGATTTGTATTTGAATTAAAGGAAAATTTTAAATATATTTGTTTGCATTTTCAAAAAACTATGTGTAGAAGAATATACTAGGAATTCATCATTGATTCTGGCAAGGGTAATTGGGTGGGTGGGACAAGAGTAGGGGGAGATTTTTCACCTTATACGACTTCTTACTTTTAAAATTTTGCAAAAAAGAAGCCCTTAACTTATAGACACAGACAACAATATGGTGATTACCAGAGGGAAATGGGGGGTTGGGGGAGATATGGAGAGTAAAGGGGGGGTAAATGGTGACAGAAGGAGATTTGACTTGGAGTGGTGAACACACAGTACAATATACAGATGATGTACTGCAAAATTATATATCTGAAACCTATATAATTTTATTAACCAATGTCACCCCAATAAATTCAATAAATAAAAAATAATAAAATAAAAATTTGAATCATGACTGTATTATCCATTAAAAATAAAATTAAAAAGTAAAAATAATCCACCTATTTTTCTTCTATCCATCCTACATCAGTACCCAGATGCCTTGATATCTTTTTGTAGGCACAACATACAGGATTCCATATGATCTGAAGAAACGCCCAGTGAACAGTTACCTTCAGTTCCTGCTGTCTCCTTAACTGGTGACTCATCCAAGCAAAGAGGCTGCATTTCTCAAGCCATTTGAATCACTTCCCCAGGATGTTTCCATGAGCCACCAGAGCACATACTTGAGCAGTGTCTAGATGTACTTGTTAAGTTTCTTAAGAATTTTTTTAATGATTCAGTGTGTTCTCTCTCTGAGCTGTGTTTTGTCACTTTCAACATTCAACAGATGTATTTGGCTCATGTGCAGTTTTTGATTCTCATAGACGAAGAATTTTTTATTCTCTTTGTTCTGCCTGGTACCAGAAGTATTTTCAGTTCAATGCTCTCTGTCTGTCTATCTCTTTTTCATTTTTTAATTTCTCCAGTGTCCTGGGTTCTTCAGTGATGCCCAGGTGCCACAACTGTCTCTTCAGGACAGTAACATCTCTGGGCAGTGACACTGTGTAAGTGGAGCAAGAGAGAGAATCATAGTGCTCTGTGGACTCAGGCATCACTCCTGCAACTTCGTCCTCGGTAACAGGTTTCTGGTTCAAGTTACATGGATTATTCCCTTTAGCTGCCCTGTGCAGTCACTGCTCTCATTCTAAGTTTATCATGGGTTTTGTTCTGTGGGTGTATGTGCACATGACTGTGTTGTACTACAGGATGACTGCTGGCCACTGTAGAACTCAGGAATCCCAGTTATTTCACAAACCCAGAAGCCATGCTGGGGCGAAAGATCACTGCTTTTGGCCTGAATGAGGAAGGAGTGAGAGAGGACTGGGCTAGCCATATCATGTGAACAGAAAGCCCCCTGTATCAGGAATCAGGTACCCTGTATTTGCACCCTGGCTTTCCTCATTTTACATTTTCATTAGTTCATACATTCCTTCAACAAATCTTTAACAAACCTTTATTATCTACTATGTGCAAGGTATTCTTTTGAATGACGTTACCCAAGCCACTTAAGCTCTAAGCCATGTGTTCATTTTTAACAATAATTAGTTGTTAGAGTGGTTTTAGGTTTACAGCAAAATTGGGTCAGAGGTACAGAAATGTTTTTACAGATCCCCAGCACCCTCCCTGCCCCTGCTCCATTCAACCTCCTCCATGATCAACATCTCCCACAAGAGTGGTACATTTGTTACAACTTACACAAGATGACGAAGCTACACTGTTGCGTCATTATCACCCAGAGTTCATAGTTTACATTCAGGTTCACTCTTGGTATTGTACATTGAATAGATTTGGAAAAACTTGTACTAACATGTGTCCACCAGTGCAGTATAATACAGAGTGGTTTCATTGCCTAAAACATCCTCTGTGCTCTGCCTGGTCATCCTTTTCTCTCCTAGCCCCTGGCAACCGCAGATCTTTTATTTATTTAGTTAATATTTATTTATTTATTTATTTATTTATTTATTTATTTAATCCTCACCTGAGGACATGCTTATTGATTTTAGAGAGAGAGGGAAGAGGGGTGGGAGAGAAGTAGAGAAACGTCAATGTGAGAGGGAAATATACCTCGGTTGCCTCTGAGACAAGCCCCAACAGGGGACCTTTTGGTTCGTGGGATGATACTCTAACCAAGTGAGTCACTCCAGCCAGGGCTGGATCTTTTTATTGTCCTCATAGGGTTTTTTTGGCTTTACCAGAACATCACATAGCTGGAATCATATAACATGAGCTTTTTCATATTAGTTTCTTTTACTTAGTAATGTGCAAAAGGTTACAAGGTTCCTTCAGGTCTTTTCATGACATAAGAACCAGCTTCTTTGTAGTGCTGACGTGTATTCCACTGTTGGGATGCACCATAGCTTATTTACCCATTCATTTACTGCAGGGCGTCTTCGTTGCATCCAGGTGTTAGAAGTTATGAATAAAACTTATGCAAACATCCTGGTGGAGGTTTTTGCATCAACATAAGTTTTCAGCTCGTTTGGGTAGACACCAAGGAGTGCAATTTTGAGGTCACATGGTAAGAGTATGTTTAGTTTTATAAGAAACTGAGAAACAGCCTTTCAAGGGCTGTTCCATTTTGTGTTCCCACTAGCACTGGGTGAGCGTTCCTATCGCTCCATGTCCTCATCAGCAGTTGGTGTTGTGTTCTGAATTACGACCATTCTAATGTCTGTAGTGTTTCTTCACTGTTGTAATTTGCAATTCCTTAATGATATATGATGTTTAGCCTCGTTTTATGGGGTTATTTGCTATCTGTATATCTTCTTTGTGAGGTGTCTTGATGTTTAGCCTCTTTTTATGTGCTTATTTGCTATCTAGATATCTACTTTGTGAGGTGTCTGTTAAGGTTTTTGGCTCATTATTTAATTGGGTTGTTTGTTTTCTTATTGTTGACTTTTAAGAGTTATTGGTATATTTGGATAACAGTTCTTTTTCAGACATGTCTTCTGCAAATACTTTCTTTCAGTCCATGCCTTATCTTCTCTTTTACTTGAAAATGTCTTTTGCAGAGCAGAAAAATTATTTAATTTTAATAAATTTAGCTTACCAATTCCTTTTTTCTTAGATGTGTATTCAGTTTTTTAAACAAGTTGAAGTCAGCATATCTTACCTAATTAGCAAATCTTACAGATATGTGATGGGTATACTATAAAAGTGTTTTATTTCTTCTTTAAGACATGTGGTGGTGGTGTGTTTTTTGCTCCCTCAAATTCTAGCATGATTATATGCCTTATTTTTAGTCACTGAAATGTGATAGGATGTCTTCAGGTATAAGTTTCAAACATGAACATGAATTTCTCTTTTCTTTCTGTTTCAGATACTGGCAAAGTTCCTTAAAGTAGATGCTGCTGCATCAGCCTGGGTCCCGGAGTAAGAAAGGTCTTGGAACAGAGCCTGTAGCCCATCTGTACTTTTCATGAGCAAGAAATAAACTCTCATTATTTTAGATACTGAGAATGTCTATATGTTTGCTACCTCAACCTAACCCAACCTGTCCAATCTACTACACAGGGTCAGGGAGATGTAATAACTTCAAAGCACCTTGTAGACTGTAAAATGAGGGAGTGAGGCTGAATTTACAAGTTAAATAAGCTTGGACTCATGTTGGCTAGATAAAAAGGGACTAACAATCTGCAGCATCTCCCATTCTTAACAAAAGATGAGGATCACAGACAAAAAGAAGACTGGAGTCATCTGGGGCATTGCACCTGAATTCTGGTGCTGACAGGCTGGGTCATCATGGGGCACAGGTAATGCTGATTTCTGTGGGTGTTTTACAGTCTAATTCTTTAGGGCATGATATAGCATAGAAATAAACTGGAATCAAGAGCGAAGTTCAGTGGAAGTTCTGCTTTCTCCTATCATTAGAAATGCCATTCTTTTCACCCCAAATAAGATCTCTCACACTTGATTAAATAAAGACAAAGAACAAGTAGTTTTGTCCTAAAACTACCATAACTGCTTCAGATTCCAAAAAGCTCAGTGTTGGGCAGGTGGGCTTCTGAGAGCAATGAGGATGGGAAGAGAGAGTATATTTATTAAGCATGCATTCTGTGCCAGGCACCATGCTAATACTATACATGTTAGATTTTGAATCTTAATGGCAACACTCTAGTTTGTAGGAAAACATACTTAAAGCAGTTAAACCCTGTTAGAGGTCTTATCCAGTAAACGATCATTTAGGATTCAAACTCAAGTCTGCATGTCTCTAATTCCTGAGCTTGTTGCATCAACTCATTCTACATCCCACATGAGTTGTTTTTTTGGGTCTAGAATGTGATGAAATAAAAATACTAATTCAAATCATTAGAACAGGCCCAGAGAAATTAACTCCTTGAAGTTTAAATAATGCACTGCTTCCTAGGGCATTGTTTTGATTCTGAATCTAGGAGTTAGAACTTGTTCCCTGGAACTGAGTGTTGAGCAAGGATGACAGCACTGGACCCTCCTCCAGATGTCACAGAGAAACTACTAGCAAACCAAAGTGTGATTATGAGGATGGCAGATATGTCCAAGACTTTTCTGTGGTTTTTCTGCAGTGTGTGAAGTTGTTTTTAATGATCTCTGTCGCCCATGATGGTGATGAACACTCAATAGGAGGTAAGACCAATTCTCATATTTGCTGGGGACTATGTGTGACCATACCATTTGACAAATAAAAAAAGAAAAAAGACTAGACTAAACTGTGCTCACTCATAAAGATAATCATACAAACTTCTGCTAGACTTCTTGGACAATGTGCCAGCAAGCATTCTTCAGGGTCAGGTTGATTCAACAAAGTGTTGCCTGATTTAAAAAATAGTAATAATAAAATTGAGAGGGAGAAAGAAAAGGCCTGCTGCTGGTAAATTCATTTGGTAGGCCAATAAACAAATCCATTAAAACAAAATAACAACAAGTAGGCAGACTCATAAGCTTGGAGCCTCTGAGTGGCTTCTGACTTCTCGGTCTTATATAAATGCTCATCTGTTAAGTAGAGGGCTGATAGATAGAAACCAACAACCACAAACAGAAACCTTTTGGAAGAGCTTAGAGATTTAGCAATGGCATGTCTCCAATTTTCCATCTTTTATTTAACTCCTGTGAACTCCCACTAATTTCCAGGCAACACTTTGGAATTCCATTTTTAGCTTTGCCTTTTGAATTATTATTTTTTCCCCTTGGTGTGCAAATTTGTGTATGAAGATGACCTCTCTTTTTCATTAAACTTTTCTCAATTACTGAATAATGTTGCCTGCCAGAATGTTTTAAAAATAAAGACTAATTTAAAGAAGATAATGAAAGTGATCTGTAACCTCATCATTCAGAAACAACCACCATTAAGGTTTCAGTGTATATTCTAGTCAGGTTTTTTTTACCTAAATGTACATACTTTTTTTTTTAACATGACTGAAGTCATACTGCTTGGAGAATTTCTGTCTTGGGGAGGAGGCAGTCAGCACAGACTATTCAGATGGGCCTGCATTCACAGCTTGGCTCTGTCCCTTAGTGATTTATGGGGCACAGGGCAAATGAGCTATAAGGTTCTGTTTCCTCAATGGACACAATATTGGTACTAACTGCTACTTATAAGTATTTTGAGAGGTAAATGATACAATATACCTAAAACCTTTATATAAGGCACTTACTAAACACTGAATAAAAGTTAGCTATTACAGCTTTTTCACTTTTTGCCCTTACTGTCTGTAACATTATAAACATTTTTCCATGTTATTAATTTTTTTCAAAATCATGATTTTTTTAAAAAGATTTTATTTATTTATTTCTAGAGAGAGGGGAAGGGAGGGAGTAAGAAGGGGAGAGAAACATCAAGGTGTGGTTGCCTCTCATGTGGCCCTTACTGGGGACCTGGCCTGCAATCCAGGCATGTGCCCTGACTGGGAATCAAGCTGGTGACTTTAGTTCACAGCCTGTGCTCAATCCCCTGAGCTGTACCAGCTAGGGCAAAAATCATCATTTTTAATGGCTGCATGAAATTATACTTTATGGGTATGTTGGAACTCAATTATTCCTTTTTTATTGAATATATTTTTAATTTTTATTTGAGTTCTATGCATTGTGTTGCCATGAAAACCTTAATAGGCAAAGCGTTCTTTGCTGGTGCTATTTATTATGTTTTTAGGATTGTTCCTGTAAGTAGAATAAGACTGTGGGAGGAGTTTAACAATTTCAAAGTCATTAATACTGATTCAAGAGCTGCACCCATTTACATTCTTACCATAACTGTTAGTGGGACCACCTCACTCCCAAGGTCAATCTTGAGTATCACTGTGCAACTTAATTAGTTTTTCTTATTTTAAAATTTAGACTATATGTTAATTATTCTGTATTCTTATTGTTCACACTGTTACAGATGTCCCTATTACTCACCCTTTGCCCATCTCCACCCATCTCCCACCCCACCCCCTTCCCTCTGTCCCTCACCACACTGTTGTCTGTGTCAATGGGTTGTGCATACACATTGTTTGGCTAATCTCTTCATCCAGTCCCCTCCTTTCACATTTTCTATGTTTTGAGTTTTCTAGAGGAGGTTGCATTTAATTTACAATCACATTTATTTAGATAGATCTTTGCACTAATTGCTTTTGGTGCACACCAAACAATCTTTGTACTCCGATTTTTCCAGCTTTGGGCTCTTTAAACTTCTTTGTCACTCAAGCAGTTAGACTATGTCTTTAATTGTTTTTGTTCAAGAACATTTTATAGATGTTATTATTTCTGAAGCATTTTGTTGTTTCCATGCATAAAAGACTAGTGGACATAAAGTTCTTGGATTAATACTACCCAAAATGATTTGTTTCTAAGATGTCAAATCACCTGGTAGAAATAGAAAATGTGTAAGCACGTTTGTTTTTTTTTTCTGTTATCGAGCCGCTAGAATCCACAGAGCTCTAGAAAGAGTTTCTCCCTTTCTAGAGTGAGGAAACTCTTCTGTAGTCTGCACTGTCCAATGTGGTGGCCACCAACCTCTTACAGCTCTTACTCAAGTTAAATATGGTGAGTGCAGCTGAGGAACTGGACTTGAATTTTTTAAGTTTAATAAAGTTAAATGAAAATACTCACCATGGTTAGTGGCTTCTAAATTGAACAGTGCATTTCTAGAAATGCAGCATGGAATTACACCTTACAGACTCATCACAACTTTGCTGCCTTGAGCACAGCCTTTTGGGGTCTCCGTTTTCCCATCTATGAAATGGTACAGTTTTCTCAGGGCTACCTAATAAGTTAATGTTAAGCTTAGATCAGAGTCCCAAGTAACTCTCAGTTCAGTATTGTTTCCTTCATGTCATGGTGCAGTTGAATAATTTAAACTTAAACTATAATACAAAGACAGTAAGTTAGATTAACTTTTTTCCTGATTCTCATACCTTTTAAACTAATAGCTTTGGTTTACCCAATCACCCTACATAAAATGGCATTCCTAGTTGCTCTTTACTCCTGTAAACTGCTTAATTTTTCTTTTCATATCACTATGAAATTATGTTAAGTATTTATGTAATCATACATTTATTTGTCCTCCTGCCAAGAGGTCCGCTCCATGGAGGCATGAACTTTGCTTATCGCTGTATCCTTATTGTCTAGAAAAGGCTCTATGCACCACAGCTACTCAGGACATCTTTGTGAGTGGATGAGTGAAAAGAAATCTACTAATCAAATTCAACAGGAAGAGGTTTGCAGTCCGGTGGAAGGGGAGGAGGAGGCAGCTGTTTTATCTGGTCACCTAGAGATTTCAGTTTTCAGTTAACAGTCTAACTTCAAATTGAGTTTCTATCTTTTGGAGCTCTGCACTGTTAGGTATGCATCCTTTCATGCAGAAGCAGTTTTCCCCAAATAAATTATTAGTCCTGGAGAATCGATCTACTCTCATTGTTTTTATTGCTCCCATTACACTTGGGCCAACCTTCAGAGAAGGTTGATGTGTTCATCTAAGGGATGACCAAGGGCCAGCTTTTCGTTTCCTGGAAATATTTATGTGAATCTATTCAGGGGAAAAGTACTACTTGCACCATAAGTATTGACATGAGGATGTCAATGAGATAACATAGGAAAAGCATCCAATACAGTGCTTATCAATATACATTGTCTTCTCTCTCCCTCATTCTAGGAGAGGTGCTACAAATCTCGATTTTCTGTATCAAAATACTGTGTTCTTTTGATCATACCAGGCCTGGTCTACAGCCTGTCTGCTTGATGGCTACTCAACATAATTAAGCTGGAGGTGGGTGGTCACTGGGGTGGGGGTGAGGATTGATGACATTGATGTTCATGGACTGTCTCAGGCCAAGTTTCCCAAATCCTGGCCAGCATGCCTGGATAGATAGTGGCCAAGCCATTGTGATTGGCAGGCTGTGGTCAGCCTGACCCAGTCCCTACCTCATCTAGCTGCATATCTGCCCTGAGGGTCTATAAATGCCGAGGAGCCCTTACGATAAAACCCTTCACAATGGAGTGCCTGGATTTTATTGAGAAAAGCCAATCCCCTCCCATCTGTCATTTGGCACTTAACACTGTAGTTATTCTAGATGAGAGAACACTTGTGTTATATTTTCCAATAGCAAAACTGAGGTCAGCAGGGTGCCTGCTGTTTTAGTCAAATCCAGATGGGGTTTTCCTATAAACAAGTGCACATGGAATATTTATGCCGCCTGTGGCACCTGACGCCTTAATACTTAGGACTTCTATGTAGTAGCCACTCTTCCTATAAGTCACTTTAGCACACTAAGTAAATATTTTAATATAGCCATGTCACTGTTTATTATAGAATGGCTTGGGCCCAGATCTTGCCTAATGCTTGGTTAAAAAGTCAGTTTATACCATCCTTTAAAGTGAATCAAAGAATGCATAAACGCCACTCTTTTGTTACTCAGAACTCTGTTTACTTTACTTTTCTGTAAACCTTGTGAAATGGTTGCTTACAAAAGCTGACAGATGCCAGATTTGCTCATTAACGGGAGGTGTTTTCTAAGTCAGGAAGGTGAGGTGTGAATGTGGGAGGTGAGATTTCTTCTCCAAGGCCATCTTCCAATGTCCATGGCCCTGGGCGTCTGCTGGCTTGCCCAGGGATCTTGACCCATAGCTACCAGGCAATGAGTGGGACTGAGAAGTACCAAGTCAGAGCCATGGGTCCTAAATCAAGCCTGTGCTCTGCCTTGGAACAATGAAGGCCACTTGGGCAGCCAGAGATTTGGAAGGACTTAAACCATTAGAGTCCAATCCTCTGCCTTCATCAGGCACCTATTTCAAATAAGTGATAACACACATTGTGTGAAAAACATATGATACTTGCCAATTCTTCATGGCATTAAACTTCTAAGCCTTACCCTGAAGCCTGGGTTATTTCTTACAGGCATGGTCACTGAAATTTTTATATGGGCTTTCAGGTAGCTGAGAGGTTTAACACTTATGTTTTTGGTTAACTAAAAAGTGAAATAGATAAATCGGTGCATGATATGAAGTCAATTACAATTTTTATACTAAAAACCAGTTTTTAATGAAATAAAATTAGGAATCAGTTCACAACTTTGTCTAAGAAATAAAGGGATACAGTCTACAGCAAGGTGTAAAGGATGAGAACCCTGTGAGGATAAAGCAGAGACCCCTTCTCAGTGTGTTGCCAATCATTTCCTTGAGCAAGTCTGCCCCAAGTGATACTCATTAAAATGTTAATGGGGCTTCTCTCAGTTAAGGGGAGAAAGAGCTACATTCTGGCAGTAAGTTCCACTGGATTCTTAATTTTTTTTCTTTATTTGGCACAAGATCTCAATTTGACTTGTTAAACTCTCTTCATGAACACTTAAAACACATCATCATGGAACTTTTGTTTATATGGAAATAGTGTTTATTGCTTTTTAGCATTTGTGGTAGTCAGTATAATGCTCCCCCTCCAAAGAAGCCCAAGTCCTAAGCCCAGAATCTGTGAATAGCTTATTATATGGCCTAGGGGAACTAAGGTTGCAGATGGAATTAAGGTTCCTTATCAGCTGACCTTAAAAAAGGGAGATTATCCTTGATTATCTAGGTGTCCTGAATGTAATCACCAGAGTCCTTAAAAGAGGAAGAAGGAGGCACAAGTTACAGGTTGGAGTAAGACAGTGTTAGAAGGGCCCTACTTCCCATTGTTGGCTTTGAAGATGAAAGAGGGAACCACAAGCCAATCAATGTGGGTGACCTCTAGAAGCTAGAAAAGTTAAGAATTCTCCCCTGGAGCCTCTAGAAGCCTTGCCAACACCTTGATTTTAGCAAAGTGAGACACATGGAGGGTTCCATCCTAGAGAAGTAAGATAATGAATCTGTATTAAGTTGCTAAATTTGTGGTAATTTGTTACAGCAATAAAAAACTAATACACCACTTATGAGAGGAATAGTCATGCAAAAAATAATGAATGTATGCAAAATAAAAATTATCATATCTGACCATGCACAGGAACTTATTAATGTACCAGTTCTTTTTACATTGCACAAATTACTTTGAAAAATAACGAACCACAATGTTACTTCATCTGCTATTTATTATTACTTATCATTATATTGTGAGCATCTTCCCACACCTTTAAATGTTATAGAAAGCATATATCTCATTTTATATATTTCCCACAATTTACCTAATTAACCACCTATATTTTGTTTCTATGATAAACACATTTTTGTTATCTCTGATGATTTTCTTAATGAAAACTTCTAGAATTAAAATTACTGCATCAGAAGGTATGATTATTCATTTTTAAAATATGTTACTCTATTGTCCTCCAGAAAAATTGCATTAATATACATCTCACAGTAAATGATTACATCTACTTTTCTTCACCTTAACAAAAACTAGATATTATCAGTTTTTACAACTGTTACATTGAAAGGTGGGAAAGAATATTTAATTTCTATTTCTTTGATGACAGATGAAGCTTAACTGTTTTCTATATAGTTATTAGCTATCTGTGTTTCTTATTTTATAAATTGTCTGTTTATGTCTTTTTATTTTGAGGTGTTGTGTTTTCATATTAATTTGTATGAGCTATTTATTAAAGATAGTAACCTATTACTTGCACTATATGGTATAAATAATTTTTCTGACTGTTCGTTGACTTTTATTCACTTTTGTCATTGTTCATGTATTACTTGATCTTTGTGCTTGTTCAAAGATGCCTAGATATATACACACATTGTGTCACAGACACTTTCATAAAGGAATTACTGGAAATCCCACACCATAATCCTAGGAAAACCCAGTTATATCTCTGATATTTATTTGAACAGATTTGTCCCCACAAAATTATATAGTATATATTCATGTAAAATAGCATCATATCATATATACTACTCAGTGGTCTATTTTTAACACTTGGCAGTCTGGTTTTTAATATGAATATATCTTGATCATATTTCTGACAATTGTATTCTAGCTTATGAATGTAACTTATTAGCATTAAACAAATCTTACATTAAAAAACACTTGGGCTACCTTTGATTTTTTAGGCTTATTAAAAACAATGAAGCTCTTGGCACACTGGGGTAAGCAGACAAGAGAAATAGCAAGTAATAGAGCTAAAGTTTAGGTGCCAGTCACTATTGTTAGCACTTTATATATATTAACACATTCAATCCTCTACAAATCCTATTCTGGTAGTTTGAAGGGGCACTAATCTTATCTTTCTCCTCAAATAAGTAAATAAAAAAACAGACAGGTAAAGTAACTTGTCTGATATTTATCTGGGTGGCAACAGAAAGCACCATTGTGCTCTAGTCTCTAACTTACTCTAGAAAAACAACACAGTCCAGATGTCTGTGTTCTCTGCTTGAAGATGAATTGCCCCAGCAAGAAACATGCCAGGGCAGGGGACTACCCTAGCCACAACAACGTCTGATACTCAATATTCAGTTTTTTCCTGCTCTGTGCTTTAGCTAACCTCAAACATTCAGTACAATAAATTCACAAGTTTTACATGAGTTGTGCACTGGGGAAAAATGAGAGGGCATATTCCTATTTTGAGGGAGAAGGAGAGCAGAGATGGTTGTTTCAGTAAGGAAAGGGATGAGGTGGGGGCTCCCACAGGTGATCAGTAAGAAGCTATTGAAAACTCTCCTACTCCAGGATATCTTAATATTTAATATTCAGAGGGAGAGCAGAGGGTATTGGAAGGCTTGAAGGTATCAAGGAAATCATTGCAGTAAGACATGTAGATTTTTATTCCTGGTGAGTGATATATGCTCCCTTGACATGCCTGTTTTTGATACCTGCAGGCAACATGATCATAATTAAATCTCCTTAGATACTGATCACTAGCCCCATCTATATTTTCCTACATTACCAGCATAGGACGTCAGCTAAAAATAGGAGTACACTAGTTGAGTTAATAAATTTTAATTCTATCTTCTTGATTTTGCATTTTCCCCCTTCTTTTTATATAACGTCTCTTTAGCTGAAGCCCATCATTTTTCACCTCTTGTTTTTGTATTTTCACCTCAGTCTATTTTCTCCTTCTGCTTATTGATCTTGTTACAGAGAAGCCATGCCTCCGGATTTTATTTGAGTTGGGGAGATGGAATATTGGTGGCCAAGAGGTCCATCGTCTTCCTGCCTCCATAGCACATTGTCCTGGGGCTACAGGAATGCTGTCCAGTTCTCTATCTGGGAGATAAATCTAACTGTGAAGCTTACAGTCATTTGCACCAGCCCTTTCCATGGGCCTGGAGAGGGCCTTAGAAGAGTATTCCCATTCTCCTATGTCTTTGTAAAATTTGCATGAGTATGACATTTTGATGATGATCAGTTAACACCCACTGTCTCTTTCTACTCCCATTTACCATCCATCCCATTTCCCCTCATGTCGGGGGGCAAGGCAAGGACAGAGGGCTTTGAAGGTCTGGGTAGGGGTGTTCATTTACTCTTAATTTAAAGGCATGTAAGGGTGTGTTTGCAGTCCCTTCCATGAGCTAAGTTGCTGCCAGCTGTTCTGGTGCAGGACTGGCTTCTAGGGGAGCTCCTCTTGCCCACTGTGCCAACTCACCCTTCACTGAGACAGCTGGGCCTAGGGCCAGAGATGACCTCAAATCACATCCTGACTGTGTTACCTGGAACCTGAAGATTTAAATGTATGGAACCAAAGCTAGTCTGTGGAAAGTTCTTCTGTATGTTACATGTGAGAAAAAGACATCATGTACATTTCCCCAATTTACAATAATCCAAATAATTTATATGGCATTACCAAAGGCTCCTGGGATGTTGTTATTTGAAAATATGATCAAAAAGGGTTTGGACAAGACATGTAATGAAAGTATTAATGGAATTATGTAGGCAGTTAATTATTAAAACTACCATGCAAATTTTTGAATTTTTATGTTTACTATATTCCTCAGGTTTTAAAATGTGTGATTTATTGTGATTTATTTTCTCATTCTGAACAACATCTCATTTGTATCTGATTTTGTATTCTTTCACCTAAAGAGAGTCTAAAAAGTGTGTAAGTGCTGGTCTTGAGAAAAACCTGGATTTGCCCCTTGTTAACTGGTTGAGTTCTTTCCTCCCTGTGTCAGGGCCACATTCTGTGGGACTTTTAAGACCTTAATGTCCTTTTGAGGTACACTGAGATGCATAAAACAAAGTTAAGCTACCTCACAAAATACAGCCTGCATAAGTTTCTCAACCTAGCTCCATCTGTCTCGTAATAAACCCATTTCTCTTTGTTTTGTGGCATTAAATTCTCTATTTGTTTTCTTTGACAATATTACTGTGAAGTTTTTTTTTATTGTTTGAGTCTTGTTGCAGTTTTAGTAAGAAGCTAAGAAATGCTGCACAGGAGGATGTTACTTAGGTGGCCTTTGGAACCAGAAGCCTCAATGAACTCCTAAATCTTAGCTGAAACATATGTAGACATCTTCTAAAATTGTGTCCTGTTACTGGTAGTCACAGTATTTCATAGGAAGACATTTGTTCTGGTTACCCAGATAGTTCTCTTAATTTGAATAGTGCTATTCTTTTCCTGTATCTGGTGGCTTTCTTTCTTGTCAACCTGATAAAGACTAGGAGCCAGAGGAGACATACACTTATTCCATATTGGACTTTGAAGTGGACTCATTAAGAGACTAAATTCTGGTTAAAAAGTTCTTGTCCAGATGAAAGAGCAAAGAAAATGTATAGTTTCACGACTGTTCAGGCTTTAGGTTTATGATAGTTTGGACTTTATAAACTCTGAGATCTGGAAGCCCGAGGAAGAGAAGGAAGGTTGCCAAAGCTGGAGAAAGCTTGTCAGGAGACTTTGCCTCTGTTCCAAATAATGGCCTCATTGTGTTTGCTGTCATGGTCAGCAGTGGCCTGGGACAGAGACCCTAGTCCTTGCTGGGCCTGGGCTTGCTCACTGACATCCTGGCAGTGCAAGTGATCCTGTTTTGTTTTTCTTTCTGGCATGTCAGTCAGGGTTAAGAGTAAGGAGAGATATGTAGTATTATGAGCTTCCCATTTAGTGTGCCAAGGAACTGGTGCTGTATATCCAGATGTGCCCCTTGGCTAGCCCCCAGTGACATGTTACCTTCAGCACACTCCCTCCAAGCCATGAAGCTTTCAATAGTTCTGCCAGGATCTTTCCCTTTTTATTTCATAAATGCAGGGGGAGTTTACATGTCACATTGGCTTTTGTTTCAGTATGGACTCATCAACCTTCTAGTAGCCATTCCTCAAAGTTTCTGGCATATAGTGAAAGTTCTTTTGTTTCCAGTGCATGTTCACTGAGTTATTCATTCATTTCACAAGCTTTTATTGAGTACCTACTATATACCAGCCTCTTAAGATGCTCAGGATGCAGAGATAAAATAGAGGGATGTAACAAGTCCTTGCTAGCCTTACATGCTGGTGGAGGAAAGATACAACAAATAAACAATAAGTGTTTACTGTGTTTACTCATTCTAAGATATCTTCCCTTCTTACATCTCTGAAATTGGGATGCATTTTACAATAGACAACATGCTTTACCTGCTGTCAGGCAGGTGGCAGTCATGATGCAACTTTCACTGCCTACACTTGTGTAAACTCGACCAAAACTATCATATTGTCATCAGTCAACTGAGTTAACAGTATGAGTTTGCTGATGTTACACATGTTGAATTTGATCATCTTTTTTTATCTTCACCTGAGGACATGCTTATAAATTTTAGAAAGAGGGGAAGGGAGGAAGAGAAGGGGAGAGAAACATCTACGTGAGAGAGAAACATTGAATGGTTGACTCTCATACATGCCCTGACCTGGGATGGAACCTGCAACTAAGCATGTGCCCTGACTGGGAATCAAACCCATGATATTTCCATTTATGGGATGATGCCCAACTAACTGAGCCACACTGGCCAGGGTGAATTTGATTATCTTTTAAAACATTTTCAAAATTTTGCATTTTGATTTGGCTTTGAAACAGAAAGTTATTGTGTAGACCCAAAGCCACAGCAATGGAGTATAAATTTGGTATTAGAGAGGCAAATATTTGTTGTAGGATGAATGGATGCAATTCCACCTTTTCTTTTTTTTGCAAAGCAGCAATCAGGCTTTATTGAACCTAAGGAAAGAGCGTGACCACAAATAGATGATGCCTATCAAAAGCCAAACAATTCAACTGAGTGCAGAAGAAATTTCCAAGCCCTCCAACATTAACAAAAAGTTTCCAAGCAATGCAAGTTGGTGTAATGGATTCTTACATTTTTTGTGACTCCCACTGAGACACTGTGCTATTATTTATTGCCAGTGGGTTTCTAAATTTTTATTTATTATTGGTGTGTAAATTAGAGCACTATACATTTGATGATGTTTTAGATCTGATGCAATTCAATAATAAGATGTCAGGTAGTGACAGCTGCTATGAAGTGAGCAAGACAGTGGGAAGCAGTTGCAAAGAGCGGGGCATGGCTATTTTAGATGGAGAGTGAAGGAACCCACTTTGAGGGGGCCTGGGAGCAGAGATCGGCATTGATTAGGGAGTCATGGGTCAACCTCAGAAAAAAGGATTCCAAGTAAGAGGAACAAGTACAAGACTGAAGTAAGAATGCAACTGGAACATTCAGAGAATAGCTGAAAGGTCTTCTGGGAAACACTGGAGGGAATTCAGAGATGAGGTTGGGCTAGGAGGCAGCTCACATGGGTTCCAGGAGGCCATGATGAATATTCTGGATTTTATTCTGAGTGTCGTGGGAAGTCACTTAAAAATTTTGAGTGAAAGAGTGACATTATTAGATACATGTTTTAAAAATGGGTCTGGCTGTCATTGAAATTTGACTGCAGGAAGTCAGGGTGGCTACATGGTTACAAGTTAGAAGAGGATTACGGACAAATAGCAGGTGAGAAAGTGGGGACAGATTTTGTACAGCAGACTCAGGAATGAACTTGGGCAGGAGCCAGGCGTGTGGTCTAGAGAGGGGCTGGGCTTTCATTTTTAGATCGCTCTTTTGAAATGGTAGGCAGTGAATGCAGATGATGTGGATGGTGACACTTTATCACCTTGAGGAGAAAGAACCTGGTGATGCAGGAGCAGAGAAGAACTGTGGATTGGAGGCCTCCTCCCCCTGTACCTTGGGGTCTTTTCACCTGAAATGTGAAAGGGGTTTGGAAGGCACCTTGGCTCCCATGTGCCTCTAATGTTTCTCTTACCCTAGAGTCTATCTTTCTTTTGTAGGATGCAAGAGCAATGTACATGTTTAAAGCAGCTGGCTCTCTCCTGCTCTAATTCCTTTCTTCAAGGACCCACGTGGCTCTAAAAGGCTAGCCACTGTGCACAAACATACCCTGGGGTTGCCACCAGGTTTAATCCCTTTTATGTTAAGTTCTTTAACCTGAACAATAAGCATTTCATTTACATGGAAAGTGAATTCTAAAGAGATAAAATTTTAGAGTGTAGCAGGCAGCAGAGAGTCCCATGTTCATTAGGCTTTATAGCTTCCTTTTATGTAGGGCCATGGTCCCTGGGCTTCTCACAAACGCTGAAAACTTTTCTCATTTGGAGAGTTCAAATTATTTAAGCAGTCAGACCAGTGATTTCATAATGTGCAAAGTGTTTTTCTCACAGAGAGCCTCTGAGGACATTGCAGTATAACTTTTATCTAGAAGTTCTGGTGCTGAGATGAAAGTGGAGTTTGAAAATATCCTGAGCTTTGAAATGTTCAACCTGCCATCCACCCCTTTCATCAGCCATATTGCTTTTCTCCACTTTCCTCATCCTTTCCTTCCTGCCACTCTACCTTTTCCAGAAACAGAAAGCTGAGTCTGGAGGGAGTGTACCTATGGAATATGCAGAGAAGGAAGCACAAGTATTTCAATTCATAATGAGAATGTGTGCAAGTATCTCTAGATATAATGCTCACATAATGAGTAATAATAAATATTAAATACTTTGATGATATGATTTATTTTGTAATATATATTGTTTTTACATGATAAACATTATTGTTTATTATTACAATCTCATTTAGGGGGAAATGTATATACATTCTCATCATATAAAATGAGTGTATCAATACATTTTTATGTGTGTACATAGGTATACATATATATAGAATACATATATATAGACAGAATACATAGAGATACTATGTATATATGTACATATATAACAAGAACATATATAGTACATAATGAAAAAATATATGCATTTTCCCTCTGAATGAGAGGTTTTAATACCAGCTTGATTTAATCACAATTTTGGTTGGGAATCCAAGGTTTATATTTCTCAAGTAGGTGATATAAAGGAAGGTTAGATGGATATTTCATATGCAGTTAACTTGCTTATCTTATGACTTAGAAACTGCTATTCTCCACTTCCCTTGCAATGCCCTAATCCACAGCAGAAAGTTGACTGGGAAGACATGCCCTACCCCACACACCCTTCCCCTCATGGCCCCATTGTACTAATGACTCCCTCCAAGCCAAGAGAATGTGTTAGTTGGCATAAAACAGACACCTCCTTCCAGCTAAACCATCCTCAACACATGCTGCCAAACAAGATCATATAGTTGTCTCACCAAAAGGCAAAGTGCAGGCCTAGGCCAAGTGCAGAGTGCTGCTGGAGCTCCCAGGGCCCTGGGGGTAGACTGGCCACATTCCCATTTAGGGAACATGGGGAGCCTGGGTTCAGAGCCTGAAGCCACCTGCTCCTCTCTCCTGCCCTTTCTTCACCCTCTCTTTCAGTGTCCCAGCCCAGCAGGGTTCTTTCTCCTCCCTCACTTTTCCCCACCATCTCACACCAGACTCCTATGTTGAAGAATTTGCTAGTCTTTTATAAGAACCCTTCCCAACCTGCCATACCATCCCCAGCTCCATGTTTCAGCTTCTCTGCCATCCTTTCATGTCAACAATCATAGCTGAGATGGGTGTGCTCTGTGCTGATACAACCATGGCTGTTCATGTACTCAATGTGTTACCCTCCACGGCAAGATAGTGATATTGTAATAGTGGCTTTCTCTAAAAAAAACAAACCAAAACATTTTTTTCTATCTCTAGATGGTTTTTTAGCATTAATGTTATTCATAGAACATTGTTTAAAATCTCTATTAGTATAAAATTTTCTATATGGATAGTTACTTATGGGATTGATTTCATCAACTTGGTCCATATGTGTAATTCGATTTTAAGCTTGAGAACTCACATGCATTTGTGAGAATCCTGTGTGAATGGGGATTTGCATTGTCCAGAAAACTCAGTCCAAAGGAGTAACTTCTGTTTCCAAATGAGTAGCATAGACAATTCTAGAAGCTTCTGATAACTGTGGTCTATTGTTTCTCTGTATTTTACTAGGAGACTACATTGGAAACTTGGTCTGCACTATATAATGGGTTATTATCCCCTTTGGAATGTTAGTTTGCTGGCTTATGTCCCTACCCCAGTTAAAATGATTTTTACAGGTGTAAGTTCTCAAGGTTATGGTTGCTTTTAATTTATTCTGTTTAATCCAGTCTTTGTTCCCAATGCACTGAAGGCTGGTTCCAAAGGCATTTCACCCTGGAGCAGAATCAGATATTCCTGGTTACTGATGAGACTCTTGGTGTCCTTGGCTGCCAAGCGACTCAGTTTTCTCCAATTAGGGCTATCAGAAATGGGAACTATACTCATTGTTCATTTGAACTATTGCTCATGTAGAGACTCAGGCTAAATGGAGCTCTGGGGAAATGTGGCAGCTACTATGGTAATGTACATGTTTGTCACATCACTAAAGATCAGAATTGGTTAGAGCCCACTTCCTTGGTATTAAAGTAGAAGTGCTTGGAATAAAAAATATATATTACTGCATCAATGCAACTACACTGAGGTAAAAAACATTCTGGGGACACACTGAAAAGGAATTCTATTACCTTTGAAGCTACATAGTACATGAAGGGCTTTGCCCATGCTCTGCAGTTCCAGAACCTAGGGAGGTCCTATCATTGCAGAACTTACAGAAGGAAGGACACATGTCCCAGCACCCAGGGGAAGATCAGGAACTTCTTGTGGTGGATCAGGCACTTCTGCTGAGAGAACTGTATATACAATTTCTAGGTAAAATGAGGAAGGGCCTGTATTTCTTAGCAAGAAATATTAGAAGATTGTTACCTGCCACGACTCACAAATCCTTCAGTGGCAGCTACAAAATCAGGGGTGAATGAGTAAATGCCACATCTAAAAGGGAATGACTGCCACATCTAGAAGGTATTTCTTGTGATGAACTTCCAGGTAGAAAAATGGAGCTCCTCTGTGCATATGTACTAATTCCAATACACAGAAGTGAATTGCTATTAAGTGACTTGAATATTTAGAAAAGATAAAGCAGACTTAGCAACAGCATAGTGGTCTTTACCAACATTCACAATGATTTCAAAAGGGTTATTCACAGAGCATTTTCTAAGATGTGCAAACTTACTCAAGACTGAGCTTTCTGTGCAAAGAAGAAGGAGGAGGAAGAGGAACACTCAGATAAAAATGCAGACTTCTTAGGGTGACAGTAATGCCAAGGTTGTACTCAACATGTTGCATGTGAATATAACATAGGAATCAGATGGGGCCAGAAAAAAAAAGCCAGTATGGGAAAAGACAGTATATTCCAGCAGACTCAGAAATGTATCACAGGGGTTTTTTTTTTTTTTTTGCCATTTGAAAGCTATCTTTAAATATTTGATAACACTTACTTTAGTTAAAAGTATAATGTTTTTTATAAAAATCACATCAAACAGAGGTCAAAATAAATTGCATTCTGTGATTTTTAAAGGCATACTCATTCATTCATTTGCCTATTTAAAAAAATATTAAGCAATAACCAAGCTCCACTCACAATGCCAAATGCTGGGAATTAACATAGAAAAAAACATTGGCTTTTTCCTCTAAACAATTCAAAATCAAATTGAAGAGATTGACATAAGTCAAGCACTGTAATGGGAAGTCATATGGCAAAGAGTAAAGGGAGAAGTCAAACCATTGTTGAAAACACAGTGAACCGCGTGGCCAGAACAAGACAATGCTAACACTATGTGCAGAGCTGTCCCAGAGTCCAGCATTACCATGATGGAGGCCCCTCCCTGAGCAACTGGTGAACACTGCATTTGGGGGAAAAGCTGACTCCCTAATACACTTTCCCCAATTTTAAAACTGTGGTAAAATATGCATAACATAATATTTACCATCTTAGCCATTTAAAAAATTTTTATTAATGTTTGAATACAGTTGTCTCTATTTTCCCAACACCACTTTCATCCATCTTAGCCATTTTTAAGGGTACAGTTAAGAGGTATTAAACCCATTAAAATTGTTGTGCAACCATTGCCACCATCCATCTCCAGAATGTTTTTTTATCTTGTAAAACTGAAATTCTGTACCATTAAACAGTAATTTCCCTTTTTTTTTCTACCCTGCACCCAGGAAACCACCACTCTACTTTCTGCCTCTATGAATCTGATTGCTCCAGGCACCTCAGATGGGAGCAACCATACAGTATTTCGTGTGTAGCCTGTGTCAGAATTTCCTTTCTTTGTAAGGCTGAATAGTGTTCCTTTATATGTATAGAATATGTTTTGCTTATTTATTTGTCAAAGGACACTTAAGTTGTTTCCATGATTTAGCTCTTGTGAATAATGCTGCTATGAACTTGGGTGTAAAAAAGCCATTCTGAGACCCTGCTTTTAATTTTTTGGAGTATGTTCCTAGAAGTGGAATTTTTGGATCATATGGTAAATCTATTTTTAATTTTTTGAGGAACCACAGTAGCATTTTCCTCAGCACCCATTGGGTGCTATTTTACATTTCCACCATCAGTGCACAAGGGTTCCAACATAATACGTTTTTTTAACTGTGTTGCTGATTATAAGGATATAAAGTTTGTAAAAAGTAATTTAGTTTATAGATATTTATTAAACAGCACTATGTTTAAGATTCTGTCCTAAGCATAGTCTAGCATACCAGAACCTATTTTTTAATAACAACAACAAAAAGTAATTATCAATATGGAAGTCACAGAGAATTTAGGAAAAAGAGACCAACTAGTACTCAAAATTCTTAATATCATTAAAAATATTTCTTCATTATAATATATCCTAGATACCATTGGTTTTAAAACTTGAGGGAAAAAAGGAAGAAGATTCATTTTGGGGGTATACATGGCAAACAAAATCTGTCTTTTACATGTAATTTATTTTTGTTTATAGCTTACCTGTCCTAGAAAGATTTTGAGAAAATTTACAAGAATAGATTTACTGAAATAAAAATATAAAATTAGAACCATGGAAATAAGGACACAAAAATGCCAAACATAAGTCAACTTGTGTGCTCAGTTCCACTTCTAATGTTGGTCTTCTTTTCCCTGGTGAAAGAGAAGACACAATTTGTAACCCGGTTCCTATTATTGGATATCAGAAGAACATGAAATTCTAAAACTTTTTGGCCAAACTCTGGTTGAAAACCAATGAAAAATTATTAGAAATGAAAAAATATCAAGTTGACCCCAGACCTACTGAAAAAGAATTTGCATTTTTTAACCAGATCCCAGGTGATTGATAGGCTCATGGCAGTTTGAGAAGCACCATTCTAAAAGACACCCTTCACCTGGTATTTGAAGCAAGAGATCCTGAGTGGGACAGTGGGCAAGATACCTACAGGATTTCTTCTACAACAAATGCAGCAAACAACTGACTATATCTGTTTCTTATAGTGATATTTGAGGGATAAAAGATATAATAATAGAGCTAAACCCAAGTCAAAAAGTCCTTAGATGTGACACCAAAAGCACAATTCATTAAAAAATTTGGTAAGTTGGACTTTATGAAAATTTAAAATTTTTGCTTTGAGAAAGACCCGAACAGGATGAAAAGACAAGCTGTGGACTAGAAGAAAATATTGCACACTTTATCCAAGAAAGGACTTTTATCTCAAATATATAAAGATCTCTTTATCCCAGCAGTAAAAAAATAAATAAATAATTGAATTAGTAAATAAGCAAAGACATTGTATGGGTTGAATTGTGTTTCCTCCAATCCATAGGTTGAAGGCCTGACCCCCAGCAGCTCTGGATGTGACTGCATTTGGAAACAGAGTCTCCAGAGAGGCGATTAAGTTAAAATGAAGTTGCTTGGTTGGCTCCTGCTCCAACCAGACTGCTGCTCCTGCTCCAATCAAAAGAGGCCCTGGACACAGAGAGACATTTGACACACAGAAGGGTGGCCATGTGAGGGTACTGCGAGAAGGCAGGCCTCCACATGCTAAGGAGAGAGACCTGAGGGGAAAACAAACCTGCGGACAGCTTGGTCTTAGACTTCTGGCCTCCAGAACTGAGAAAACAAATTTCTGTTGTTGAAGGTGTTCAGCGTGTGTAATTGTGTTGTGGTGCTCTGGCAAACACATTCAGACGTGACGAGACATTTCACCAAAGAGCACAAGAAAAAGTTTTTGACATTACCAGCTGTTAGGGAAATACAGATTGAACAATGATGAAAGATTACCACATACCCGTTTCAACAACTAAAAGAAAAAATAGTGATAATATAAAATGCTGGTGAGGACAGAGGGTTTGAATCTCTCACACGTTGCTGGTGAGAATGTAAACAATACACATGCTATGAACATGGTTTGGCAGGGGTTTTTTTGTTTGTTTGTTTTAATCAGAGTAAACATGTACTTAAACTGCATCTACTGAAGATACCTTGAGTCATGGCATGAAATAAATGATCAGGAAAATAATTCATTTTTAAGCAAAAATATTTTAACATCTTTATGTGTAAGTATGGATTGTTTTTTCTCACTGGCATGGCACCAATGCCTCAAGTGTGAGAGCATTGCTTCTATCATTGCTTTCTTTCCAAGTAAATTCATCCCCCTCTGTGTAAGAGAATTTGAAATTACCTTGGTGTTTTGATAATTCCATGATTAGACATAAAGCACTGTACTAAACTTATCAATTCTATTTCACAACATTTTTGGATTTGGTAAGCAAGGCGATTAACTCATAATATACTTCACATTTCAGTGTAAATTTTCAGAAATTAGAAAACATTCATCTCAACCCTTGCCTTCTAGGCACCTTCAGAAACCACATGCTCCATGGGGGTGATACCACGCAGCTTCCTTTTAATAAACATTCTCCTTAGACCTGATACACAGAATTCATGAGAAAATTTGCTCTAAACCCCTGGTGCGGGGGCATGGCTATGGGCCCTCTCCAAGCCAAGCCCCTCTCTGATGGTGGTTTGCCTAGCATCCTATTGCACAGAGTCCTTGTTTACTGGAAATTGGTCTCTGGACCTACTCACTCCGATGCCACTGCTGGCCAGGCAGATTTTACCAGGTGGAAGTGAGTGGATTTTCCATAATGCGAGAACTTGCCACAGCATTCCAGTTCAGGAATCTCATTGTTTAACCAATACCTGATGTCAGAACCTTTTGCAAGATAAATATTTAATCTTTTGGCTCTCTATTACAAACTATAAACTGCTCCCCAGCAAATTCTCAGTCTTTCTAAAAATAGATGCAATATATATTGGTAAAACTGAACAGATATCAAATAGTGAGTGAGCTTTTCAATTCTGTACTTTAAATATCTGAAAAAGACCAGGTCATGTAACTGAGAACTTCAGTGAAGTTTCCAGATTTTTCTCTTTGGCTGAGTGCTGGAAATGGTGCTGTGCAGGGGAAATAGTGGGCTAAATCTTAGACTACGTGAGTTCTAGTGACAAACTCTGCTCATATCAGATCACCATAGTTATGTATATAACATTTCCTGTTTCTGAGTAATAACTAAGGAAGGTATCATTGTTTTAAATTAGAATATCTGCTTAACTTTAACCACCCTGAAATAAGTATGTGTGAGTTACCCCTCCCTCATTCTCTCTCTGCCTCTCTTCCCCCATCTCGCTCTGTTCTCCTTCCCTAGCTCTCTGCACTCTTTGTCTAGTTGAAAAAGAACTGTTTAATGTTCTGTAGAAAATTTTGTTTTATTTGCCTTTCACATGCAGGACAGAAAAAGCAGATACAGGCTATACTTAAAGACTCGGCTGGGTTTGCAACTCATGGATTTTTAAAAATTTTTTGAGGTGTTTATATACATAAAATTTACCATTTTAAAGTGAGCAAGTCAGTAGCATTTAGTACTTGCACAGTGTTGTGCAACCACCACCTCTATCTTGTGGCAAAACATTTTCACCATTCTAAAACAAAACCCTGTGTCCACCAAATGGTGCCTCCCAATTCTGCCTGTTCACATCCCTTTAGTAAGCACTAATCTGCCTTTCATTTCTACAGGCATAGCTATTCCAAATATTTTACATAAATGACATAGTGCAAGATGTCACTTTTGTGACTTCCTTCATTCATTTAGCATAAAGTTTTCAAGATTTCTCCATGTTGTAGTATGTGTCATTCCTTTTTATGGGTGAATATTTTATTCTATTTATATACCAAAATTTGTTTACCCATTCATCTATTCATGCACATTTGGGGACATTTTGACTTTTTAGATATTAAAAATAGTGTCACAATAAATATGCATGTACATTTTTTTAGTTTTTTTTTAATCCTCACCCGAGGATAGCTCTTCATTGCTTTTAGAGAAGTGGACTAGTTGGATAATTTTTAAAATCGATTCTGACAATTTGTGCCTTTTGACTGAAAACTTTAATTGATTTACATTAAATTTAATTACTGATAAGGAAGGACTTAATTTTGCCCTTTGCTATGTATCTTCATCCCTCATTTCCTCCATTACTGCCTTTTCTTGTGTGTAATTGTTGTTTTTTTGTAGTGAGCCATTTTGATTTTTCCCTTTTCCTTTTTTTTGATATTTTATTTGTATTTACCTTGGTTTTTGCTTTTAACATCCTCTATTTATAATAATCTAATTTGAATTTATACCAACATAACTTTAACAATATGCAAAAACTTTGTTTATGTAGAGCTCATTCACCCTTTAAATGTTGTTGCCACAAATTACATTTTTACATATTGTATAAATAATATAGATTTATGCCCAATAATATAGATTTATGATTATTTTATGAGTATATCTTTTAAAACAGGTAGAAACTAAAAAGTGAAGTATAAATCGAAAATAAAATATCAACTTTTATAATTTCTTCATATACCTTAGAGTTACTATCTTTTCAACACAAAAGATTCTCGTTAGCATTTCTAATGGGATGTATCAAGTGGTTATGGACTACCTTAGTTTTTCTTTACCTAGGAATGTCTTAATTTTTCCTAATTTCTGAAGAAACATTTTGCTGGATATAAAATTCTTAGTTGACAGTTTCTTTTCCCCTTTAGCATTTTAAATATGTAATCCAACTGCTTTCTGGACTTCAGGTTTCTCAGAGAAATAGGCTGTTAATCTTATTAATGATTCTTCATAGGTGATGAGTTACTTCTCTCTGGCTACTTCCAAAGTTCTCTAAACTTTATGGATATAGAGATTCATATCATTCCTCAGATTTGGAAAGTTTTGGGCCATTTTTTCTTTGAATATTCTTTCTGTCTTTCTCTCTATTTTATCTTTTCTCATACTCCCATTATACATATGTTGTGCTTGATGGTCCTCCACAGGTGCCTTAGGTTCTGTTTACTTTTATTCATTCTTTTTTTAACCTGTACCTCAGATGGGATACTTCAGTTTTTATTATTTATTTATTTATTTATTTATTTATTTATTTATATCTTTATTATATTTTTTTCCACTACCATTTAGTTCCCTTATACCACCCTGTCCTCTGGCAATCACCACACTGCTGTCCAGTTTACATCCATGAGTCCTTTTTCCTTCTCGCTCAACTTCTCTACCACCTAACCTTCTCCCCACTATCTGTCATCTGTTCTCCATGTATCAGTCTGTCTCTGTTTTGCTTGTTAGTTCAGCGTGTTCATTAGATTCCACATATGAGTGAAATCATATCATATTTGTCTTTCTCTGACTGGCTGATTTTACTTAGCATAATATTTTCCAGGTCCATCCATACTGTTTGCAAAAGGTAAAATTTTATTTTCTTTGTCTTTCTCTTTTTCTTCCTTCCTTCCTTCCTTCCTTCCTTCCTTCCTTCCTTCCTTCCTTCCTTCCTTCCTTTCTTTGTCTTTCTTTCTTTCTTTCTTTCTTTCTTTCTTTCTTTCTTTCTTTCTTTCTTTCTTTCTTTCTTTCTTTCTTTCTTTCTCTTTCTTTCTTTCTTTCTTCCTCCTCTTCCTCCTCCTCCTCCTCCCCTTCTTCTCCTTCTCCTTCTTCTTCTTCTTCTTCTTCTTCTTTCTCTCTCTCTTTCTTTCTTTCTTTTTATAGCTGAGTAGAATTTCATTGTGTAAATGTCCCATAGTTGTTTTATCCACTTATCTATTGATAGACACTTGGGCTACTTCCATATCTTGGCAATTGTAAATAACACTGCAGTACACATAGGGGTGCTCATGTTCTTTCAAATTACTGTTTTGGGTTCCTTCAGATATATTCCCAGAACTGGGATTGCTGGGTCATAAAGCAGATCCACTTTTAATTTCTTGAGATGTCACCATATTGCTTTTCACAGTGGCTACACCAATCTGCATTCCCACCAACAGTGCAAAAGGATTCCCCTTTCTCCACATCCTCACCAGCACTTGTTGTGTTTTGGTTTATTGAGGATAGCCATTCTGACAGGTGAAAAGTATTACCTCATTGTGGTTTTAATTTACATATCTCTGATAATTAGTGATGTTGGCCATCTGTATATCTTCTTTGGAGAAGTGTCTATTTAGGTCCTTTGCCCATTTTTTAATTAGGTTGCTTGTTTTTTTGGTGTTGAGTTTTCTAAGTACTTTATACATTTTGGATATGAAACACTTATCAGATGTTTTGGTGAATATGTTCTGCCAGTCTGCGGGTTGTCTTTTGATTTTGTTGATGATTTCCTTTGCTGTGCAAAATCTTTTTAGCTTGATGAAGTCCCATTTGTTATTTTTTTCTTCTGTTTTCCTTGCCTGGGGAGTTATAGCTGATACAAAATTTCTATGATCAATGTTGGAGATTTTGCTGTCTATGTTTTCCTCCAGGATTCTTATGGTTTCAGATTTAACATTTATAATATCCTTTTCATCCTTTTGATGATTATTTATCCTCCCAGTGAGATCCAGGTTACCTGAGTTTACTCAAAGCTAATGAAAATTCATCTAACTTCTTTGAGTTTCAGTTTTCTCATTTCTAATATAGTGATATCAATTTATGAAGAAAATATGAAAATTCTAAATGTTTATGCACCTAAACTCTTTGTTTAAAAAGTGATACACAACTTAACAAAAATAAAAAGGGAAATAGAAAACTACTATTACAATTAGAGATTTTATTTTTTTTTTTTTAATTTTTATTTTAGTTTATCCAGTACAGTTTCTATCCTTTATTCCCTTTCCAGCCCACCCACCCATTCCTCCCCTCCTCCCTCCCCTTTCCAACACCCCTAGTTTTGTCCATGTGTACATTCTCTCAATAATTAATAGGTTAAGAATATATTGCAAATATAAGAATATAGAAGATTGCAGTAAGTCTATCAACAAAATTTGCTTAATTGACATTTGTAGAACACCACCCAAACAAGAACAAAATACACATTCTTCAAAGTCTATGATGAAATATTTTCTAAGATAGACCATATGCTAAAATATAAAGCAAGTATAAATACATTTAGAGAGATTGAAATCACTGAGTACACTCTCTGATCACATGAAATTCATTTGGAAATTAATAAAGGAGTGATATCTGGAAAATTTAGTAACCTCTGGAAGTTAAATAAGGACTTCTAAATAATCCATAAGCCAAAAATCACACAAGAAATAAAAAATATTTTGAATAAATAATAATACAAAATATATTTGTGGGATTCTCCTAAGCTATTTTTAGTACATGTAGCAAAAATTATAACTTTAAAAAATTGTGTTAGAAAAGAAAAACACATTTAAAATCAATTATCTAAGTTTTCACCTAGAAAAACCAGAAAAAGGAAGTGCAAATTAAGTTCAAAATAAGCAGAAAAAAATAATAAAGCTACGAGAATAATTGATAAAACAGTTAAAAAAAACAGAGAAAATCAAAGCCAAAGTTTGATTCTTTGCAAAGATTAATTAAATTAATAATTCCCTCCAAGACTGATCAAGGGAAAAGAATACTTCAATACCAATACCAACATATTTTTACATCCAGTTTCTACAGACATAAAAATGATGAAAAGGTATAGAAGATGGAACACTAATATGATAAAAACATAAGCTATTAAATTTGACAAATTAGATGAAATGGTTACTTTAAAAAAAACAACTTATCATAACTAACATAGGAATGAAGAGAAAGTCAAATAGTGTTTTATCTTTTAAAGAAATTGTGTAATTGAATTTTCTTCCGACAAGGAAACCAAAAGCCCAGAGAGTCTTACTAATGAATTCTATCAAACATTTAAGAAAAATAATTAGTTTTACATAAACAATTTCAGATACTAGAGGAGCTAGTAGGCATACTTTCCAATTCATTTTATGAGAAATGTATAATCCTGATTAAACCTGAGTCATTGTAAGAAAAATTTATGACCAATATCCTTAATAAAGAGAGGTATAAAAATCATAACAAAATTATAGAAAATAAAGTCTAGCAATATATAAAATGATTAATATATCATGGCAAAGTAGAGTTTATCCAAGGAATATAAGGTTGGTTAAACACTTTTAAAAAATAAATCTGTGTAACTCACATTAACAAAATAAAAAAATAAAATGATCATTTCGACAGATGGGGAAATATAGAATTTGACAAAGTTTAACATTCATCCATGATAAGAACCCTCATCAGACTGGGACAGAAACTTCAATTTGACCAACAGCACCCAGAAAAAAACCTACAAATAAAGTTATATTTAATGGGGAAGTACTGAACACTTTTCCCCCTGTTGGTAGCACAGTGAGAATGTCTGCTCTCACCACTTCTCCTCAATGTTAGGTTTGAGGTCCTACTCAGTGCAATAACATAAGACAAGAAATGAGACATAAATCCTGGAAAACAAATAATCTTTATTTTCATGTAATATAAGAATATATATACTAAAGGAATCTACAAAATATGTAAGAGCAATTGTATTTAACAAGTTTGCAGTGTACCTATTCAGTATACAAAAATTAGTTGTATCTCTATAAACCAAATAAAAATTTAAAAATACCATTCACAATAGCATCAAAAACATAAGTGGTAATAAATTTAATAAAAAGGATGTAAGATCTCTATACTAAAAACTACAAAATAGTGTTGAAAATATGGAGATATCTGCTGTGCTCTTGATTTTGAAGACTTATTATTGCAAAAATATTAACTATTCCTAACTTGATCTAGAAATCCCACAGCTTCCCAGTCAATATCCCAGTAGTTTGGGGGGCTTTTTGGTAGGAATTGATAAACTGATTTCAAATGCATATGGAAATTCAATTTGAAGAAGAATGGAGTTGGAAGACTTATTCTACCTTACCATAAAAATTACTATGGTAATCAGGATGTAGTGGTAAGAGCATAAAAAATGACAAATCAATCAATGGAACATAATAAAGTCTACTAACAGAAGCACTTAAAGAGTCTATTGATTTTTGACAAAGTAGCCAAAGCTATTAAATGAGGAAATCTTTTCAGCAAATGATGCTGGAATAATTAGATATCCATGTGGAAAAATGAATTGGTAAGGATAAAATATAATTTAATAAATTAGAATATAGAAAAGTGATCAATTCAATATGTACATAACAGCTTTTAAAAATGTAAAATATATAGAAAAAGCTCAAAATCTATATATAAGGTAATCTTTTGTTGATACTTTGAAAATTAATATGACTACCTGATTTAAACTGATGATTTTCTAACAAATATAAGTGAAATAATAAAATATAAGTAAATCCAATGGACTCAGAAGACATTGGAAATCTAATAGACCAACTGCCATAAAAGACAAACTGAGGAATTTTTTATTAATTAAAAAAAACACTAACCAGACAAAATGTATTCTATTAAATTATTAAGGGCCAGATAAAATGAATTGAATGTTTGAGAACATATGGATAGGAGAAAGTATTAAATCTGTTTTAAAATCCAGCATTATGTTATTTATGTTATTTAAACTATGTTATTATGTTATTTAAAATATACCACAAAAAGATAAAAGCAAAGGGCAATGTCATTTATATGAACTCTTAAAAAGAATATGAATAATTTTATTAGCATATTCTCTATTAATAATATATAATAAAATGCTATGTATTCAGAATATATTTTTGAATAATACTCTATTAATAAAGGATACTAATAAAGAACATATTCTTTTTTCTTTATTTTTAATTTTTATATTGTTGTTCAATTATAATTGTCTCCATTTCCACCCCATTACTCTCCCTTGCCCTACCCAGCCCCCACCTCCCACATTCATCCTCTTTCCCACTTCTATTGTCTTTGTTCATGGGTCCTTTATAGATGTTCCTTGACCTTTCTTCTTCTTTCCCCCTTTGTCCCCCTCCCCACTACCTTCTGGTCACTGTCAGTTTGTTCTTTATTTCCATGTCTCTAGTTATATCTTGCTTATTTGTTTGTCTTGTTGATTAGGTTCACCTTGTCTTTCACCTCTTGGCTTATTTCACTTAGCATAATACTCTCCAGTTCCATCCATGCTGTCCCAAAGTGTAGGAGCTCCTTCTTTCTCTCTGCTGCATAGCATTCCATTGTGTAAATGTACCAATTTTTTGATCCACTCATTTACTGATGGGCACTTAGGCTGTTTCCAGCACTTGGCTATTGTAAATAACACTGCTATGAGCATTGGGTACATAGGTTCTTTGGAATTGGTATTTCAAGATTCTTAGAGTATAATCCCGGTAGTGAATTTTAACTTGAGAAATCTGAAATTAAATAATAGAAATTGGATTCCAGCAATATTTATAGAGAAAAAGGCTCTCTAATAAACTGATATTCTTTCTAGGAATAATATGTTTCAATATCAGAAAGTCAATTGAAGAGGTCAATAGTTGGACATCCATTAATATTATTAAAGGTAAAGAAGAAAATGATTATTGAGACAGGTGCCAACAATGTAATGTGTTTGATAAGACTTGACATTTACTCATATTAAATTAGGAATAGATGCATATTTTTAAATGCAAAATTGGACTTGCTTCTAATTGTTACCTTTGAGCATGACACTGATTAGTTTCTCAAATATTATTATTTATTTATTTGTTTATTTATCTATTTATTTATTTTATAGAGGGAAGAGGGATGGTGATGGTAAAGGAAGCCAAATACTTGTTGATGGAAAACGATTTGACTTTGGGTGGTGGATACAAAATACAATATACAGATCATGTACCATAGAAATGTATACTTGAAACATATATGATCCTATTAATTAAACTCACTGCAAAAAATTTAATTATAAAACACTGAAATTAATATCTGAGAACATAAACAGTGTCATGTTCAAAGGCAACGAAGAGAAGCAGATCTATCAAAGTCAGAAATGAAACAAAGACCTCAGTTTCCTCACTAGTCAACATCATTCTGGCCAGTGTATGGACCTGAAAAATAAAAGAAATAGGAATAAAATTTAAAAAGAAGACACAAAATTATCTTAATTTATAAATGATAATTCATTTTTATTATTTTTTTTGCATATTACTTTTTATTGTTTTTCAAGTACGGTTGTCTCCATTTTCACCACACCATGCCCTCTGCCCCACCCTCAAATCTACCCCCTTTGGCTTTGTCCATGTGTCCTTTATACAAGCTTCTTGATGGACCTTCCCCTATTTCCCCCATTATTCCTCTCCCTTCTGGTTACTGTCACTTGTTTTTTATTTCAAAGTTTGTGGTTATACTTTGCTTGCTTGTTTGTTTTATTAATTAGGTTACACTTGTAGTTGAGGCCTTTTTGGTTTTCATTTTATTTATTTTTCTAACTTTTTTTAAGTTGTTTTATTGTTCAAGTACAGTTGTCTACATTTATACACCACACTCCCTGCCAGCCATCCCCAACTTCTTCCCCTGATTCCACACCCCCTTGGTTTTCTCTATGAATCCTTTATCATTATTCCTGAAAACCCCTTCCCTCTTTTCCCCCATTTTCCCCTTCCACCTCCCCTCTGGTTACTGTCACCTTGTTCTTAATTTCAATGTCTCTGTTTATATTTTGCTTGCTTGTTTGTTTTGTTGTTTAGGATCCTGTTAAAGGTGAGATCATATGGTATTTGTCTTTCACCACTTGGCTTATTTCACTTAGCATAATGCTTTCCAGTTCCACCCATGCTGTCGCAGAGGGCAGGAGCTCCTTCTTTCTTTCTGCTGCATAGACTTCCATTGTGTTAATGTACCATAGTTTTTTGATCCACTCATTTAC
>CM052545.1:59578716-59610889 GCA_028533065.1 Trachops cirrhosus | reverse complement strand
ACCATTTGTTGAAGAGGCTATTTTTACTTTTTTTATGTTGCTGCCCCCTTTGTCAAAAATTAATTGACCAGAGAGACTTGGGTTTATTTCTGGGCTCTCTGTTCTGTTCCATTGGTCTATATGCCTGTTTTTATGCCAGTACCAGGCTGTTTTGATTACAGTGGCCTTGTAATAAAGTTTGATATCAGGTATTGTGATCCCTCCTACTTTGCTCTTCTTTCCCAAAATTGCAGCAGCTATTCCAGGTCATTTGTGGTTCCATACAAATTTTTGAAGTGTTTGTTCTATATCTGTGAACTATGCCATTAGCACTTTAATAGGCATTGCATTGAATGTGTAAATCACTTTGGGTAGTATGGACATTGTGATGCTGTTAATTCTTCTGATCCATGAACACAGTATATGTTTCCATTTGTTTGTGTCTTCCTTGATTTCTTTCTTCAGTGTTGTGTAGTTTTCTGAGTACAGGTCTTTTACCTCCTTGGTTAGGTTTATTCCTAGGTACTTTATTTTTCTTGTTGCTATATCAGATGGGATATTTTTTTTCTGAATTCTGCTTCTGCTGTTTCATTGTTGGTGTACAAAAATGCCTTTGATTTCTCGATATTGACTTTGTATCCCACTGTTTTGCCAAATTCATTTATTAGGTTGAGCAGTTTTTTGGCGGAGTCTATAGGATTTTCTATGTACACTATCATGTCATCTGCAAATAATGATAGTTTTGCTTCCTCCTTTCCAATTTGGATGCCTTTTATTTTCTTTTCTTGTCTGATCGCTGTGGCTAAAACTTCCAGTACTATGTTGAATAGAAGTGGTGAAAGTGGACAACCTTGTCTTGTTCCTGATCTTAGTGGGAAAGCTTTCAGTTTTTGACCATTGAGTACGATGTTGGCTGTAGGTCTCTCATATATGGCCTTTATTATGTTGAGGAATGCTCCCTCTATTCCCACTTTGCTGAGTGTTTTTATCACAAATGGGTGCTGTACCTTATCAAATGCTTTTTCCACATCTATTGATATGATCATGTGATTTTTATCTTTGCTTTTGTTTATGTGATGAATTACATTTATTGATTTGCAAATATTGTACCATCCTTGCACCCCTGGGATGAATCCCACTTGGTCATGGTGTATGATCTTTTTAATGTATTGTCGGATGCTGTTTGCCACTATTTTGTTGAGGATTTTAGCGTCTATGTTCATCAGCGATATTGGCCTGAAGCTTTCTTTCTTTGTTGTCTTTATCTGGTTTTGGGATTGGGGTGAGGCTGGCTTCATAAAAAGGGTTTGGGAGTCTCCCATCATTTTGGATTTTTTGGAATAGTCTGTGAAGGATAGGGGTTAGCTCTTTCTTAAATGCTTTGTAAAATTCTCCTGTGAAACTGTCCAGTCCAGGGCTTTTGTATGTTGGGAGTTTTTTGATACCTGCTTCAATTTTGTCAGCTGTTATTGGTCTGCTGAGGCTTTCTGCTTCTTCTTCATTGAGTTTTGAAAGATTATATTTTTCTAGAAATTTGTCCACTTCACCTAGGTTTTCAAATTTCTTGGCGTACATTTCTTCATAATAATTTCTTACAATCCTTTGTGTTTCTGTGCTATCAGTTGTAATCTTTCCTCTTTCATTTCTGATTGTGTTTATTTGGGTCCTCTCTCCTTTTTTCTTGATGAGTCTGCTTAAAGGCTTGTTGATTTTGTTTATCCTTTCAGAGAACCAGCTCCTGGATTCATTGATCCTTAGAATTGTGCTTGTGGTCTCTATGTCATTTCATTCTGCTCTGATCTTGGTTATTTCCTTCCTTCTACTTGCTCTGGGCTGTCTTTGTTGTTGATCCTCTAGTTCTTGTAGACGTAGAGTCAGGTTGTTTCTTTGAAATGTTTCTATCTTTTTTAGGTAGGCCTGTATCGCTATGAACTTCCCTCTCAGGACTGCCTTTGCTGTGTCCCATAAGTTTTGGATTGTTGTGAGTTCATTTTTGTTTCCAGAAACTTTCTGATTTCTTCCCTAATCTCATTCTTGACGCATTCATTGTTTAATAGCATGCTATTCAATGCCCATGATTTTGAGTGTTTGGGGTTTTTTCCGTGGGGTTGGTTTCTAGTTTCAATCTCTTTTGGTTGGAGAAAATGCTTGATATGATTTCAATCTAATATGATTTCTTGAATTTGTTGAGTCTTGGTTTGTGTCCTATCATGTGGTCTATCTTGGAAAATGTTTCATGTGCCTTTGAAAAGAATGTGTATTTAGCTTCTTTGGGATGGAGGGCTCTATATATATCAGTTAAGTCCATTTCATCTAGGGCATTGTTCAATGCCACAATATCTTTGTTGCTAGTTTGTTTGGAAGATCTGTCCATTTTTGACAGTGAGGTGTTAAAATCCCCTACTATAATTGTGTTGCTGTAAATATCTTTCTTGAAGTCCTCCAAGATTTTCTGTATGTATTTGGGTGCTCCTATGTTTGGTGCATGTATATTTACAATGTCTATGTCTTCTTGGTGGATTCTTCCCTTGAGTATTATGAAGTGACCTTCTGGGTCTGTCTTTATGGCCCTTTTCTGGAAGTCTATTTTGTCTGATATGCGTATTGCTACCCCGGCTTTTTTTCCTTGTCCATTTGCTTGGAATATTTGTTTCCAGCCCTTCACTTTCAGTCTGTGTAGGTGTTTTGTCCTGAGGTGGGTCTCTTGAAGGCAGCATATGTGTGGGTCATGCATTCTTATCAATTCAGCTACTCTATGTCTTTTGATTGGAGCATTTAATCCATATATGTTTAAGGTTATTATTGATAGGTACTTATTCATTGCCATTTTCATACCTATGTTCCTCTCTGTGTCTCTCTTTTCCTTCCTTTCCTTAAAGCAGTCCCTTTAGCATCTCTTGAAGGGCTGGTTTGGTGGAGCTGTATTCTTTTAGATTTCTTTTGTCTGGGAAGCAAGCTCCTTATTTGGCCTTCTATCTTGATTGAGAGCCTTGCTGGGTAAAGTAGCCTTGGTTGCAGGCCTCTGGTTCTCATTACTTGGAATATTTCTTGCCGTTCTCTACTGGCTTGGAGCATTTCCATTGAGAAGTCAGCTGCTAACCTTATCAGGGCTCCCTTGTATGTTACTTCCTATTTCTCCCTTACTGCCTTTAAGATTCTCTCTTTGTCTTGGAATTTTGCCATTTTAATTGTGATGTGTCTTAAAGTGGGTCTCTTTGAGTTCTTTATTGGGACTCTCCATCATTACTTTTTCAAACCGGTTTTCTATCCCTTGATCTTCTCCTTCTTCTGGTATCCCTGTTATATGGATATTATTATGTTCCATATTGTCTTGCATTTCTTTTGATCCCTCTTCATTCTTTCTGAGCTTCTTTTCCTTTTCTTGCTCTTTCTGAGTGTTTTTTTCGACTTTGTCTTCTAACTCGCTGATCCGATCTTCTGCTGCATTGATCCTGCTTTCAATTCCTTCTACTGTGTTCTTCAGTTCAGATATTTTATTGTTCATTTTCTCTTGGCCCTTGTTGATAGTTTCTATTTCCTTTTTCATGTTGATATAGTTTGCAGTGAGTTCATTGTAGCTTCCCTGTTGGTTCTGGTAATTCTCTGTGAGCTCATTGAGCTTCCTGATTACCATTGCTTTGAACTCAGTATCTGATAGTTGAGTTGCCTCTATTTCATTTAGCATTCTTTCTGAGGCTTCTTCCTTTCCCTTCATTTGGGGGTTGTTACTTTGTCTTCCCATTGTTTGTGAGACTCTTCTTGTTAGTTTTAGCTTCTTAAATTGATCTGTTCTGGCTCCCTGGGTTTATGGTGTGAACTTCTGTGGTAGAATACCTGTGAGGTTCAGTGGTGTAGTCTCCTTGATCTCCCTAGCTCACTCATCTTGGGCTGTTGTTTCAGTTGGCTGTGTGTTTTTCTTTGGGTTTTGATTGTCGTTGGGTCTTTCTTTGTTGGGTCCTTCCCACCAGCTGGTTAAGTGATGGTCACTCTGTCCACCACCTCTTGTATTTTGTTGTGCTGGTGAGGGCAGGTTGTGTTGAAGCTGGTTCTTCCATGTGTACAAGGTTTTGAGGATTCTCTCTTGATCTTGTTCAGTTGTTTGTACTGGTAAGTTTCTCCACTATTTAGTTATATTTCCAGATAGGTCCCAGATTGAGGTTTGTGTGGTTTCCACTCCCTCCTTCACCTTCTTCTGTTGTTATCTGTTGGTGGTTCCTATGTTGTTGAGTTTCCTCTTCCAGTGGGTATCCTGGCGTTCACCACTTCCACCTACTCTTTTTTTGTGATCAGTTAGAGGGGGAAGGCAAAATGGTTTAAAACAGCAAGAAAGTATTCTATGATATTTACAGTAGCAGCCAGTAGACAAGAGGTAGGAGATCCTTTGGCTATGTATAGTGTTAACCATGATTTCCCACCTAACTAGCCCCTTTTTAGAAAGGATGGAAAGAAGATAAGACTCTTGTTGGGGAGGGAAGGATTATGAGTTGGACCTAGAAAGCAGTGAGGTTGTGGAAGGTCAGATTCTGAGGTAAGGTGAGAGTAAAGGATAGTAAATAGGTGTAGTGTGTGAGAGAATAGAGTTAACCACTACAGTGATAGAGTTCAGGAAACTGTGAAGTGGGCTAAGATCCAGGAGGGGTGTTGTGAACTATTTACAATTGTATGGAACAACTATTATTTGCAATAATATTAGAGCAACAATTGTATGACAGAATCAATGTGATCTAGATAAGAAGAATAGTGAGGATAGGACCTTGAGTAGTGTGTTAATGGGACACAAGTGAAGTGAAGGACAGTAAATTAGCAATACACTATGAAAGAGAGAACAGAGGAAACCTGTCCAATGATACAATATAACCAGCCAAGCAAAGAAGACTATACAGAAAGAAGAGGAATACAAAAATACTATTAAAATAAAAGATGTAAGAATAATGAAAAAATAATAATACAGATATGCAATAACTTGCAGGTTCTCTGTAATATCAAAGTGAATTTTGTCTCACTGTCTCAGCTGTTGGGATGCCCCCTCTTTGGGTCCAACTCTGGTCTTTTCACAGTTCCAGGGTTTTTGTTTCTTTTTTTTGTCTCACTTGTGGGTATTTAAAAAAAACAGGCAGAAGGTGGGAGGAAGAAGACATAAAATTGGAGATAAAAGAAGAGGGAATAAAATAAGAAAGAAGGAAAAAGGTATTGGAAAATAAAACAATAATAAAAATTAAAGAAATAAAAGATTACTTAAAAAAACCCTCTTGTTGGTTTCAAACTGGTCAAACCAGTTTTTCTGGTCTTGCTAGCTGCAGCAGGCTGAGGGGCGATTGATACAGCTTTTCTCCCTTCCTGATCTGCACTCAGCCAGTCTTGTGCCCACCCTCCCCAAAGCTAGCCTCTCCCTGGTGCCATGCCATGGGTGTTGAATTCAGGTCTTCCTGAGAGCACTCCACCGCCGCCCCCCTACGCCGTGGTTACTGCTGTGGGCTGGGGTGAGGCCCATGCTTGCTTGGCCAGGCTGCCTGTCTGCGGGCTCTGGTGCGCATCCTTCCTAATGGTATGGGCGTGCCCGGGGCCCTCTGTGCAAACTTGTGCGCCACCTCGAGATCACTGCCTGGCTGGGTAGGGAGGAGGCCGAGAGGCTGTTGCCAGAGTATTCCCCAAACAGTTTTTCTTTTTGAGAAATTCCTCCTACTCAAGCCTGCCACTCCGTACAGCCCAGTTCTCCAGCCAGACCAGCGACCATCAGGGTCAGTACCCATCACTGCTCGACTCTCAACTCTCCCAAGCTGGCGTCCACAGACTCTGCGGGTGATCACAGCCCCTGTGTGTGCCATTTTGTCCTTTTTCCCCTCTCTGCCACTTGAAGCAACCAGATCTCTCCCAGTGCTGTTTAAACCTTGATTGGCCAGGGAGGGTGGGAGCAGTTGACCTGGGTCTCTTCCAAAGACTCTGCAGCAGACCTGGGGGCGGGCACCGGGTCTGGGACTGCAGCCGCCCTGGTTCCCAAGCTGGTCCCTAGGACCTTATTGACCTGAAGCACTGTCCTTACTGTCTGGTTTTTCAGTGTCCACTACAATTTTTGGTCTCTTATTTTCATATATGCTGGGGTACTGTTGGCTGTTTGCTCTGTTCCTCCATAGATCAGTTAGGTTTTTCTCCCATGTATAGGGGGAAGTAGAATCTGCTCCCTCCTACCCCATTGTCATCTTCCCTTGGTCTAATAAGTTTATTTTTAATGCACTATTATATGATAGCTGTCACAACACATTCTAACAAAATGGTTTTGAATGGAGTTAAAGACAACTAAGTGATACAAGAGCCATCTTACAAAAAGCCAAACAAACGTTTTGGCTAACGCAATAATATTTCTAATCACTTCTACAACTTATTAAATGCTCATAATATCTAGGTGCTGTGTTCAACATTGCTTTTTAATAGAGATATTCTCTGTCTTTCTCTCATGTAATCCCTATGAAGACTTTATGAAGTAGGTACTATTATTATGACACTTTATAGCATGGAAAACAGAAAATCAGAGATGTCAACTATGTCAAAGTCATGTAAGTGGGAGAGCTGAGCTTCAGACCAGTGTTACCCCTGTAATGATATCATAAACTTCAACTACTTCATCCACCTAACCTCAAGGGGCTTGTGAACAGGATTTGCTGTGAACCCCACATTTTAACATTCTTTTCCTCTGTTTATTGGTGCCCTCATATGAGACCATATTTCTATATTGCCTTTCATCAAGCATAAGTCCTCAAGGAATTTATTGTTTAATTATTCTGCTCCCTACCATACTCCTGCTGGTGCTTTCTTGATGTTTTATTTTATTTTTATCTTTACTTTTTTGATACTGCCACCACTCTTCTCTAAGTAATCTTGACCATTTCTAGGGCAGTTCTTCATTATTGCTTTCCAGCTTCTCTCTTGTTCAATAAAGTGGGTTTTAGTATGTTAATAGGGTTGGGCAACCACTGCCACTATCTAATTTCAGAACACTTTCATCCCCCCAGAAGGAAACCCTGAACCCACCGGTACTGCATCCTATTCCCCCATCCCTCAGCTGCCACAGCCGCTAAGCCACTCTCCATTTCTGTGGATTTGCCTATCCTGGACAGTACATCTAATAAAATGATACCATGTATGGACTCTTGTGTCTGGCTTCTTTTGATGTGTGAGTTTTCTGATTTCATTTTTAATCCATGTTTTTTCTTACCCATACTTTTAAAATTCCTTAGAGTATGTTTTTACCATATTTTATATGAGATAGAAAAAGTTTATGTTTAATTATTTACTCAAATGAATAAAAAATTGCATGAAAAAGAAATTCAGCAAAAGATCATATGTGTTTACTTAATTCCTCCAAGTTTGAAATAGAAACTTCCTGCACGAAGCAGGATTCAGGCTACAGTGGTATAGGGCCACTGGCTTCTCTTTCAGTGCGTGTTTCTTACCCTGTCCTCCCATACCCTGGTGATGCTCAAGCGCAGCAGAGCTTGCACCCTTTTGATTATCATTTTAACTGTTCACACAATAAGAAACGTGCACATCCCTTGCTGACTTCTGCCAAACTTCTATTAGAAAAAAAAATAAATTTGCATGTGAGAATTCAGCTTGAAAACCATATAATCTGAAGTATTTATTTTGTTTTCAGCAGCCTAATTCAATATTCATGAAACACCACTCTCTCTTCTGTTCTTTCTGTGTACCAAATTTTGCCCCAACAAGTTTATTAAATTGATTTTGTATTTTATTCACTCCATGTCTCACAAAATGAGGATGTCCTATTTGGTGAAATCTTTATAGAAAAATTTCATGATAACAAATTATCGCATTTTTCTGTGCTTGTATATATCCCCATGGACATTGTTGAGTCATAAACACAGGGTGGGGTATTAAGTAGCAGCAGACAAAGTACAGAGAGGAGACTGAAAGGCAAATCTGCCAGAGCTTGAACATCTGCTTTCTTATAGAGGGAGTGAATAGTTATCAGCTATCTTCAAGCAGGAGATTCATTATTTGAGAAAGATAATAGTGGAAGTACTGAGGAAGGCTAAAGATGGAAGAAACAGAAGACAGACCAACTAGTTGGAAGGTTCTTACAAGAGATGAGGAGGATGTGATTAGGAGCAGATGCCAACATTAAGAAATGGTTGTGTATCATGTGTTATGTATATGAGTTCTATCAGGACCCCACACATTGTATCTAGAACATGTGTCAGGATCATTTCCTTCTGGCCAAATATAAAGCCCACTTGTCGTCACAAAATGCAAGTATAAAAACCTACTTTGAGAGCAACTTTTGATTAAGAATTACATATTAATATTTTTTAGGCACTTACCTAGATGGCTGGTTCTATCCCCCATCTGGGTGGGTATGGGAGGCAATCAATCAATGTTGCTCTCTTACATTGGTATTTCTCTCTCTTTCTCTATCAATTAATAAACATCCTTGAGTAAGGATTAAAAATAAAACAATAAGAATGAGTTTAGTGTTCTAATAGAAGAGATTCCATATAGCTCCCTAGACACTTCCACCATGTGAGGATACAACAGGAAGTCTGCAGTCTTAAAAAGCACCCTCACCCTACCATGCTGGAACCCTGATACCAGATTCCAGCCTTCAGAACTATGAGAAATTACTGTTGCTTATAAGTCATCCAGCCTATGATATTTTGTTATAGCAGGCTGAATGGACTAAGACCCTTGAATAAGCCATTTAATATTTTACCTTCAGTGGAAGAATTCTTACTTACACATCTCACAGGATTATTATGAGTATCAACTGAGATAATGTGTGTAAACACCCATTAAAACTAGTGAAAGTCCTACTCAAGTACAATTCAACAAATTCCACAGCTGGTTTACCTTGGTGAATAAACACTCTTCATCTTAGCATGATAACATTTCCTAGTGCACACTTGAGTCTTACAAATGTTTAAGTAGGAATAGGTCATAAAATAATGTGTAACCTTTATGAAAAAATAGAATGTGACATTGCTCCTCTGTGCCATGTGTGGGCAGGTCAGAGGTAACTTCTTGATTTTGCACTCTCTTAGCAACCTCTTTTAATGGTGTATTAGGTTTCTTATTCTGTCTTTCCCATTCTTTAACATCTATTACATGTTTTCTATCTCCCTCTTTCTCTGTGTTGCAATCTATGTAATTTCTTTGAAAATATTTTATACTTCACACATCCCTTTTTTGGTTATTTTTTATCTACTACAAAGTCCAACTTTGAATTTTTTTATTTTAACATTTTTAAAAAATTTTAGAATACATCTTATGGTATTCCAAAGATGGAATTAGAAAATGGAGGGCAGGCATTGTTTGAAGAGAAAATGGCTGAGAATTTTTGAAATGATAAAACCCATAAACCCAGAAATCCAGGAAATGCAAAGTATTCACCAAAGTAAAGTAAATTAAGGAAACAAATGACTAGACATACCAATGAAACTACACAACAGGGGGAAAAAACTATCAGCATAACCCTGGCCAAGTGGTTCAGTTGGTTGGAGTATCAGCTCATACACCAAAAAATTGTGGGTTTGATCCCTGGTCAGGACACATACCTGAGTTGCAGGTTTGATCCCCGGTGTGGGGGCCGTGCAGGAGGAAACAGACTGACGTTTTTTTTCCTCTCTCTCTACCTTCCTCTTTCTACAAAATTAAAAATAAAACTACCATTATAGAGTTGATTGTCAAGAAAAATTGCTTTCAAGAATAAGGTGGACTTCTGGTCAAGATGGAGGCATAGGAAGATACGCTTCACCTCTTTTAACAACCATAAGAAGGATCACAACTATCTTCAAAACAAAAGACACCCAGAACTTCCAGATAATTGAACTATATGGAAGTGTGACAACCAAGGATTTAAAGAAGACATATTCAGACTGGTAGGAGGGGTGGAGCTGGGGAGTCGGGGCAGGGGTGGTGGGGCTCGAGGATGTAGTATGGTGGCAGCAAGGCAGTAGTGACAAGCTGGCAGCAGTGGCTGGTAGAATGTGCAATCCTGCATTCACTCGAGGTGGAAAAAAATAGGACACCTGGGGAGTGAGCAACCATAGCCCCAGGCCAGACCACACAGCCCAGGGCTCCAGAGCTGGGAAATAAAGCTTCATAACTGCTGGCTGTAAAAACCAGTGGGGGTTGAGGCAGCAGAAGAAACTGCTGATCTCTCAGGAGAGTCCATTTAAAGGGCCCCACAGTTCTAGAATATACACAAACCTACCTACTCTGGGAACCACCATCAAGAGAAGCAGCTGGAGGAGTGCCAGTCACATACAGGAAGGGGGTGAAGTGACTGGAAATGAGGCAAGTGCCGAGCAAGCCTGCAACAGTAAGACAGCATCATTTTCCCCTCTCTGACCCCTGCCCCACATACAGAGTCACAAAGCAGTGAAATGCTTTTGTGTCACCAGGGTTACCCCACCTTGGTGAATGCCTAAGACTCTTGCCCCTTACAACTTAACAGGTGTGCTAAGATAGAGTCAAAGCAGTCCTACATAATACACAGAAGCAAACACAAGGAGGCTGCCTAATGGTGGACACAAAGAAATGTGGCCCAAATTAAAAACCCAGAAAAAGAACTAAATGAAATGGAGATAGCCAAAATATCAGATGCAGAGTTCAAAACACCAGTGAAAAGGATGCTCAGAGAACTCACTGAGTACAGCAAAATCAAAAGGGAAGAAATGAAGGCTACACTAAGTGAAATAAAGAAAAATCCACAGGGAACCAACAGTGAAGGGAAGGAAGCTGGGGTTCAAATCAATGATTTGGAACATAAGAAAAAAATAATCAATGAGAACACAATGAAGAAATAAGAATTTAAAAAAATGAGGAGAAAATAAGAAGACTCTGGGAAATCTCCAAAAGGGCCAACATCCAAATCATAGGGATGGTAGAGAATAAGAGGAAGAGGAAGAAGTTGAAAACTTATTTGCAAAAATAATGAAAGAAAACTTCCCTAATTTGGTGAAGGAAATAGACATGCAAGTCCAGGAAGCATAGAGAGTCCCAGTCAAGTTGGACCCAAAGACAGCCACACCATAATTAAAATGCCAAAGTTTAAAGATAAAGAGAGAGTCTTAAAGACAGCAAGAGAAAAGCAGAGAGTGACCTACAAAGGAGTTCCCATAAGGCTGTCAGCTGATTTCTCAAAAGAAACTTTGCAACAAGAAGTATTCAAACTTATGAAAAGCAAGGACCTACAACCAAGATTATTCTACCCAGAAAAGCTACCATTTAGAATTGAAGGGCAAATAAAGTGTTTCCCAGACAAGGTAAAGCTATAGAAGTTCATCATCACCAAGCCCTTAGTATATGAAATGTTAAAGGAACATATTTTAAAACAGAAGAAAATAAAATAAAACTATGAACAGTAAGATGACAACAAACTCACAACTATCAACAACTGAATCTAGAAAACAAAAACAAAAACAACTAAGCAAACAACTAGAACAGGAACAGAACTATGGAAATCATTTGGAGGGTTATCGGGGGAGGGGGAAGGGAAATAATGAAGTAAAAGATGCAGGTATTAAAAAGCATAATTTGTAGGTATAAAATAGACAGGGGTATGTTAAGAATAGTATGAGAAATAGAGATGCCAAAGAACTTATATGCATAGCCCATAGACATGAACTAAGGGGAGTTATTGCTGGAGGGAAGGAGGGTACCAAGTGGAGGGAGGCAAAGGAGGAAAATTGGGATAACTGTAATGGCATAATCAATAAAATATACTTAAAAAAGAATAAGGGTGGAGAAAAACAGAGTTCGCAATCAAAAGACTTGCACTTAAGAAATGTATAGGAGAATGTACTTCAAGAGAAGGAAAATGAAGACAGAAATTTATTCAGATGCACAAAGGCATGATAAAGTGAAAATTCAATCCAAGTAGTTACATTTGGATAAATAGTAATATTTATAATAATATCTTTGAAGACTTGAAGAAAAATAAACTACTCAACAAAAAATAGTATGCATGGTGGGAAGGAATAATCAAATTAAAATTGTTTTATTCCTTGTGTTTTTGATAGAGGATTAAAATATTGTTTACTTTTAGACTTTGTTAAGCTAAATGTGTATAATAAAATTCCAAGGGTCATGACTAAAAAAAATAAAGAATATGTAAAACTATAAATCAGCACAGAGTAAAATTTGGGATGAGAAATTTAAGGAAAAGAAAACCCTTAATCAAAACAAAGAGCAAGAAAGGAGAAAAAAATAGCACACATAAAGCAAGGCCATGTAATGATGGACTCTAAAGTTCACGTCAGTCTTTACACTAAAAATAACCATAAAATACAAACAGAATACAAAAAAAAATCTTTTTGAGGATTTCAGAGTTAAGAAGCAAAAATAATTATAGGATAAAAACTAAGGTTAAAAGGAATTGAGAAGTGGCTACCTCATCACTTAGAAGTTATGTGATTATTTAGAAGTGGTGGATGAGAAACTAAGGAACTTAGCATTAATTTTGGCAGCTTCTTGGCACTCAAAAAACAAAAATGGAGTTCATAGTCCACCTCAGGGAGGAGTTTGGAAAAAAACAGAAAAAAAGAGCAAATGATAAACAGAGATCCAGACCATGAAGTAATCAGGTACAGATTTTAAGGTAACTATTCTTAGCATGACCAAGTATATGGAAGGTAAAATTTAATATTTCTTCAGAGAACTAAAAACAATAGAAAAATGAATGGAAATCCTTGAACTAAAAAATACAAAAAACAAAATGAAGATATAGATGAGTTTAATGTTAAATTAAATGCAGCTAAAATCAGTGCACAGGAAGACAAGGTAGAAGAAAATAGCCAGAATGGAGCATTAAAAAAAACAGTAAGAAAGAATACATAAAATAGTGTAGGGAACAGAATAAAAAATATCAAATGTGTTGTTTACATTTAAGGAGAGAAAGGAGGCAGTGACAATATTTAAAGAGAAAAAAGGTGACATTTTTCTAAACCTACAAGTGAAATATTCAAAAAGCCCACTATTTATTGAAAAGATCAGAATTAAAGAAATTCAAAAGAAGACATATTATCATGTTGAAAATACAAAACAATAAGAAAAATCTTAAAAGCAGTCAAAAGAAAAGATTATCTTTTTTTTGAGGTTGGCTTCTAGGGAGTCTTATCTGTCATTTTATTTTATTTTATTATTTTTTATTGTTGTTCAAGTACAGATTTCTGCCTTTCCCCCCCACCCCTCCCCATCAACACTTTAAAAGAGAAACAATTGTATAGATAGTAGATTTGTCTACTTAAACAATCAAAGCCAAAAGTTAGTAGAGTTTTATCTCATAATGTAAAAAGAATATAACTGCCCTTTTAGAATTTTCTGCAAAATAAAAACTATGTTTAATAATGGAGTATGTGTTTGTATAATTATCACCAACATGACCACCTAAAGAAAGAACTAAAAGGTCTTCTCCAAGTATAAGGTTGTGATTACAAATAGAACCTCAAAGATACAGCAAGTAATAAAGAGCAATGTACAAAGGATATATGTGAGTAAATCTAAATTAATATTGAATGTGTAAAAAAAATAATAATATCTTGTGACATGTAAATTTTTAAGAATTAAATATATAGCAAAAATGGCAAATGAGTATGAGCAGAGATAATGAAGTTAAGAGTTCTAAACTTATTATATAGTAAAGGGTGAATTGTCTATTCATTTTAGACTTTAATAAGTCCTGACTGTAATAGTAATTTCATGAAAAGAAAGAGTATATAATTACTACACTAATAGGAGCAAATGTGTAATAAAATTAAATTAAAATGAGTCTAGAAAGGAGAGAAAATGGAGACAATTAATGAGGTGAATAATGTAAGTTAATGTAAGTTAATATAAGAACAGTCAGAGGATAGATTCAAACCTAAATATATTAGTAATGACATTAAATACAAATGGACTAAAAGGCTGTCTGATTGGATTTGAACACACAAATACACACACATGCACACACAATCTGTATGCTTCTTTAAAAAGATAAATCTAAAAATAAAGGTTTCAGAAAGATTAAAGTTAAAAGGGTGGATAAAAATACATCATGGAACAATGAAACAGAAGAAATATGGTATAGCTATATTTATATCAGAAAAAATAGGCATTAAGCAATAAACATTGCAACGGATAAAAAAAAGAGCACTTTGTAATGACAAAAGGTCCCATTCATGAGGCATATGGAAGAATTATAAATCTGTATGTACCTAATAACACAGTCTCATAATCAATGACATTATAGACCTATAAGGAGAAATAGGAGAAACAAAAAATCATAATGGAAAACTGTAGATACTCTGGTTTATCCACTAGCTCTCCACTCAGGACCAAGGTCTTCATTCCCCAATTGCTGGGAATGTTGGCTCCTGATGAGTCATTCTAAGTTTGTGACCTTTGCCTGGAGACAACCCACAGCCATGTTGGGGGTATAAAGCAAGCCTCAACAATGTCCAATGCTAAATTAATACAGAACATATCCCCTAACTATTTGTATTGTTAAAAGTCAATAAAAGCTAAGGTAGAAATCAATATCAAAAGATAACTAAGTACATAATACCCAAATATATTGAAAATCATTTCTAAATAACTCATATCTTAAGTTATTTTGAAAATTAGAAATATTTTGAACAAAATGATAATGAAAATTAGACAAAAACTTGTGGGGTGAAGAAAAAACAATACTTAGGGAAATGAGTAGACTTAAATGCATGTATTAAAAATAAAGATATTTTGGGAGACTTCCAGCCAAGATGGAGGCATTGGTATACACACTGTGCCTCCTCACACAACCAAAAGAAGGACAACAACAATTGAAAAACAACCAGAACTGACAGAAAATTGAATTGTATGGAAGTCTGACAACCAAGGAGTTAAAGAAGACACATTCATCCAGACCAGTAGGTGGGGCAGAGTCAGGCAGCAGGGTGGAGAGGGCTCGCAGCGACTGGGGTCCCAGCAAGGTGGCGGATTGTGGAAGGGGGCATGGTGCGCAAGGTGGCTGGCAGACTGGGCAGTCCCACATTCACATGCAGGTAAACCAGGAAAAACTGGGTAGCAGGACAACCCAGGATCCCAGTGCAGGGAAATAAAGTCTCAAACCACTGATGGAAAACACCTGTGGGGGTTGAAGTCTGGGGAGAAACTCCCAGCCTCACAGGAGAGTTTGTTGGAGAGACCCACAGGGTCCCAGGGTGTACACAAACCCACCCACCCAGGAATCAGCACCAGAAGGGCCCAATTTGCTTGTGGGAAGCAGGGAAAGTGACTGAAATCCATCAGAGAGTGGAGCAAGCACAGTTGTTCCTCTCAGACTCCTTCCCCACATACAGCGTCACAGCCCAGCGACATGGGTTACCCTGCCTGGGGGAATACCTAAGGCTCCGCCCCTCACTATGTAACAGGTGCATCAAAGGGAAAAAAATGGCCCAAACAAAAGCAGATCAAAGCTCCAGAAAAAGTACAACTAAGTGACAAATAGGTAGCCAACCTATCAGATGCCCAGTTCAAAACACTGGTAATCAGGATGCTCACAGAATTGATTTAATTTGGTTGCAAATTAGATGAAAAAGAAAGGCTATGCTAAGTGAAATAAAGGAAAATGTACAGGGAACCAATAGTGATGGGAAGGAAACTGGGACTCAAATCAATGGAGTGGACCAGAAGGAAGAAAGAAACATTGAATCAGAAAAAAATGAAGAAAACAAGAATTCAAAAAAAAATGAGGAGAGGCTTAGGAACCTCCAGAACATCTTTAAATGTTCCAACATCTGAATTATAGGGGTACCAGTGTTACAGAACAGAGTGGGCGCGCTGAATGATATAAAAGACCCCCCTTTTCTCCAGAGGTTCCTCCTCACCTGCTGGGTTCGTTTTGCCTGCCACCTGAGGAAAGATGTCTCTTAATACCAGAGATCAGTGAAAAGGAAAGGAATTTATTATTTATTTGAAATAACACAAACTAAAGTTCCCCACAAATGCACACAGTCCTCCCAGCATCCTCCATGTGGCAAAAGGGAAGACTTCCAAAGCCTCGTGGTCCTGATTCTCACCCAAGCTGCATGGTCCCAACCAAGACACCAAAGCTGAATGGTCCTAAACAGATGCGTGGTCCCAAAAAGAGAGTCACCCAATGGCTGTCGTGCCTCCGTTTAAATCCCAGTGCCAATCTTCCTCTGCAGGCCCATTTCTGGCTACTCTCACAACTGGACACAGCTGCCAGCATTCTGGAGTGGTGTGGCCCTGTGGTGTGGAGCCAATTATCTCCAAGCTCTTCTGGACCCTATTATAAATCCCTATTTGGGGCTCCCCTCTTGGCTGCACCCTATTACACCAGGAGAAGAGGAAGAGCAACAAGTGGAAAACTTATTTGAACAAATAATAAAGGAGAACTTCCCCAATCTGGCAAAGGAAATAGACTTCCAAGAAGTCCAGGAAGCTCAGAGAGTCCCAAAGAAGCTGGACCCAAAGAGAAACACACCAAGGCACATCATAATTACATTACCCAAGATAAAAAATTTAGCAGAGAATCCTAGAATCAGCAAGAGAAAAGGAGGTAGATATCTATAAAGGAGTTCCTGTAAGACTGTCAGCTGACTTCTCAAAAGAGACCCTATAGGCAAGAAGGGGCTGGAAGGAAGTATTCCAAGTCATGAAAGGCAAGGGCCTACATCCAAGATCGCTCTACCCAGCAAAGCTTTCATTGAGAATGGAAGGGCAGATCAAGTGCTTTTCAGATAAGGTCAAGTTAAAAGAGTTCATCATCACTAAGCCCTTAATCTATGAAATGTTAAAGGGACTTATCTAAGAAAAAGAAGATAAAAAACATGTATAGTAAAATGACAGCAAACTCACAATTATAGGAACAGGAACAGAACCATAGAAATGGAGATCACATGGAGGGTTAGCAACAGGGGAGTGGGAGGAGGAGAGAGGGGGAAAAGGTACAGAGAATAAGTAGCATAAATGGTAGGTAGAAAATAGACACGGGGAGGGTAAAAATAGTGTGGGAAATATAGAAGCCTAAGAACTTATAAGTATGACACATGGACATGAACTAAGGGGGGGGAATGTGGGTGGGAGGGGGTGTGCAGGATGGAGAGGAGTGAAGGGGGGGAAATGGGACAACATAGCATAATCAATAAAATATATTTTAAAAAAGAAATTTTGAAAATCAGTGAATTTTCACTGAATCTAAAAGAGTCTTAGCCTTATAAAGTTTTCATTGTTTATACAAATATGTTTAAAATAAATGAACAAGTGTAAGAAAACAAGCAAAATGTCAAAGCAGACTCTAAAATTTATATGAAATTGCAAGGGACCCTGAATAGCCAAAACAATCCTAAAAATAATAAACAAAGACACTCACTACAAAGCAGCCCTTGTCAGGTAGTTCAGGTGGTTAAAATGTTGTCCTGATATGCCAAAGTTGAATGTTCAATCTCCAGTCAGGGCACATACAAGACACAACCAATGAATGCATAAGTAAGTGGAACAACAAATCAAACCTCTCTCTCTCTCTTAAAATCAATAAATAAAAAAAAACTTTTAAACTTCCTACAAAGCTACAGTAATTAAACAGTGTGGTATTGGCATAAGGATAGCATAAGGATAGACATGTAGACCAATAAAGAATTGAGAGTCTACAAATAAGCGCATACATCTATTGCCAGTTGATATTCCACAAGCATACTAAGGCCCTTTAATGTGGTAGACTGGTTACTTGGGTAGCTGCAGAACACTGCATGCTCCGTAACCACAGCTACTATCAACAAACATACTAGTTATATAACGAATAATGATGATTAATCCATGGAAACCTTAAATAAGGCTACCAAAAAAGGAAAGCATATGTAAATATAAAATTGATGCTATAGAAACAGGTTATATAACAAACCATTATAAAAGTCAGAGTTATAATAAACAGTGCCTCTTGGCCATTCACCCTTCATGGAGAGTGGTGTCTTATTTGCAGCTCGTCACTTTAATAGGGAAAAGAATAGTCTTTTCAATAAATGGTTTGGGACAAGTAAATAGTCACATGCAAAATACTGACTTTGTGCCTTTATATCACACCATATAGAAAAAAACAGAAAAATTAACTAAAAATGGGTTAAAACCCTAAATATAAGAGCTAAAATAATAAAACTTTTAGAAGAAAACAGGGATAAATCTCTGTGACCGTGGATTTGGTAATGGGTTCTTAAATATAATGTCGTAAGCATGAGCAACAAAAGAAAACAGATGTACTGGACTTCATCAATGTTACATTAAAGTACGTTATCAAGTGAAAGACAAACTACAAAATGAAAGGGAATATGCAAATCTTGTACAGTCACATCCTATATAACAATATTTTTGTCAAAAAAAGATGCATATACAGTGGTGGTTTCATAAGATTACAACAGATTACAATGAAAGTGTTTGTGATGTTGAAAGAAAAAGCTAGACCCACTTAAGATGCTAAATTTAAGGCTAGGTCTGTGTAGTTTAAATAGACAGGAGCTCAGTGTGCTGTCCACACACCAACTCACAGGTGAGCAAAGAGCTGGGTAGACTCCCACCCACCTACCTCCTCCCTGCACACACTCTCTGCCCACAAACTTCTGTGGACAAACTCACTTGTCTTCCCTCCAAATCCAGTTCTTCTGTCTCCTCCTCTCTCTGTCTTCTCTCCCTTTACTCTCTCTCCCTTACTCTTTCTTTCTCTCTCCCTCCTCCTGTGGCCTCCCTCCTCAGCTCTCCCCACCACCCCAGCAAGTGCACATACATACACTTCATATTTATACCATAATTGTACTGCCTCTTTTCTATATTAGCTTACAGATACATCTGCCTTTGTGTTACAATTACCACCAGGACTCAGTACAGTAACATACTGTACAGGTTTGTAGCCTAGGAGCACTAGACTATACCATATAGCCTAGGTGTGTAGTAGGCTATACAATCTAGGTTTGTGTGAGTGCAGTCTATGGTGTTTGCACAACAACAAAATTGCCTAGTGACACATTTCTCAGATATATCTCTGTAGTTAAGCAATGTGTGACTGTATCTGATAAGGAATTTGTAACCCAGTGAAAGAACCCAGTCACAAAGACAACATATTGTATGATTCCATTTATATGAAATGTCCAGAATAGGCAAATATATACAAAGAAAAAGTAGATTAATGATTCTTCAGGGGTAGGGGACATGAGGGCTTGGAGATTATAGCTAAGTGGTATGGGGCTTCTTTCCAAGGTTATAAAAATGTTCAAAGTCTGTGCTGATGCTTGAACATGTCTGTGAATATGTTCAAACCGTTATATTATATACTTTCAGTGGATGAATGGTATGGTTTGTGAATTATATCTCAATAAATCTTTAAGTTTTATTGAGATATAGAAAGTTATTAAAAAAGAAAATCAAGATAAAACTAAAGAAAGCTGAAAAGGAGACTAGGGATAAAGACAAAATCAATGATATATTAATGTTGATAATTCTTGTCAAGTCTCATTTCTAATAAAAATGCTAGAAAAAGTAGCAATAGAAAACTCTTTGAATTGATAATGACTTTACTTAATGCAAATGTAATATATAATATAAAACTATACCAATGAAAATCAGGAATAAGCAATGGTTGGAGGAAGTTTAATGGATTAGAATAAGAAAATCCTGAGGACAGACTAGATAATGAAAATGAAAAGGTAGAGTCATCATTATTTTCAGATGCCATAATCACATATGTTAAAAACATAAGAATATTTCAGAATTCATAAGATAATCTGGTAAGGTGGCTGGATGAGCATTTGGAGAATGATAACTAGCCTTCTAATGGTGCATTTCTGTGGAGGTTGGCTTATCGTGATAAATATGCACTACATTTGTAGTTTGAAGGGAAGGTAGATAATAGCAAAAAATAATAATAAAGGTAAGGTAAAGTCTCTCAATGCAACAAAAATATTTCTGATAAAATTAAGTATATTTGAGTTTCACAGGGACTTGGGGAATCAGAAACCTGAGGCAACCCCACACCGCCTGGTAGTTTCGTCCCAAACCCTTTCTGCTTTTAAGATTCTGCAGCTGGATTTCTACGTAATTCATATGAAAACAGTAATTTGCCAACAAGAGAAGTTTTCTGGGGTCACACTATCTTCTCCCCTTTGTGTGCATAAAGGTATCTTCCTTTAGGAGTGGCTTTTAAGTTAGGCCAAGAAATTCAGGCAATTTAACCTTAAAAAGGGGAAAGATGGGAACTAGCCAATACTCACAATCCTCTCCAAATCTAAATGACTATGACCTGTTGTCTGGGCTCACCAGCATCTTTTTTTTTTTTTTTTAAAGCAAAACTGGCAAACCAAAGAAAAGTCTACTAGATATGGAGGGGTGATGAATCATCTTTAAGAATAATCCATAAGAACCTATGCACCCCAATGTTCATAGCAGCACAATTTATAATAGCCAAGTGCTATAAGAAACCTAAGTGCCCATCAGTAAATGAATGGATCAAAAAACTATGGTATGTTTACACAATGGAATTCTATGCAGCAGAAAGAAGGAGCTCCTACCCTTTGCAACAGCATGGATGGAACTGGAGAGTATTATGCTAAGTGAAATAAGCCAGGTAGTGAAAGACAAATACTGTATGATCTCACCTTTAAGCGGAACCTAATCAACAAAACAAACAAGCAAGCAAAATATAACCAGGGACATTGAAATTAAGAGCAATCTGACAGTAACCAGAGGGGAAGTGGGAGGGTATAATGGGAGGAAAGGGGGGAAGGGTTTATAAAGGACTCATGGACAAAACCAAGGGGAGGTGGAATCAGGGGAAGGAGGTGGGGATGGCCAGGGGTGGGGTAGTGGTGGGGGCGAAATGCAGACGACTATACTTGAACAACAATAAAATAAAACAATAAAAAAGAATAATGTCATAAACACCATTTACTGAATAATCTACATGTTTTCTCCTTTATCCATTTCTTCTTATCCTCATTTTTAAATTGAGGAACCTGAACCTTAAAACTGTAAATAATTGACATAAGGTCAGAAAAGTTGATGAAGCTGGAGTTTCTATAAAATGATAATCACCTCCATCTTTCTCTACCCCACCCCAGGGTCCCATCAATATTAAGAGCTCTATTGAAATGGGTTATATGACCAAACAAATATTTTCTCCCTCATCTAGACTCCAATCTTTCCTGGGTGTGAAGGAAAAAATTAAGCCACTTCATCTCTTCCCTGCCTCTAAATTTACCTGCTCTCTCTATGTATAATGTTAAAGGTCAGAAAATAAAGAGTGAAAACCTCTTACTTCTCTGGGAAATTAATCAAGTGAGTGAAAGTGCTTAAGGAGAAATATTTGCATAAGACATCAAAATGAAATGACCAACAGCACAAGTAGTACATAAAATGATTTGGGTAAGAAAATACATTTGCATTTATATTAGCATCTTGCAGACATTTCTTTCCATGTGTACACTTTTGTCTTTCTTTTTTATTTGTTTTCCTTCTTATTTAATTATGAACATCTGAACAGCCTTAGACATAAACTGAATTTCACTGGGAGATCCCAGCTACTGGTTAGGATGCCCTGCACTGGGTACAGGCAATTAAAAATGATGAGTCTGGTCCAAGATATGCAGAGGGATGTCCAACCCCCATTATTTGTGACTTCCAGGAATCTACCCCCCTTCCTGCAGGCCCAAGAGTTGGCTGTGCAGCTGTTCAAAGGGTTGTACCAAATTCCACCGCTGGAAAGGAAACCACAAATATCAGGGCTGCACTCCTCAGTTAGATGCCTCTCAGTCACCTTTTGATCCCAGGATCCTTACACTCAGTTTGCTTTCTTGCCAGAGCCCCAGCGTCTGGCCTTAAGAATAATACTTACACTCCTCGCCCCAGCCTTTGAATGACAACATTTTTCTTACAGTACTTTAATGCTCTAATAAATTCCTCAGTTGTGGTTAGCACACCAGACTATTTAGACATAGTCCACAAACTGTTTGGACTGCAGGGGAGGTTCTGGCATTCTCATTTTCAGGCTGGTTCAGATCGTTCCCGATGACTGAGTTGTAAGACTAGGTCTTCAGGAAGATGCGCTAACGGGCTTCTCAAATGAAAACATCACGCACAAAGCAGCCTGCATAATCAGGCACATACAGCATGAACATTGTTAGTTCATTCAGTGGCTTTCAGGTGAAATCACGTTGTCTGATTTTGTCACAGGGGAAAAAGAGAGTGACTCAGGAGAGATTTGCTGTGGCAGTCAAGGTGAATTACTAGGAACTGCTTGGAATCCAGGGTGCTCTGTGGATCCCAGGCCCTGGGGTGACACCCCTGGTTGTAAGTTTGTTTTATTTGCCTTGTTTGTTGGTTCAGAAGATGCTCCAAAGACTATCAAGGCCCGCACTATGGATGTTGAGTAGTTGAAATGTGGCTAGTTAGAAATGAGAAATTTAATATTTTACTTTATTTAATCTTAATTAATTTAAATGTAAAAACTATTTGACTTAGTTACTGGAACACTTTTAGGTATATTTGATATAAATTGAGTATATAAATCTTTTTCAACCACAAATTTTATGAAATACAAATAAAGTATTTCTGGAAATTTAGTACTCAAGTTGAGATATGTAATGAATGTTTAATATACATAAGATTTTGAGACACAATATTAAAAAGAAAAGTATTTTATCAAAAATTTCTTTACATTAACTCCATGTTGAAATAACATTTTGGATAAACTGAGTTAAATGATATATAAAATTAACATTTATTTATTTATTTATTTACTTTTTAAAGGTGGCTACTAGAAAATTGTAAACCATGTCTGAGGCTCACAGTATATCTTTGTTGGGCTGCACTGGTCTAAACCATGATGCTACTCCTGCCAGTTGAAAAGGACAGGCCATTCTTACAGCACCATTTCTATAATTGGATACCTATAGGCGTCTTTAGATCCTATGAGCTGGGTCATCTAATATTCTTGACAACTTCAAGCCTGTTGTCTAGAGTGACATGAAGGAGTCTAAGTCAAACCAAACTAAACCTATATTAACCAAGTCATATGACAACTTCAACCTTGAGTCAGGTGCCATAATGGACTATAGTTTGCAGTGTTATAAAGACAAACATTGAACCACAACAAATAGTGAGCAACAGAAAACAGTGCAATGAGACACAACATAAGATGTGGTGGGATTATTAGATAAAATACAGGGGGCCCAGTTAAATTTGAATTTCAGATATACAACAAATAATTTTTTTAGTATAAGTATGTGCCAAGCAATCCATGGGCATCTTGTGTTTTAATTTGCTAGCTCTGGCAGTCCTAAGAAGCAAGGACCACAGAACATCAGACAGGAGAGGATTCTCTTTTCTTAGAAGAACCCAGCCCAATTCTATAAGGGTCTGAGGATGTACATACAACTTTCTACTTTCTCTTGGAGATAAATAGTGCATATCTTGCTTTTGTTGTCTTTACTTCTGGATAAGATCTGAGTTCTGCTCAGTTCCTATGCTGAGCAGTACAACTGATACATTTGCATTTATGACTTATTTTCATCCACAGCCTTTCACAGGTAAAAGCCATGTCTTCCTGTAGTAATGAGTTATAGCAGCCAGGCTATAGGACTTAGCAGATGAGATAAAACCCACAGGCAGACTTAAACTGTCATAGAAACCATTCTGAAACAAGAAGGGAAAGAAACTCACAAGTGCTGAAACTGCCATGCTCTTCCCTTTCCCTCACAATGGCCAGCAGAGCTGAGAAGGGCCAAAGGACACTTTCTGCAATGAAAATACTATAATGGACAAGATGCTAAGACCTAAGAACTTACTTGGATTCTTCACACTCCAACACATATTCCCATTTTAAGTTTGAAACAAAGTGGAGCAGACATCTATGTCAGTCAGTGAGGAGGTGGAGAAGCAGCCTTTTCCACATTGGTGGACATGCACCGAATGCAGGACCCCTCACACCACCATGGGGAAGGGTAGACCCCAAGTATTCCATCTAGTGACACCTACCTAATAAAGGAGAACTTGATCCTTGGGTTCCTAGTTCTAGGATTCCAGAAGGATGAATCTCTGAGAGATGTCAGCTGCCATACTTTGCCAGAGATCAGTAAATCTTCCTTGCCCTCACAGATGGGCCACTTCAAATACCTTCTTCATTACCAACCCTGCTTTCTTAACCCTCTGATGAATTTCAGTGGGTTATGGCACTTAAACTCCTTGCAAAATGTTACATTTCACTGATATTTGAGCTGACTGGCTTGTCTCATTTATGTGATTCTTCCCCTCAGATTTGTCATAATCAAAGTATTCCCAGGCATTTCAAAGAAGTGCTATAAAATCCTAAAGTAAAATTCTTTTAATTTAAAATTTTAATTAGGATATATGAAGTGCTGGAGGGTAGGGCCCTGTTAAAACAAAATCAAACAGTTTCAGGAGAAGCCATCCTTCATGCTTGACTTCCTGAGTTGTTTTAATTGCTACTTCGTTGGCCCAATGTTCTGTCAGGTGTCAGGCTCCAGGCTTTTGAATTTTTGTTCAGGAAATGCCTACAATGACTAGGCAACAATCCAGAGGCATCAGAAAACATTGTTAAGATTTCAAATCCACACTTTTCTTCACCTATTTGTCCCAAAGGAAAGTATAGCTACAGTCTATAGATATTTGAATATAAAATGTGTATAAATATGTAAGTTTATATAAATATCACTATAAACAAATAATAATGTCTTGGTGAGTTTTAAAATATAGGAAGAATCAAGGTAGAATGAAATGAACCATGAAAGAATCAACAATGAAATATAAGTCAGAGGGTAAAAGGAGTAAAAGAGTTCTATGGTTTTTGCCTTTTCCGGGAAGAGGGTTAAATATAAATTAGAATTAGATGTTGATACATGTATGTGACTTATTCTTTAGGATGACCACTAACTCTTTGAAATAAGAAAAAGGATTAAATGGAATAATAAGAAGCAATCTGAGGCCGGCCCTTCTGTGCAGCGCTCTGGCCGCATCAGGCCTGGCAGCAGTGTGTGCACGTCCCACGAGGACTGGCGCTGTGCTCAGCCCATGCACAAGTTCTCAGCCAAAGATATCCACGGGCACATGGATAACCTGGACAAGCACTGCGGCTTTGTGTGCATCATCACTAACGTGGCCTCGCAATGAGGCAAAACAGACATAAACTACATTCAGCTTGTTGACCTGCACACCCGATATGCTGAGTGTGGTTTCCAGATCCTGGCTTTCCCTTGCAACCAGTTTGGGAGGCAAGAGCTAGGGACTAATAATGCAGAGGTCAAAGAATTCACTGCCGGCTATAATGTCAAATTTGATATGTATAGCAAGATCTGTGTGAATGGGGATGATGCCCACCTGCTGTGGAAGTGGATGAAAGTCCAGCCCAACGGAAGGGGCATCCTAGGAAATGCCATCAAATGGAACTTCACCAAGTTCTTCATTGACGAGAATGGTTGCATGGTAAAGCTGTACGGTTCCATGGAAGAGCCCCTGATCATAGAGAAGGACCTGCGCTGCTACCTGTGCTCCACAAGTCTGTACCCTCCACATGAGCCTACCACCCATGCCCCTCGGAGCCTTCCACCTGGCACCCATGACATTCTGTCTAAACATCAGCCCACTGGTGGGGCAGACCTGAGAACCTGGAGCACATCCCTGCATGAGGAAGGCTCCTGAGGCATCCTCACCCCCTGGCTCTCTTGTGGGAATAAAACATACAAATTGGAAGAGAAAAAAAAGAACTAATCTGAAAGAAGGCAAGAAGAAAGAGAAAAAATAGGATAGGCCAAATAGCATGCAGTAAGATGTTAGTTTTATTATTTTTAAAAAGTTTTTATTAAGATATATTTGACAGATAACATCATGTAAGTTTAAGGTAAATATGTTGATGTGATACATTTATATTGCAATGATTGCCATTCTAGCATTAGCTAGCACCTCTATCATGTCACATAATTATCATTTTTTTTGTGTGTGGCAGGAATAATTAAGATCTAATCTCTTTGCAAGTTTGATTTTTTAAAATATATTTTATTGATTATGCTATTACAGTTGTCCATGTCCTTTAGTTCATGTCCATGTGTCATAGTTCTTTAGCTTCTACATTTCCCATACTATTCTTGCCCTCCCCCTGTCTATTTTCTATCTACCATCTATGCTACTTATTCTCTGCACCTTTCCCCCCTCTCTCCTCCTCCCACTCCCCTGTTGCTAACCGTCCATGTGATCTCCATTTCTGTGGTTCCGTTCCTGTTCTAGTTGTTTGCTTAGTTTCTTCTTGTTTTTGTTTCAGGTGTGGTTGTTCATAATTGTGAGTTTGCTGTCATTTTACTATACATGTTTTTTATCTTCTTTTTCTTAGACAAGTCCCTTTAACATTTCATATAAGGGCTTGGTGATGATGAACTCCTTTAACTTGACCTTATCTGGGAAGCACTTGATCTGCCCTTCCATTCTAAATGAAAGCTTTGCTGGATAGAGCAATCTGGGATGTAGGTCCTTGCCTTTCATGACTTGGAATACTTCTTTCCAGCCCCTTCTTGCCTGCAAGGTCTCTTTTGAGAAATCAGCTGACAGTCTGATGGGAACTCCTTTGTAGGTTACTGTCTCCTTATCTCTTGCTGCTTCTAGGATTCTCTGCTTCATTTTCACCTTGGCTAATGTAATTATGCTGTGCCTTGGTTTGTTCCTCCTTGGTTCCAACTTCTTTGGGACTCTCTGAGCTTCCTGAGCTTCCTGCACTTCCTGGAAGCCTATTTCCTATGCCAGATTAGGGAAGTTCTCCTTTATTATTTGTTCAAATATCTTTTCAACTTGTTGTTCTTCCTCTTCTCCTTCTGGTACCCCTATAATTTGGATATTGGAATGTTTAAAGATGTCCCGGAGGTTCCTAAGCCTCTCCTCATTTTTTTGAATTCTTATTTCTTCATTCTTTTCTGGTTGTAAGTTTTTTTCCCCCCTTCTGGTCCACTCCATTGATATGAGACCCATCTTTCATTCCATCACTATTGGTTCCCTGTGCATTCTTCTTCATTAAACTTATTGTAACATGCATTTTTTCATCTAATTTGTGACCAAAATCAACGAATTCTGTGAGTATCCTGATCACCAGTGCTTTGAACTGTGCATCTGATAGGTTGGCTATCTCTTGGTCACTTAAAAGGATGGGTTCTGGGGCTTTCAATTGTTCTTCTGTTTGAGCCATCTGTTTGGTTTTTTTTGTTTGTTTCTTTGTTTGTATTTTGTTTTGGTCTTGTCATGCCTGTTACGTATGAGGGGCGGAGCCTTAGGTGTTCACCAGGGCAGGGCACCCCAGTTGCTGGGTTGTGATGCTGTATGTGGGGGTGGGGTCCGAGAAGGAACAATGGTGCTTGCTCTGCTCTCCTTCGGACCTCAGTCCCTTCCACCACTTCCCCAAGGAAACTGGGCCCCTCTGGTGCCAGTTCTCATGTGGGTGGGCTTGTGCACCCCATGGGACTTTCCTTTTCAATCAGTGCCCCAAGGCTCTATTTCCTGGTGCTGGGACCCAGGGTTGCACGCAGTTCCTTGCTTCACAATTGCTGTCTGGCTGGGTCTGCTAGTTGCCACCCCTCAGCCAGGGTCTGCCAGCCACCGCTTGTGTGTCCAGGGTCTGCCCGCCGTGGTCTTGTGTGTCCCAGATGCCTTGTGTGCCCCGGTTGCCTTATGTGTCTGGTCCCAATGCTCTCTGCTCTGCCACCTGCAGACCCGAGGCACGCACCCGGCTCCCTGACTCCACCCCTCCTACCGGTCTGAATGAACGTGTCTAATTTAACTCCTTGGGTGTCCGATTTCCATACAGTTCAATATTCTATCAGTTCTGGTTGTTTTTCTGTTTCTAAATTGTTGTCCCTATCTTGGTTGTGGGAGGAGGCACAGTGTGTCTACCTACCTATGCCTCCATCTTGACCAGAAGTCTGGGATGCGTATTACTCATTATTTCAAATTTTTCTTCACTATTTTCTCATTTTCTTCTCAAACAAGAAATTTAGGTTCCTCTAAATCTCATTCCTATTTTGTTGACATTGCAATGAATGCATACATTATTTTTTAAAAGATTTTATTTATTTATTTATTGACAGAGGGGGAGGGAGGGAGAAAGGGAAGGAGAGAAACATCAATGGGTGGTTGCCTCTCGAATGCCTCCTGCTGGGGACCTGGCCTGCAACCCAAGCATGTGCTCTGACTAAGAATTGAATCAGCGACCCTTTGGTTGGCAGGCTGGTGCTCAATCCACTGAGCCACATCAGTCAGGGCTGAATTTATAGATTATTTAGACAACTGATATCTTTTTACTGTTAGGTCATACTATCCTCCAAACAGGATATATTTTTTATGTACTTAAATCTCATTCTAAATTCTTTAGTAAACATTTGTGGTGTTTATTCCATTGTATTTTTATTTTGAAGCTAATTCTCAGGGAGTCTATATTTGAAGATTGTTTTAGTGATTAGGATCTTTTCCCACAATATTTTCTAAATGATTCTTGGTGGTAAATAGGGAAAGCTATTGCTTTTTTTCCCCCTATGTTTATTTTTATTTCTCTGTTCTGAAACTCAAGATTTTATTTGTGGCTTAATATATAATACTTTTTAAAAAGTTTCATATTCCCTGTAAAAAGGCATTCTTGTTGTTTGTAGGGTATGTAATTCAAAATGTACCTTTTAGATACAATTTATTTATTTCATTAATAATACTTTCAAAATTGTTGCTAAATCTTTAATTATTTTGAGATAGGTATGTTCCTACAAACTTTTCCTTGTATTTTGAAGAGTGTTAGTATTACACATATCTTATCCACTGATTTTGGCACATCAATGCTTATTGGCGTTCCACCATCCTTTAGTGTTTCCACTATAAAATGGTGACCTTTACTCAAGTCTCATTTGAGGCTCTTAATTTTAAATTCTGTGTAGTCTGCTGTTAATATTATAACTCATTTTTTTCTTTTCGCTAGCATTTTCCTGGTATAAATTTCTATGTGGGCCCTGGTCAGTGTGGTGGGGTTGGTTGGAGTGTCATCCAGTACACCAAATTTGTGAGTTCAATTCCCAGTCAGGGCACATACTTAGGTTGTGGATTTGATCCCCAATCAGGGCATATATGAGAGGCAACCAATGGATGTTTCCCCTCAATGGATGTTTCTCTCTGACATTAATTTCTCTCTCTCTCTCTCTTTCTCTCTCTGCTCTCCCTCTTCTTCTCTTTCTAAAAGCTTTAATAAAATGTCCTAGGGTGAGGAATAAAAAAAAATTTCTATGTGGATTAGTTTTAGGTATGCTGTTAGTCAACAGAGACAAATTGGATTTTGTTTTATCACATAGCAATTTGAGAATCTATATTTATTTACTTTTTAAACCAGAATGTATATTTTACTTTCTATTTTTAAGTATATTTTCTTTTTTTCTTTCTAATTTTATTTTAATAAAATTCAAGTACAGTTTTCTGTCCTTTACTCCCATCCTAGCCCACCCACCCATCCCTTCCCACTTCCCTCCCATTTCCACCCCCCCCCAGTTTTTGTCATGTCAAGTATATTTTCTTGATTATGCTGTTACAGTTGTCCCAGTTTTTTCCCTTTGCTCCCCTTTGCCAGGCACCCCCCTTCACTCCAGCTATCCTCCCTAACCTTAGTTCATGTCCACAGGTTGTATGTGTAAGTTCTTTGGCTTCTCCCTTTCCTATAGTATTGTTTTTGTTGTTGTCATTACCATGTTTATTTTGTCACATGTGGAGAATTTACTCCTACATTATTCTTAACATCCCCCTGTCTATTTTCTTCCTACCAATTATGCTTTTTGATCCCTGCACCATTTTCCCCTTGTCCCCCCTCCCTGTCCCAGCTGATAACCCTCCAAATGATACCCATACCTATGATTCTGTTCCTGTTCTGGTTGTTTGCTTAGTTTTTTTTGTTATTTGTTTGTTTGTTTGTTTGTTTTAGATTCAGTTGTTGATAGTTGTTTTAATGTTCATAGATTTAATCTCATTCTTTTTCTTAAATAAGTCCCTTTAACATTTCATGTAATAATGGCTTGGTGATGATGAACTCCTTTAGCTTTACCTTGTCTGGGAAGCAATTTCTCTGCCCTTTGATTCTAAATGATAGCTATGCTGTATACAGTAATCTAGGTTGTAGGTCCTTGCCTTTCATCACTTTGAATACTTCTTGCCAGTCCCTTCTTGCCTGCAAAGTTTCTTTTGAGACATCAGCTAACAGTCTTATGGGAACTCCTTTGTAGGCAACTATTTGCTTTTCTCTTGCTGCTTGTAAGATTCTCTCTTTATCTTTAATCCTTGGCATTTCAATTATGATGTGTCTTCGTGTGGGTCTCTTTGGTCCCAACTTGTTTGGAACTCTCTGTGAGCTTCCTGGACTTGCATGACTATTTTCTTTGCCAAATTAGGGAAGTTTTCTTTCATTATTTTTTCAAATAGATTTCCAATTTCTTGCTTTCTCTTCTTTTTCTGGCACCCCTATGATGCAAATGTTGGATTTCTTGAAGTTGCCCCAAAGGCTGCTTATACTGCCCTCATTTTTTGGATTCTTTTTTCTTTTTGTTCAGATTGGGTTTTTTTTTACTTCCTTATGTTCCAAATCATTCATTTGATTCTTGGTTTCATTCATTCTACTATTGTTTCTATGTAAATTGTTCTTTATTTCAATTAGTGAATCCTTCATTTCTGACTAGAAGATTGTTATGCTGCTGAGGTCCTCACTAAGTCCCTTGAGCATCCTTATAACCAATGTTTTGAACTCTGCATCTGATAGATTTCTTATCTCCATTTTGTTTAGCTCTTTTTCTGGAATTTTGATCTGTTTTTTCATTTGGGCCATGTTTTTTGTCTCCTCTTTTTGGCAGCCTCCCTGTTTATTTCTATGTACTAGGCAGAGCTGCTTTGACTCCATTTCTGTGTAATATGGCCTAATATAGTAGGTGTCCTACAGGGTCCAGTGGCACAGCTTCCCCCTATCACCCAAGCTGGGTTATCAAGGTGTGCCCTTCATGTGGGCTGAGTACACCCTCCTTTTGTAGATGAGCCTTGGTTGTTGCTGGCAGATCAATGGGAGGGATTTACTTAGGGCAGTCAGCTGCAAGGACTGGCTGTTACCACTTAACACTAACCTCCACCCTCTGTGGAGGATCAGCTGTGCAGGGGCAGGGTGGTGGTGCTCCGACATGGTCTGTAGTTGTCCACTGGGTACACTTGCCCTGAGGTTTCTTTAGGTGGTGCAGGCCAAGGTCAGGCCCTACCTGTGTTTTGCCCAGGGCCACCCTTCCTGAGCTCCAAAGCAATCTGAGAAGGCTGCTACTTGTGCTGGGCTTGGAGATTCTCAGGTGAAGCCAAGCTGTGAAACTAATCTGGATGCTGGTAGTGCCTGGCCTAGAGCTCACTGAGGCCAGCTTCTGCTTGTTTGATAGGATTTAGGAAGTTTTGAAGCATGAGCCCAGACCAGTTATTCATAAGGAAAAGCAGCTTTCATGGGCCCATAATTTGGGTGGAGTGAAGTCTCTGTGGATCTCCAAGGCAGGTAAAACAGTGTTAGCTAGGTTGATGGAGTCTCAAATATGGCACCAGTCTGCCTGCTCTATAGCCCTGCAGGGGGAGGGCTAATAAAAGGGATGATAGCCTCTCCTGGTTTGCCACTGGTACCACTCAAGCTGCCACCTCAGTGCTGGAGCTCAGAGGAAGTAAGTCTGAGCAGGTGAGTCTGTGTGTGGGTTCTTTAAGAGGGACTGCTCAGACCTCCAGGAGTTCCTTCCACCAACTCAATCCCCACTTTTTGCAGCCAGAAGTTGTGGGGACTCATTTTCCTGGCACTGGAACCCTAGGCTGGAGGGTCTGTTGTGGGACTGGGACTCATTGCTTGCAAGATATCTCTCCCAATTTTTTATTCACCACACATAGGTGTGGAACCAGCCCCGTTCCGCACCTGCGCCCCTCCTACCAGTCTGGACGGATGCGATTTCTTTAATTCAATAGTTGTCAGATTTCTGTTCAACTCGATTTTTTTTCCTTTTTTTCTTTATTTTAGTTTATTCAGTACAGTTTCTATCCTTTATTCCCATTCCAGCCCACCCACCCATTCCTCCCCTCTTCCCTCCCCTTTCCAACACCCCTAGTTTTGTCCATGTGTCCTCTATATTTGTTCCTGTAACCC
>CM052545.1:59549850-59578216 GCA_028533065.1 Trachops cirrhosus | reverse complement strand
GATCACAATACCTGATATCAAACTTTATTACAAGGCCACTGTAATCAAAACAGCCTGGTACTGGCATAAAAACAGGCATATAGACCAATGGAACAGAACAGAGAGCCCAGAAATAAACCCAAGTCTCTCTGGTCAATTAATTTTTGACAAAGGGGGCAGCAACATAAAAAAAGTAAAAATAGCCTCTTCAACAAATGGTTTTGGGAGAACTGGACAGCTAGGTGAGAAAAAATGAAACTGGAGCACCAACTTACACCATACACAAAAATAAATTCAAGGTGGAGAAAATATTTATATATAAGCCATGACACCATTAAAGTCCTAGAAGAGGACATTGGCAGGAAAACCTCAGATATTTCATGCAGCAACATTCTCACTGATATGTCCCCTAGAACAAGGGACATAAAGGAAAGAACAAATGGAATCTCATCAATGTAAAAAGCTTCTGCACAGCTAAAGAAAACAATATTAAAATAATAAGAGAACCAACTGTATGGGAAAACATATTTGCCAATGATACCTCGGGCAAGAGTTTAATCTCCAAAATATATAAAGAACTCACATGATTCCACTCTTAGAAGACAAGAAACCCAATTAAAAAATGGACAAAGAACTTGAACAGACACTTCTCCAAGGAGGACATACAGAGGATCCTGAGACTCATGAAAAGATGCTTAATATTGCTAGCTATCAGAGAGATGCAAATTGAAACCACAATGAGATACCACTTCACACCAGTCAGAATGACCATCATAAACAAATCAACAAACAGCAAGTGTTGGAGAAGTTGTGGAGAAAAGGGGACCCTGGTGCACTGTTGGTGGGATTGCAGACTGGTACAACCACTATGGAAAACAGTATAGAACTTCCTCAGAAAACTAAAAATGGATCTGCCTTTTCACCCAGCAATTCCACTTCTGGGATTATATCCTAAGAACCCTGAAACACCAATCCAAAAGAACCTATGCACCCCTACGTTCCACAATTTACAACAGCCACATGCTGGAAGAAACCTAGGTGCCCATGAGTAAGTGAATGGATCAAAAAATTATGGTACATTTACACAATGGAATTCTATGCAGCAGAAAGAAAGAAGGAGCTCATACCCTTTATAACAGCATGGTTGGAACTAGAAAGCATTATGCTAAGTGAAATAAGTCAGGTGGTGAAAGACAAATACCATATGATCTCACCTTTAACAGGAACCTAAACAACCAAACAAACAAGCAAAATATAACCGAAGACACTGAAATAGAGAACTGGCTGACAGTGACCAGAGTGGAGAGGGGAGGGAATTTCAGGGGAAAATGGGAAGGGTTTACAGGAACAAGTATAAAGGACACAGGGACAAAAATTAGGGTGGGGGTGGAAATGGGAGGGAGGTAGGGAGCACTACAGGGGGTGGGCTGGGATGGGAGTAAAAGACAGAAAACTGTACATGAACAACAATTAAAATAAAAAATATTATCAAAAAATAAGTTTATTAAAAGTGGTGAATTTTTGTGTAACCATTTTAATATTGAAGATGGAAGACTATAAGTAACATTTCAGCATATTATATTATTATTTCAAGAAAGGTAGAAACAGACCTGAAACACAAAAAAAGATTTGTGCAGTGTATGGAGTAGGTGCTGTGACTGACTTGATACATTAAAAGTGGTTTGTGAAGTTTTGTGCTGGTGATTTGCTGCTGGACTATGTTCTACGGTTGGGTAGACCAGTTGAAGTTGATAGTGATCAAATCAAAACATTAACTTAATCAATGTTATACAATGTGGGAGATAGCGGACATACTCAAAATATTTAAATCAACAAAGTTACTTGTGAAAATGAAAAATGTGTCTTTTATTTTACAGAAAAAAAAACATATCGACTTTCTGGTCAACCCAATATTATTATACTATTATTAGGTGTAGTAGTGGTGGTGGTGGGTACTGATGCTTTTCCAATTTTTAATAAATTTTCTTTATTGACTTTAGAGTGAGAGAGATGGAACTATCAACTTGTTGTTCTACTTATTTATGCATTCATTAGTCACTTATTGTATGAGTTCTGTCCAGAAGATATCCAGCCATGAAATATGAAAAATAGAGAAATTTACTGATGAAAATACAAGATACAAGAAACATTGTACATAGGGCAATGACACCTCAGTCCCCTTCAAAGTGGGCACCTTGGGACCTCACACAGTTCTCCCAGTCTCTATCAGCTGCCTTGACATATTTTCCTGAATCTCACCCACAGTCTGAAATCTCTTCCCTTTCAAAGGTGATTTTAGTTTTGGGAAAAAGCCAGAAGTTGTAGGGCACCATATCTGGGATATAGGGGGACTGAGTCACCTGGGTGATTTCATGCTTTGCCAAAAAACTGCAGATGTGATGCATGAGCAGGCATATTGTCAGGATGAAGCTGCCAATCGCCAGTTGCCCTTAGCTGCAGCCTTCTGAATCATCGAAATAGTTTCCACAAAGGAATTGTCAAGCTTAACTCAAAATTTGATGCAGATTTGTTGTTCTACTTCCTCAGTCATTTTGAATGTAACATCCACACAATACACATACTCATTCAACAGCATCTACTGCCCCCACTGAGTACTCCAGTGAAGTCATGATTGTTCATGCATGTGCATTCCAGTCCACTCTCCCTGGCTGCCAGGTTACATCAATGTCATGCAAACTGTTCTCATCATATTAACAATTGCTAGACATTTTCTGGGCAGACATTGTATGTGCCCTAACCAGGGATTGAACCCGCAACCCTTGTATGTCAGGACAATGCTGTAACCAACTGAGCTACCCAACCTGCACAGTTTTCCATTTTTTAAATCTCACTATTCCCCAGGTTATGAGGTCTGTACCAGCCTAACCAGCCTAACCAGCCTAACCAGCCTAACCAGCCTAACCAGCCTATGTGGTTTCTCTGGTACACCTTATACCTTTTATTGCTTAGTTCCTACAGCCTTGGTTCAAGCCATTTGTTTCAGGTAACGTGCATGCTGAGAGGCAGCGTTAAGGTCTGTTTGAGGGTGATAATCATGAATTTAAATTGAGGTCAGTGTATTTGTGCATATTTTCCCACCTGTATTCAGCCTGTGTGGAGCAGCAGGAGAGAGACAATGGTGAATTTAACCAAGGTCCTGCTTTTGCTAACTGACAATGATAAAGATAGAGAAGAGCAAGGGAGCAAAAGGTATGCACAGGGAATAATTATCTAATTCAGCAGGGAATAGAATATCAGAAGGATAAGAAACATGAATTGGAAATCCTATTGAACTGGAGGTCCTGGTGAGGTTGAAAAATCATGGAGGTCAGAAAACCAGGTGCCCTGAGTAGATAAGTAAGAGAAAGGGGGCTTATAGTCATTGGTGATAAAAAGTCCAGGTTATGGGCAACTGAGGTGTGTGAGCACTTATTTTCATCACCTTTCTAATTGCTTTATGACCTTTGCCTTTCCTCTCTACTTTCATTATTGTTACTTCAGTCCTTTCCTATGTGTTAGTAATTAAGTGTTTAGCCATGTCAATTTCAGTTCTTTCTAAAGACTGAATTTATTAATTCTGTATTTGTGCTGTTTGGGCACTCAATTTATCCCCTAAAACCATTGTTTTTATTTTATTTTATTTTTACTGTATCCTCTTTGATACCTTACATCATTGAATTTAAGTTCTCTTGCCTGGGTTGGGGTGGGTCTGTTGGTTGGAGTGTCGTCCGGTACACCAAGAAGGTTATGGGTTCAATCCTCCGTTGGGGCACAGATGGGAGGTAACAGATTGATGTTTCTCTCTCACAAGGATCTCTCTCTTTCTCTCTGCTCCTCTCTCTCTAAAATTAATAAACATATTCTCAGGTGAGGATTTAAATTAAAAAAATTGTTTTCTCTTATATACTTCTGGGGCTCTCATAATCTGTGTTGACATTTCAAAAATAAAGTAGAATTCACACACAGTAAAATGCATATAATTTCAATCTCTTCTGACTGATGTGTACTTTTGAGTGACCCTTTATCCTGTCAAGATATTGTTTATTTATTTTATTCCAAAAAATCTTTAGAGACCCTTCCCAGGCATTCCTCCCCAAAAGCAACCACACTCAACTGGTTCTTCATTTGGCATAATGTTTTGAAGATTCAAAGGGATTTTAACATATATTAATAGTTGTTTTTTCTTGCTATTGAGTAAAATCCTATTATATGATGCATCCATGTATCCGTAGATGAAGATGAGCTATTTGCAGTCTGGGGGTATTATGAATAAAGTTGCTCTGAATATCTTTGTATGAGGCTTTTTGTGAACATACTTTTTTTTTTCATTTCTTTGGTAAATACCTGAAAATGGGGTTTCCAGGTCACAGAATAGAGATATGTTTTTAAGAAACTTCTAAACAATTTTCAAACTGATTGTACAATTTTATTCTCCCACCAACAAAGTCTGAGAATTCCAGTTGCTCCACATTTTCTTCAGTAGTTGGTATAGTCAGTTATTTTCATTTTAACCATGCTAGGAGGGATGTGGTACAGTCTCATGGTTTTAAATTTGCATTTTCCAAATCCCTTGCAGTAATGAGAGAACATTTCCATGCACTTTTTGTCCATTCTTATGTCTTTTTTTGCTCAGTAGCTGCTCAAATCTTTTGCCCATTTTTATTTGGTCATTTGTATTTTATTATTGAGTTATAAAAGTTTTTATATATTGTGGATGCAGGCCCTTAATAAAATATATGTCTTGTGAAAATGTTCTTCCAATCTGTGGCTTGCCCATTAATTTTCTTAATGGTTTCTTTGATGAGGCAAAGTTTTAATTTTGATGGAGTCCAATTTATCACTTTTAATTGTTAGCATTTTCTGTGTTCTCTCTAAGAAATCTTTCTATCTCTTGATTGAGAAGATTTCTTTCTCATGTTTTCTTCTAGAAGGTTTATAGTTCCAATTTTTACATTTAAATCTGTGATGCATCTCGAATTAATTTTTGATATATTGTGGGATAGGGGTTGAGGTTCTTTCTTTCATTTTTTTAAAGATAAAATTCTAGTTGTTCCAACAATGGTCGCTAAAGTAATTCTTTCTTCTGTTGACTTGCTTTGACATTTTTATCAAAAATCATTTGACTATAAGTAAGTGAGTCTATTTGTGGGCTCCCTATTCTGTTCCAATGACCTATGTGTCTATGGCCACTTAACAGTAAACCTTGATAAGTAGAGTAAATGCTCCAACTTTTTTTTTTCTTTTTCACAGCTGCTTTGAGTTACTTGGCATATCCATATAAATTTTATTTTTAGTTTTGGAAAAAAATATATATATAAGAGGGGAAGGAAGGGAGAAAGAGGGGAATAGAAACATTGATGTGAGAAACATTGATCAGTTGCCTCTCATACATGCCCCCACCGGGGACCAAACACACAATCTAGGCATGTGACCTGACCAGGAATTGAACTGGCAACGTTTTGCTCTGCAGCATGATGCTTAACCAAATGAGCCACTCTGGTCAGGGCTATCCACATAAATTTTAGAATTGTCTTTTCAATCCCCTCCTCCCCTCCAAAACCCTGCTTGAATTTATAGATCAAGTTTCAGAAAATTGCCATGTTAACACTATTTGGTCTTCTAATTAATCAACACAGAATTTTTTTTAGTTATTTAGGTATCTTTAACATCTCTCAGAAATATTTTATAATTTTTCATGTAGAGATCTAACACATCATTTGTTAAATTTATCTTTAGGAATTTTACATTTTGGGATATTTTATAAATAGTATTTTAATACATTTTTTATTTAGGATAGTTTTAAATTTATAGAAAAGTTGCAAAGATGGTACAGAGAGTCCCCATGTATCATTCATCCGGTCATCCTTATTGTTATTGTCTGATGTTGCCATCATACGTTTGTCACAACCAAGAAACTGACATTGGTACGTTATTGTGAACTAAACTTCTGGCTGTAATCATATCTCACTGTGTTTTTTTCACTAATGTCCTCTTTCTGCTCCAGGATGTCACATTCTATTTAGTTATGTTGTGTCCTCATGCTCCTCTTGTCTCTTGACAATTTCTTAGTCTTTTCTTATTTTTTTTTTTTGTTTTTTTTTTACCCTGACAGTTGTAAGGAATATTGGTCAGGTATGTCATCTAATTTTTCTCAATTTGGGTGTGCCTGGTTCTTCTCTCACTGTCAGACTGAGGTTATAGGCTTTGGGGAAGAATACCATTGACTTGCGAAGTGTTCATCATATTGTATCAGAGGTACATGCTATCATCAGGATTTATCCCTGGTGATGTTAACTTTGATTATCAGGCCAAGATAGTGTCTTCTGGGTTTCTCCACCCTTTTGAATATGCTACAATTCTCATCCTTTTAATATGCTACTCTTTGGAAGCATGTCACCTTCTCAGAAGGCAGTGTCTACATAATTTGCAATTCTCCTGCAAGGAAGGTATGTCTCTTGTTTCCTTCCTTCCTTCCTTCCTTCCTTCCTTCCTTCCTTCCTTCCTTCCTTCCTTCCTTCCTTCCTTCCTTCCCTCCATCCATCCAAGTGTTACATTATTAATTTTGTTGCTCAAATACTTCCAGCTTTAGCCCTTGGAAGCTCTTTCAGGCTGGCTTCTGTGTACCTACAACATGTCCCCATCCTTTTGTTTTTTTGACTATTTCCTTACCTTCTAGCCCTACAAGATACTCCAGAATCAATTTTACAATATGCCCTAGAATCAACCATTTCTGCATAGACCACTGGATTCTTTATTGGAGAATATAAATGAGATCTGGGCTCTTAGTATGCTCATTGCTACTCGAGTTTCATTGCTTCTAGAATCTCCCCAGGGGCAGACCTAAGAAATACACATATGCATACTAACCCATGTACATACATATATCTACACTGTGTTTATATGTATTGATCTGTATTGATATTAAGTTAAAATTGAGTTCATAATGATGCCTCCAAATCTAATCTAGTAAAACTTGCTTCATTCTAGCTTTGCTCCTTTGCTTTTCTATAATTTCCTTCTCCAATGGTGGGAAAACTGGCTCCTACCATCCACCATACTTTCACTTATTTGTCCAACCCAGTACACATGGAAAATGGTTTCTGAATTTTACCCAGTGCTCCCATGACAAACCACATTACCAACTAGAGTGCAGTGTTTATGTACAGTTACTTTTGCTTTAGCATCCCAATTTTCAGTCAAAATGCCACTTTCCAAAGTTAGTCACTGCAACCCCCTCACCCCTAGCCCTGCCCATCCACTTCAGTGAGAAATGCCATTCATTTTTAATACAGATTCCTTTCTCACAGTCTGCATTCCATCCCAGGATCCTCTGACTTCTAGTTGTTGTTTTTACTTTGCATACCTTAAAGTTCACTTTTTGTGCTGTAAAGTTTTATGGGTTTTAACAAATGAATAGTGTCATTTATTCACCACTATGGTACCACCAATGATTCCACCACCTTAAAAATTCCCTGTGCACCCTCTCTGTAATCAGCTGCTCCCCCTCCTCCTAGGCCCTGACAACCACTGATATGGGGTTTCCCATCTGTGTGGTTTGGCCTTTTCCAGAATGTCATATGAATGGAATCACGCTATTGGTGGCCTATAGCATGATTTGTTTTTCTTAGTAACACTAGAGAAATAGCCTTATTTCTGAATTTTGAATAGGCTATATTTTTATGGATAAGTGACCCTATAAAGAATCTTTTTTGACAGATGGAGAAAGAAAAGATTTTAAGTCCTTTGTTTTATTTGTAAAAATATTTGTAGTTGTCAAAGGGCTTATTTTTGTTGGTATACAATTTGTTATTTGATTCCCATGGCCATCTTGCCAGTTAAGGAGTCACTTTTCCAATGAAGAATCTGAGTTTCAGAGCATTGAGGTGATTTCCTAAGCTCACGGTTGGTTAAGTACCTTGCAATTCTTGAAGTCTGATTTTTTGACATTCAGGCCAGTGTTGTCTGCATCCAATGCTCCTCTAATGTGTCTTTGACCTCACGGTGCTGCAAATGATCACAAGTCTTAATCAATGAGTAAAATTCATTTTGAAGACAGTAGATAGCTACTTTATCTGCACGAATTCCACCATATGAAGCTTGGTGGGGTGGGGCAAGGAGGATGATGCTACAGGAAGAGAGAGAGACCATGAGTAATGCAGGTACATCAGCCTGCTGCCACCCCCAGAGAAGGCCGGCCAAGGGTACAAACTGCTGTCTTCCCTGACCCAGCTCCTGCCTGTGCCTCACAATGTGGGCAAATTGCAGTCTTGAGATTAACTCCAGAGTTTTAAAAGTACAAATGTTTGGTCCAGCATGTCCCCTAAGTGTAGGCCCACCATGGCATTGGGGGCCTAACAAAAGTAACTGAGGCCTCTTGCAACCCTGGGAGAAACCTGAGACTGCTGGTCTTATTTAGAGAGGACATATCAGTATTTGATAGGAGGTTTAGGAAACTTGTCAAGGCAATTTTGTCTATTTGGAATTTTTTCTTACTTGCTGCTTTATACCTTTATGCCACACTTAAAATACAACTCCAGTACTTGCTGGGTATGATAGGTATGCTCATGCAGAGGCAGGAATGTGTGGAAAGCAAAGGAGAATCAGTGGTACCCAGATGCTGCCCTGTGGCTGAGCCAGTTATTTCATGAAACAGTCCTTTCAGTTCAACTCACGTATGAATAGGGTAGGAGTGGTCTGTGTTCATGTAAAAGTTGCCAAAGTCACTACTAAAATCAAGAAACTCTTAGTTTTTGCATTTGTTTTGTTTTGTTTTTATGGCATGGTGGAAAGAACAATGAGCCAGGTGTCAGGAGACCTACAGGTATCTCCTGGCTTTGCGGCTAGTTAGGAAGATGTACATGCACTTCACCTTGTCATTCACTGAATCTGAGATGAATAAAAGTGGTCTGGGTTATAGGAGGATTAAACAAGTTAATACTTTAAGGAAAAATAATCACTGTCAAATACAAATATAAAGTGTGGTTGCTGGCTACAGTGTCTAATGGATTTATGTGAGGCAGCTAATTTGCACATTTGGGCAGACCACTTCCTTAGTTGTAAAAGAGTCTGTTAGACTAGGAGGAGGTCTCTGTGCCTTCATATGGTCTGTTTTTCTAGATCATTCAATCTGGCTTCTTGCCTCCTCTTTTCTTCTCACTGCTTGAGGTATCTGGCCACATAACTCAGTTCTCTTTATTTTCTTCATGTTTTGGTCATTTTCATGGATTTTGCACACCATTCTCCCTTTTGGGAATCAACTAAACCCTGGCCCTGTGGGCTAAGCATCCAGCATCACCTCATCCCCAAACACATTCTTCCTGGCAGCCGAAGTCTTGTTAAGTGCTGCCCATAGGTGGTGCTGGAGAGAACGAACTCAGGAGGCACAGGCTGGAGCTTCTGGCTTTTTCCCTGTCAGTGTTGTTCAGGCTGAGGCTACTGGTGGTAGCCACCTGCCTCATTCAGAATTTCCAGAAGAGTCTTTTTTCTCATTAGAGGCCAGCAGCAGCAGCTGTGCCCATTCCTCAGCAATTTGCACACCAGTTCCTCAGAAACTCGCACCTTTTTCTTGTGTTATATCAGCTCAGGAGTGGTACCTCCCTCTTTCTCTTTTATTCCTCCAATTCCACAGTAACCAATTTCTGTATTAAATCCTGTTCAATCTGTATTACATCCCCTGCTTTCAGTTCCTAGTGTGGTTTCTGTTTTTTTTTTTTTTGGATTGGATTCTGACTGATAAAACTAGTCAAAATGTCAAAATGCCACTTTTCCCCAAATCATGTGTTATCTCATTCCTTCAGAAGATGCCTCATTCAGCACCTTATAAGACTGTGCATTTTAAGGAGTACCTTCAGTGAATTCAATTGCATTTCTAAAACATTTAATGCCTGCCACTCAGACCCTGCATTTTAGTGCAGGAGAGTGTGTTTGTGGCTTACAAGGGGCAAGGTGCACACAGGAAGTGGCCATGTTATCACTCGGACATGAACTTTCAGTCTCACTGCCTAACTAAAGCTCAGTCACTTTCACAAATAAGATCATATACTATTAAGCACTGTATAATAAATGGGAGTTATTATAAACTACTTTAATTTCCCCCCAAAACATAAAAGAATATAATTTAAAAAGTTACAGCCCTGATTGGTGTGGCTCAGTGGCTTGGACATCATCCCACAAAGTGAAAGGCTACAGGTTTGATTCCTGGTCAGGTCACATGCCTGGGTTGTGGGTTCAGTCCCCAGTCTAGGTGCATGTGAGAGGCGAGGGATTGATGTTTCTCCCACACATCAATGTTTCTCTCTCTCCCTCCCTTCCCCTCTCTCTAAGGATAAGTAAATAAAATCTATAAAAAAGATAACAACTGCACATGGATTAATAGATACAGGCATATATGTGCATATATACCACACAAATTCTTGGCTCCATCAATTTTTTGTTCCATGAATATATATCTAAAATATATATATCAGTAATATTGTAGGTTCAATTCCAGACCAAAACAATAAAACCAGTTGTAATCTTTTTGCTGGTGGAGGCTCTTGCCTTCAGTTTGTAAAACATACAACATCTGTGAAGTGCAGTAAATCAAAGTGCAATAAAACAAGGTCTGCCTGTATAAAAATTAATTAATAATTCTGTGTGTCTATACATATACATATATACTATACACACACATAACCAACAAATACACAAAAAAAAATTTTTTAAAAAGTAACAACAAAACAAAAGTATTTCTATTTCCAGCCACTCCATTCTCTGGTGAACTTGGGGCATGGGGCTCAAAGTTATCACCATTTTACATGCTGAGGCCCAAAGGAGTCTGTGCTGCCTGGTTTAACTGACCAGCCAGTAGCAGATCTGCCTGCTTGGCTCTCCATCACCACCCATATCATTTCCCTGAAGCCTACCCACCACCCCTCCCCACTTCACAGGTCCCTGAGGTGTGGAGTGTCCCTGAAAGAATGTGGCTGCCTCCCTGGAACAGAAAGTTCAGACTCTGATAGAGTAACACAGCACTCTGACTAGGAGTCTTTCTCACTCTTCTTTGACTTCCCCCGCCCCTGAAGTGGAAAGTTATTTTCAAACCTCCATCTGTTTTGTGTTTAATGTGCAGAAAGGTTGCACATTTTCAGGGACCTTGTTCATAAGCAGTAGATTGTACAACAGTTTATTACACAAGTGGGGGTTTTTATTGCTGGCCTTTGTTGAGCTGCCAACTGGGAGAAAGAACACAACGTGCTCAGCGGCTCCTATCAGGAGAAATGAGAAAGCATTAAATACCAGTCAAATCGTCAAGCATTGAAAAGTGGGTAACCAAACCCAGAAATCCCTGGGACATGGCTGGGGAGAAGGGTTTTTATCACTAATAGTGTTTATACATCCAGAATTGTTTCTCAAGTCACTTATGTCACAGACGGCATCCAGAAGGATAACATGAGACGTGTGACCACAGTGAAGTTTTTGACCTAGAAACACTCATATGCACTCCAAAATCTGACCTTAGTCAATACAAGGCAGCAAATGGGAACCCTGGCAATGGCCACACACACACACACACACACGCACAGTTGGCCCTTGAACAACATAGCTTTGAACTGCATGGGTCCACTTATGTGTATTTTTTCAATAAATACTCTAAATGTATTTCTCTTCCTTATGATTTTCTTAATATAATTTTTGTAGCTGACTTTATTGTAAGAATACAGTGTATAATATCTATAATATACAAAATATGTGTTAATTGACTTGTTCCTGTTACCAGTGAGGCTTCCAGGCAGCAGGCTGTTAGTCAAGTTTTCAAGGAGTCAAAGTTCTACGTGGATTTCTGACTGCATGCGGTGGGGAGGGGCCGATGCTCCAACCCCCATGTTGTTTAAGGGTCAACTGTGTGTTTTAAATCATATCACACTGTTGTGGGCAGCAACTCTGCACCTAAGTGCTCAAGGCTTCCAAAAACCTTTTGTTTATCCTGAGCCATACACTCTGTACTCCTAGCAGGGAATGGGTCAAAAATCATGTATTTTACTATTCACTCATCCCTAGTCATGTGACAGGGTACAGCAAACTTCCACAAATATTCTAGGAAACACTGGATCAGAAAAACTCCAGTTGTAACAGGCCAATGCCAATGGCAATGGGTTACTCTTGCTCCTTTCACTTCCATTGTCCGGAAAGCTCAGACCATCACAGAAGCTGCAGGCTAAAAGTTGATGGAGACCTCAGGAATGCTTCAATATTGTTGTTTTCGGTCTAAGCTGCACATCAGAATTCCTTGGGGATCCCCAAGGACCAAGTAAATAAAATTTCCAGGGACTGGGTGAGGATGTTGATAGGCTTCTTAAATTCTCCAGGTGATTCTAATACACAGCATGGGCTGAGAACTGCAGGTCACGTCCTACTGCCACATTTGACTGGTCGAGGAAATTGAACCTGGAGAAGCGACTGTCCGAAGCAACTGATTGATGCCACTGCTGGCTCTTTTCTGTGAGGTGTTTTTTCCCTGCAACACTACTTAACTTCTTATCCCAGATTGCATAACCCTTTACATATAAAAATGACCCATTCAAACTGACCCTCTGCCTTGTACACACATAGATGCACCATACCTTATATTAGCAGTAGCAGGAGGTCGATTGTCCCCCAGCATTCCAAAGGAAAATGCGGGACCACAGAATCAGGGTGGTGTTATCAGGACCACAAGAAAAAAAAATGGCTTTTTCTAGGTGGTATATGGAGAAAGGAGTTAGGAGTTTTCCTTTAAACACAAAGGAGACACAACCTATATTCATATAATATAACATTATATTAGTCCATTGTTAGAGTCCTCGCCTGTTTGAACAAAGCACCTAGTTTTTGCCTGAGCCTGGCATAAATATTAGTGGTTCCCCAGTGTCACTTTCAAATATGTTTCAGATTGAACATTAAATGAACTGATTCTAGATTAGTCCTACCCCAAGTCTTGTCCACACTTTCACTGAAAGTCCCTTTTCCAGGCTGAGAAACCCAAGCCCTCTTCCCCAAACCACAGGCCAATCTCTAATGGCATTCTCACGGCAGGTCTGATAAACAATGCACTCGATCTGATAGACAGCTAACACCCCAGGGGACATTGGTCCGTAGCCTTGGACTTCTCAGCTTAATTACCCTAGCTTTAATGCCACTTAAAGCAGAATGTAAGCACTGAAGGAATTTCAGGAATCCAATGATATAAATTGTATTTTTAGAGCCGTGAATGACTTGAGTGAGTGAACAGTGCAGTAACTAAAGATAGTTCTCTTTAGTTTTCCCATGATTTATCACAGGCGAGTTCAGAGCAGGTTAAAATAATTGAACATTGTGATAGCATATGCATTGGCATGGTTTTGTGAGTACTCATTCATAACATATTTGTCGCAAAGCATCATTTCCATGACAGAACTCTGATTCGCATGCGTTTTTTTTTTTTTTTTTTTTTTGCCGTGGCTACACAGTTCAAGTAACTCCTTCATGAAGGCTGGCTACATTTACACAATGTCCAGCTCCAAGCTAGAGCTTTGGGAAGAAGGATCAAGCAAATGACTAGTCCACCAAATAAAAGGTGAGTATATCCTGAAAAACTGCTCACTTTTATTGGAGGATCCAGAGAAATGTTCTTTATGTGATGACTGTAATTCAGGGGCTCTGTCTTACAGCCTCAACTTATCTCTTACTACTTCTTTTATTTTCTCTTTCCCTCATTGATTTTCACTTTTCTCCTGGTGCACCTTTTCCTTTACTTACTAGCTCTATCCTCTGGGCAACTAGTTTTTCTACTCTTTAATCAAATGCTCTGATATGCAGATAATAAAAAATGACTGTAGGGTCATTATAGAGGACTAGAGATAATACATATGTAGTAGGTACCCATGGCCCTAAGTCTTGCTGTGTAAGAAATGCAGTTTTTCTACATATTTCTAAATTATTATTTTTCTGTAAATATGCTTAATTTCTATTTTGAGCCCCCATTTGTTTTATGGGAACATAATGGTTTATGAACATAATCTCAGTCAAATCAGGGTGTCCTCATCCAAACACAAGGGAGGCCATAGGGCCCATCCGATTTGGCTTCTTCAGGCCTGTCTGCCACCCCGCCTGGGGCAGTGGGGCTGCAGGGCAGGTAGGAAATGCTCAGGGATCCTCCCAGGGACCCCACCATCATATCAGCTCTCTTGGCTCTCTGGCCCTCCTCCTTCCCAAATTTAGATAGTCTTATCTGGGCTGGAGAAAGTTTCCCAGCTTTTCATCTAATCTTCCAAATCTTTGGTTTATGCCTAGAGCTTGAGATTTTGGACTCAAAAGCTAAAAATATGACTTCTCTATTATCTATATTGTGCTGGTTTTTCCTTCCCTGAAGCACTAAAGGTGGATGGCTTAGCTGTCAAATGGGTGGAAAACAGGAAATAGCAGGGAAAACATATGGACAAATATCTCCCCATAATTTCTCACCATATATGTAAAGCACTATACACAAGGCCTGGCACACAGCAGGCAGCCAGCACAGGTGACTGAATCCTTACACAGGGCAGCTAAACGGAGAAATTAAGAAACAACAAAACAAACAAATAAGCAAAATAACCAAAGACACTGAAATAGAGAACAAGCTGACAGTGACCAGAAGGGAGAGGGGAGGGAGTTTCAGGAGGAAAGGGGAAGGGTTTACAGGAAGGGTAAACAAGTATAAAGGACACATGGACAAAAACTAGGGGAGGGGGTGAAAATGGGAGGAAGGTGGGGAGGAAGGTGGGGAGGGCGGGGGCGTGGGCTGGGATGGGAGTAAAAGACAGAAAATTGTACTTGAACAACAATTAAAATAAAAGTTAAAGAAAAAAAAAGAACACAGGCTTGAAAACCAGTTAGCACAAGTTCAAAGTCTGGCTCCATGCTTTCCTGGCTCAGTATTCTCAGACAAGTTACCTAAACTTTCCATGCCTTGGTTTCCCCATCTATCAAAATGGAGATTATAATAGTACCTCCCTTATAAGGTCATATGTATATAAAGTGATCAATTAATGAATTATGCTATTATTATTATAATTACTGCTAATGCAAACTTCTGTCCCTCAAAGATATTAGCTTAAGGCCATTAGTGACCGTGACTGTGTTGACACTGTTGGCACACACAACTATATCACACCACAGAGAAGAAAGGGAACAATATACCACAGCTGGCATTTCGCAGGGGAAGAAGGAGCTGCTGCTCCAGGAGTGCCACCTCACGGAGTCTCCTGGACATGCAACCGGCTAGGTCAAATCTGTGATGCAATAGTCCTTAGGGCTGGGTTATGAAGGAATCAGCTGAAAACAAACAAGCAAATAAAACAGAAAACAGACTCAAGATGCAAAGAACAAACTGATGGTTGCCAGAGAAGGGGATGACAGAGAATAAAAAAGTAAAGGGAATAAGAGGTCGAAACTTCCAGTTATAAAATAAATAAGTTATGGGGAAATAATATACAGCATAGGGAAAATAGTTAACAACATCATAATAACTTTGTATGGTGAAGTTACGAGATAGTTATGAGACAAACTGTGGTAATCACATTGTAAAGTATATAAATGTTGAAATGTTGTAAAACCTAAAACTAATATAATAATGTATGGCAAATGAACACTGATAAAAAAATAAAGGAATCAGCTGACTTTAATTCAGGCAGCTGTGAGTTGCTGGCATGGGGACATAGACACTTGAAGAGCAGCAGTTGGAATGGGAAGATAGACTCATGCTTCCAATCTGGGGGACAAGAAAGAGAGAGAAGGGTAGTATGAGGAGCAAAGTTCAAGAAGGACTGTCCAGGTCAATGTGAGAAACATGTTTGATTGACTATTGCTGGCAGTTGTGGCAAAATTGAACAGGCATTGGGCCTTTCCTGAGATGAAGGTTGTGTGTGGGCTTTTGCTGAGGGAGGTGTTTCTCCTGTGAGTAGGGACAAGAAGGAAAAATGAAGGGCAGACCATGGTCTGCTGATCCCCATGCTACGTACATCTCGTTCTCCAGTCTACCAGACTGAGGAGCACGGGAATGAGAACATGGGGACTTTGAGCCCTATACCTGACCACACCTTTTATCCCAGGGCCAGTCTGGTCAACGTTCCCCTCAACCCACATCCAGTCAGGATGAGCAAGCCTTAGGAACAGTGGAAAGAGCATCATGTCAGGGGATCAGGACACCTGGACTTGAGAACAGCTAGCCTGTGGCCTTCAATTTACCCCCTCCCCTCCTTAGGGCCCTCCATGAGGAGGAGGGAGCAGATAAAAGGAGAGCTTGTTTTGGAAAACAATGTGGCAAAGGCAGGAGTTTGGGATTTGCTGCCAGAGGGACATCAACGTGAATTCTGTCTTTGCCATTCACTAGATGTAAATAGAGGGCAATTAACTTATATAATCTCTCTAAACTCCACTTGCCTCATGTATAAAAATGGAGATAATAATGGCACACTTGTCATATGATTATTTTGAAGATTAAATTCAAGAGTCTGTGCGGTGTGTGGCACAGTACTGCTGACACACTGTAAGTACTTGATCGATTGCTACGAATATCTTGATAATGATTATTTAGTGGAAACCTGGAGCTACTAAATTCATTGAGCGGAAGAATCCAAGACTGTGAGCCCTGCTTCATCTAGAGCATCAGTGCTTTTCTAACTATTTTATATATCATTTTTAAAATAAAACAAGGGATCCATAATAAATAATAATAACAATAATACTAATGTTATAAATCACTGAACTAGACCTAGGGTTGGTAGATTTTTTTCTGTAGAGAACCAGATAGTAAGTGTTTTAATCTTTAGGGGCCACACATGGTCTCCACTGCATATTCTTCTGGTTTCACTGGTGTTGGGGTTAGGAGGAGAATGAGGGTCAGGCTTAGCTGCAGAACAACAGTGCTTGCGAGGCCAGAGTAACTGTTGTGACACAGAGCTCTCATCTGTGTGTGGCTAACTTCTCAGTGGCTGAACATAATCAAGGTTTATTTCTCCATCACAGTGAGTTGGGGGTGTAAGGGGTTTACACCACAAAATCTTTTGGGGACCAAGACTTCTGGTAGCTTCTCCATCTATCTGGAGACCTTCCTAAATGGGGGAAAAAGAGAGAGAGAGAAAGATGGGCCCACATTCAAGAGCTCTTTAAAAATGTACAAAACTTTCTTAGCTCAGGGGCTGTGCAATGACAGTCTGCAGGCTGGCCTTGGTCTGGAGGCCACGCTTGGCTTACTCCTCATTTGGAGCATCTTTATGTTGCTTCTGAAGATGAACCCAGCTTCGTTCTGAGAATCCAATCTTTTTCGTTCATCAGGTAGTCTAGCTACCCCCTAGGAAGTCCTCATTCTCTCTTTCATGTGATAATCTAGTTCGTATTTATAATAGTTGTCAGATTAAGTGTCTTCATTAAAATTTTATGTGCAATATTACACAGAGTTCTTTTGTGGATAGTTTTCATAAAAATGGTCTATTAGTTCCCTAGGGCTGCCATAACAAAGCACTATGAACTGGGTGGCTTAAACCCACAGAAATGTATTTGTCTCTCAGCATTCTGGAGGCCAGAGGCCCAAACTCAGAGTGTTGGCAGGGCTGATTTCTCCTGAGTGAGGGCTCTGAGGGAGAATCTGCCCTGTGCCTTTCTCCAAACTCCTGGCAATGCCAACAATCCTTGTTGTTCCTTGATGTGTAGATGAACATGCCAGTCTCTCCCTTCACATAGCAGCCTCCCTGCATCTCTGTGCCTTCACATCTTCTTATTGGATCAGACTCCACCTTAATGACCTCATCATCACTAAATCTTCAGACCCTATTTCCAAATAAGGTCATGTTCACAGGTATTGGGGGTTAGGACTTCAACTTGTTTTGGGGGGACACACATCAGCCTATAACATGTGATGAACAGCACAGGGTTGCATATTCACATGTAAGAGCTGTGAACTGTTAGAAGTGATGAGACCTGTCAGGGTTGCTCCATGTTGTAACAGAGATCAATAAGGCACATGAGGTAACTAAAGAGCTTAGTTTTTACCCTTCATTATAAATGGCTGAGATAACAGTGCTATTATTGCTGCTACCTCGAAGAATGTAGAATTTTACTCTTTAAGTGTTCCTTTATGGACATGGAACAATGAACTAGAAAATGTTGCACATTCTGTACCCTCCTTCTATTTCCAACTTATAAATGCTGTATTCAAAATACTGTAACAGTGTGACTTGGGGTTACTAACAAATCAAAATAAAAGCCAGAGCTTCATAGCATCCATGTCCCCCTGTGAGGGAAATGAAGCCTGGTGCCTTGGATTAGAAGTGAACTTTCTGGTAAATTTTCACCCCTTTCGGCAGAGGTCAGGCTTTGAAAATCAGTACCAGCTGGCTGTAATTCTGTCTTATTTTGAAACAGATGACTTAGACTGCTAAACCATCACTGGGCCTAAGATTTATTTTCCCCTACTTGGTCTAAGTTACAGAGACCCAATTTGCAAAGAAAAAAAATGGGGAGAAATATTTTATTGGTGATCTCACTCCCTCCACCAGAATAGCTACCTACACATCAAAACTGGTTGTGAAAATTGGCCCATGCCCACCACCTCTAACATCCAAAAGCACTACTTAGAGCTCACTTTCAAAGCTCCACAGCACTTTCAGTCTCTGCTCCTCTTCAGTGGCACTTATTGCAGCCTGCTGTGTTTCTGAGTCATATCCCCGCTCCTAAAGTGCAAGCTCTTTGAAAGCTTGGTCTTATGATTCAAGGTGGAGTAGAAGAAGCCAGTGGGGAGACAGAAACTTGCTGGGGAGGAAGGAGAAATTTGGGAGTGAATCTTGGGGGAAACAGGAAAGTAGAGCAAAGGGTTCTATGGGAAGAGCGTTTGCCCTGTCCAGAAATACTTGCTGTGAGGACTTTCCTTTAAGTTTTCCCAGAAGCCAGCTAACCCCTTCCCTTTAGAGTCCATGAGACCTAGAACTGAAATAGTTGTACCCAAGGATAACTCTAACCAAAGCTATCAGCACAAAGAAGTCATTTAATTTCTCTCTGCCTTAGGCTTCTCATATGTGTTATGAGCTAAGTAATAGTATTGATCTCATATAATTTTTGCAGGAATCAAATTCTGTAATTCATGAAAAGCACTTAACACATAGTCAGTCTAGCATAGTAGTTTTCCATCTTCCTCAATCTATTCCCTGAGAATTTTGATAGAATACAGTTGAGTTGGAACCTGACAATCTGTATATTTACCAAGAACAGAAATTCTTATTTTCATAGAATTTTGGGAAACAATGCTGCAGCAATACTAATACCTCAATAAAAAGTACCTATTTTTATTACATTACTTTGATTATCATTAACATCATAGGGAGTTCTCTTTTTAATAATGAGTTTATCTTTTTGTTTATTTGTTTATTTCTCCTTTTAGCTTTATCAGTTTTTGATTTACACATTTAGGTACTCTAATGTTGGGCCCATGAATATTTACAATTATTACCTCTTCTTGGTAGAGTGACCCATTTAACATTATGTAATGACCTTTAGGGCATCTCTTACCATTTTTAAAGTCTATTTTGTTTGATATAAGTATACCTACCCCTGATTTTTTTTATTTGTTTACCATTTTCTTTATGTTTTTTTTCTTTTCCTGCACTCTCAATTTATTTGGATCTTTAAGACTAAAGTGAGTCTTTTATAGGCATATTGTTAGATTTTGTTTTCTTTTTAAAATTCATTCAGCCATTAGAAAACTTAATACATTTGTGTTTAAAGTAATTATTAATGAGTAAGGACTTACTATTGCCATTTTGTTAATTGTCTTCTGATGAGTTTATCTTTATTAAACATACATGGAGGCATTAATAAACTTAATTCTTAAGAATGGTTTTGGATTAAAAAGTACAAAAATCATGGATTCTCATTTTAGCTCTACCTGAGAGAGCAGTGTGACTTTTAAAATATTTAATCCCAATGCCTCAGTTTCCTTATTTGTAAAATAGGTTGTTGTTTTTGGTAAGAGTTGTATTGATGACTACCTAAAATAATAGCTATAAAGTAGCTGACACATAGTAGGTCCTTAATTTATGACAGATTTTCCTTCTTGTAAGCAATGGCTTAAATACTTTTATAAAAATTTTTTCTAAACTCTTTTCCCCAATCAGATCTCACACAGAGAGACATTACATAAACAGATAAAAACAGAACTGTTTCAGTTCACGGTTGGATGGCAATCTTTCTCTCTCCCCACAGAACTCCCCTATGAGCCCTTGAGTTACTTCCCAAGAGCTGTGTGTAATGAATGTTAAAAACAAACAAACTGTCCTAGCAGAAATATTCACTGACCTTTAACATTATGATTTCTTGAATTTATAAAGTGTATCTTTGGGGGAATGAATGTCTTACATAATGTAAAGCAACTTATACTTGTAAAATATACTCACATGATGGGGAATTCTGCTTGAAGGAATCAGCCATGTCGGTGAATATGTTCTATAATTCAGTCTAATTGTTTTTACTCTGGTCTGATAGAAAGATGGTTTCAATGTTTAAAGAACTGGTAGGCTTATAACCAAATCCAAACCACTCCCACCTTTAAGCTTAAGGCCATTATTTCAATTTTACCCTTTTTCAGGTAAGGGAGACCTTCACTTAGGACAGACACTTGGAACTCACTCAGTACAATCAGTGGATATAAATCCAACCCATGATTTATTTCCATGATTCTCTTGGGGACAAGAAGCAAGAAAGAGTCTACAAAGTGCTAATCACTGCATTCTTGATGCAGACCCCAGCTCATGGGGTCCTCAACATAATGAATGGGGGAGAGACATTCACACAGACTACCGAGTCCTGTGGAGGAAAAGGGAGAACATAGCTTTTCTCTCAAGGGGAGCAAAAGCCGTGGCCTCCGCCATGACAGGCCTTTATTTCTATCTCTCGGCACATTACATGATGGTCCTCATTTACTATGCACAGGTTGGCTTTAGGTGCTTACCTTTTATAGAAAACAAAGGAGCCAATGCTGCTAATCACATCACAGAAGAAGGATATTTGCAAATGAAAAGGGAAAAGTAGTTGAACTATTTATACTTCATACTGGGGAGTTTTAGCTGGGATTTTAGGAAGTTACGGTAAGCCCTTGGGGTCTCAATTCAGGTTGAGGGAGTGTTAGCAAAAGCAAGTCTCAAAGCGGCCTAGGTACATTGCAGGCCTGATTCCCCACAGGAGAACCTATCTGTGGGTGTGGGTCCTGTGCATCTCCGAGTGAGAGCTGGGCCCACACCACTCAGAATGGTCTGCTACACATTCTGATGGGGGGTGGATACCCCAAGAAGGAAAGAATAATAGGGAAACAGCATTAAGGGTGCATTGAAAAATCTCACTAATATTTTCACATAACCTGTGTACCTTTTAACTATTCAAACTACTATTTACTCATTCTTCTTAGACATCTAAGGGCAAAGTTTTTTATAAACTCTCCTTTGTGTTTGATTGGCTTAATGGTTCTCAAACTTCTTACAATTAGTAACATATATTTTTATTATTGTCTGTTTTTCTGTGATGTAATTTTCTTGGCTTTTCCCAATACCTACATTTGATGCCAAGGGAGAAGAAACCAAACCACATAATTCATTATACGTACTCCAGTGTCTTGCATAGAAATTTTTTACTAATATATCAGTGAGAAGATTCGTGAACCAATTGTATCTTAATTAAATTAGATAGTCTTAGTTTTAAATCCTTTATGTTGAGCCTATCTATTTAATCATTTGCCTGTTCCATGTTTATTCTCTACATGCTCATTGTTAATAATAATAGGGTCAAGGGTTAATAATAATTCTGGTGAAGATAGCACCAAAATTACAATTAAATTATAGAACAATCAACCTGGATAGCTATCTGAAGACTAGCCAAACAGAAATCCTATAGCTAAGGGCATAAAGAAGAAGCTACACCAAGACTGGTAAGAGAGGTGGAGACACAAAACTGGCTAGTCCCATACCTCCATATGGCAATTGAGTCTCAGCTGCAGAGGTCCCTCCTGAAGTGTGAAGAGTTTCAGATCCATGCTGGGATCCCCAGCCCCAAAATCCAGCCATGAAAAGAATAACCTGCTTAACATATGACTGTAAAAATCAGCAGGAATTTTTATTTCTCTGTGTGCAACAGAAGGCTGCTGAAAATACAGGAATCCTCTGAAAGGGCCAGCACACAAACTCCTGCTTGCAGACACTCACCTTGAGTTCTTGTGGAGGTACAGCAGCTCAGAAGGGCACTAGAAACACACAAGAAGAAACTGAATTGTGCGGATTCAGAGCAAGGGCTAGAGGGACAGCTTCCACTGTCCCTGTGTTGAGCCCTCCCCCAATCACCACCAAACCTAAGTCTCCACTGTCCTTGTAAACTTCAGGAGCTTCACCCTGAGGATTCCCTGAGAACCCACCCCACTGCCAATATTCCAGGGCCCAGGCAGATGGTGGCTGGCCTCAGTGTACCCTGAAACTTTTGCAGATTAAAGTAGATAATTGAATCACCAATTCTGAAGAGAAGGTAGCAAGAAACACCAATTCAGGACAGCAAAAATAAAAATAATTTAAAAACCTGAGGACAATTTAAGAGACCTCTGGGATAACATTAAGAGAAACAACACTTGCATCATAAGGAGGGGCACAAGAAGTAGAAGAGAGAGGAAGGGATTGAGAATCTATCTGAAGAAATAATGACTCAAAACTTTCCTAACCTGGTAAAGGAATTAGATATACAAGTCCAGGAAGCACAGAGAATCCCACACCAGATGAACTCAAAGAGGCCCACACCAAGACACATTATAATTAAAATGCCAAAGGTTAAAGACAAAGAGAGAATCTTAAGAGCAGCAAGAGAAAGAGCTATAAGGGAACTTCCACAAGACTATTAGCTAATTTCTCAACAGAAACTTTTTAAGGCCAGAAGTGACTGGCATGAAATATTCAAAGTGATGCAAAGTAAGAACCTACAACAAAGACTACTCTACTCAGCAAGGCTCAGCAAACTTTAAATTAGAGGAGATATAAAGAGCTTTCCAGACAAGAAAAAGGTAAAAGCTAAGAGATTTTTTTACCCCCAAACCAGTATTACAAGAAATGTTAAATAAAGGGGAAAAGGATCATAAATATGAATAATAATATGGCATAACTATGTACCTATAAATAATTTACTTTAAAAAACTCTCAGCATGGTGAAAACAGGAAACGTACCGCAACATAATAAAGACCATATATAAAATATCATAGCTGCTATTGTAGTCAACAGAAAAAAAAGCTAAAAACATTTTTGTTAAGATCAAGAACAAGACAACGTTGTCCATTTTCACCACTTTTATTCAACATAGTACTGGAAGTTCTAGCCACAGCAATTAGACAAGAAGAAGAAATAAAAGGCATCTAAATTGTAAAGGAAGAAGTAAAACTGTCATTATTTGCATATGGCTTCACACTGTATATATGGAACCCTAAAGAGTCTAACAAAAACTATTAGAATTGATAAATGAATTCAGTAAAGTAGCAGGATACAAAATAAATATCCAGAAATCAGTTCCATTTTTATACACTAATAATGAACTATCGGATAACAAAATTAAGGAAACAATTCCATTTATAATTGCATTGAAAAAATAGCTAAGAATAAATTTAACCAAAGAAATAAAAGATCTTTACTCAGAAAATTATAAGACATTAGAGGAGACACAAATAAATGGAAGCATATATCATTCTCATGCATAGGAAGAATCAATATTGTTAAAGTGTTCATACTACCCAAAGCAACCTACAGCTTTAATGGAATCCCTATCAAAATACCAATGGCATATTTTCACAGAACTAGTATAAATAATTCTAAAAAGCATATGGAACCACAAAAGACCCTGAATAGCCACAGCAAGCTTGAGAAAGAAAAACAAAGTTGGAGGTATCACACTACCTGATATCAAAAGATGTTACAAGGTCATAGAAATCAAAAAAGCATGGTAGTGGCATAAAAATAGACACATAGCAATGGAACAGAATAAAAGCCCAGAAGTAAGCCCACCCCATATGGTCAATTAATATTTGACAAAGGAGGCAAGAATATACAATGTATTGAAAAGACAGTCTTTTCAATAAATTGTGTTGGAAAAACTGAACAGATACAGGCCATAAAATAGCTTGACCACCCTTCTTACACCATAGACGAGAATAAACTGAGAATGGATTAAAATCTTAAATGTTAAACTCAAAATCCTAAAATCTTAAGAAAACATAGGCAGTAAACTCTCTGACATTTCTCTAAGTGATATTTTTTGATATATCTCTTTGGGCAAAAGAAACAAAAGGAAAAATAAACAAATGGGACTACATCAAACTAAAAAGTATTTGCACAGCAAAGAAAACAAAATGAAATGACAACCTACTGAATGGAAGAAGATATTTGCCAATGATACATCTTTGCCAATGATAAGGGGTTAATATCCAAATTTTTAAAGAACTCCTATAACTCAACACTAAACCCATCCCCAAACAATTCAATTAAAAAATGGACAGAGAACCTGAATAGACAGTTCTCCAAAGACAACATACAGATATCAAACAGACATACAAAAAGATGCTAATGTCACTAATTATCAGAGAAGTGCAAATTAAAACCACACTGAGATATCACTTCACACCTGTCAGAATGGCTATCATCAATAAATCAACAAGCACATGTGTTGGTGAGGATGTGGAGAAAAGGGAATCCTCGTGCACTGTTGGTGGGAATTTAGTTTTGTGCAGCCACTATAGAAAGCACTGTGGAGCTTTCTCAAACAATTAAAAATAGAGCTACCTTATAATCCAGCAATTTCACTTCTGGGTATATATTCAAAGCAATACAAAACACTAATTTGAAAAAATATATGCACCCCTATGTTCATTGAAGTGCTATTTTAATAGCCAAGATATAGAGGCAACCCAAGTGCCCATCAATAGAGGGGTAGATTTTTAAAAAGCTGTGGTACATTTACACAATGGAATATTACTCAGCCATAAAAGAGAATGAACTCTCACCATTTGTGACTAAACATATGAATGAACTTAGAGGGTATTGTGCTGAGTGAAATAAGTCAGTCAGCAAAAGACAAATACCATGTGACATCACTCATATATGTAGAATCTAAACAACTAAATAGATGAATAAATAAAACAGAAACAAACTCATAGACGCAGAGAACAAACAGGGTTTCCAGATGAGAGGGAAGTAGGGAGACTGGATGAAAAAGGTGAAGGGATTAAGAAGCTACATAATAGTCACAGGGATGTAAAGTCCAGCAAAGGGAATATAGTAATATTCAATAATATTGGTAATAATAATATTGTAACAATAATATTGTAATAACTGTATTACAACAATAATAATAATATTGTAATAATATTGTAATAACTATGGATGATGCCAGATGGGTACTAGACTTACCAGAGTTATCAATTCAAAAATTATATAATTGTCTAACCACTATGATGTATACCTAAAGCAAATATAAAATAATTTTGAATGTCAATGATAATCTAAAAAATTTTTATATGAAATAATATCTAATGTTGATGAGGTGTAGTAAAATGATTACTTTCATTTGCTGATTAGAATAGACTTAACAGAAAGAATAACATCCATGTTTTAAAAATCCGTCAAAAGAAAACTTGTTAAAAATAAAAACTTAAAGCATAAAAACCACATGACCATATCAACAGATGCAGAAAAAACATTTGATAAAATCCAGCACCCATTTATGATAAAAATACTCAGCAAAATGGGAATAGAGGAAACATACCTTAACATAATAAAGGCCATATATGACAAACCCACAGCCAGCATCATACTCACTGGGCAAAAAACTAAAAATGTTTTCCTTAAGATTGGTACTGGGAGTCCTAGCCACAGAATCAGACAAAAAAATAAAAGGTATTCAAATTGGAAAGAAAGTAAAACTGTTATTTTTTCACTGATGACATGATATCATACATAGAAAACCCTGAGGACTGCACCAAAAAGCTATTAGAGCTAATAAATTAACAAAGTAGCAGGATACAAAATTAATATTCAGAAATCAATGGCATTTCTGTACATTAATAATAAACTATCAGAAGAGAAGCTAAAAAAAAATCCCACTACTATTGCAACAAAAAACACCAGGTACCTAGGAATAAATTTAATCAAGGACATAAAAGATTTGTACTTGGCAAACTATAGGACACTGAAAAAAAATTGAGAAAGATAAAAATAAGTATAAACATATACAATATTCATAGATTAGAAGAATTAATATCATTAAACTGTCCATACTACCTAAAGCAATATATAGAGTCAATGCAGTTCCTTTCAAAAAGAAGATTCTTCTAGAAAAAATATTCCAGAAATATATATGAACCACCCCCCCCAAAAAAACCCAAAACCTGAATTCTCTTGGCAGCCTTGAGAAAGAAGAACAAAGTTGGAGGAATCACAATATCAGATATCAAATTATATAAAACAAGGCCATTGTAATCAAAACAGCCTTGTGCTGGCATAAGAACAGGCACACAGATCAGTGGCACAAAATGGAGAGCCTAGAAATCAGCCCACACCAATATGGTCAGTTAGCATTTGATAAAGGAGGCAAGAGCATACAATGGAGTAAAGAAAACCTCTTCAATAAATGGTGTTGGGAAAATTGAACAGGTACAAGCAAAAAAATGAAACTAGACCCCAACTTACACTAAGCACAAGAATAAATACAAAATGGATAAAAAGACTTACATGTAAGTCATGAAACCATAGAAATCCTAGCAGAAAACATAAGCAGTAAAATCTCAGACATCTCTCATAGTAATATCTTTGCTGCTATGTCTTCTAGGGCAAGGGAAATAAAAGAAAAATAAACAACTGTAACCTTGTCAAACTAAAAAGCTTCTGCACAGCAAAAGAAACCATCAACAAAATGAAAAGGGAACCCACTGTCTAGGAGGACATATTTGGTAATGATAAAAGGTTAACTTCCAAATTATATAAAGAACTTATCAACCCATTAACAGGAAGACAGTCCAATTAAAAAATGAGCAAAATAGGACTTCCAACCAAGATGGAGGCATAGGTAGATGCACTGTGCCTCCTAGCACAACCAAGGTAGGGACAACAACAATATAGAAACAAAATAACAACCAGAACTGACAGAAAATTGAAGTGTATGGAAGTGGAACACCCAAGGATTTAAAAATAGACACGTTCATCCAGACCGGTAGGAGTCCGGCTGGGTGAGGGACACTGAGCTGAGAGCTGAGCAACCAGGGCGGCGTACAAGTCCGCAGCAGGCAGACCCTGGGTGCACAAGCAGCTGTGGCTGGTGGGCCCAGGCCAGGGGGTGATGACCCGCAGACCCAGCGAGGTGGCAATTGTGAAGCAGGGTACTGTGCACAACTCAGGGTCACAGCACCGGGAATTAGAGCTTTGGGTCACTGACTGAAAAGGAGGGTCCCGCAGGGTGCACAGGCCCACTGGAATTGGTGCCAGAGGGGCCCAGTTAGCTTGCAGAAGGCGGTGGAGGGGTCTGGGGTCCTGCAGAGAGCAGAGCAAGTGCCATTGTTCCTTCTCAGACCCTGCCCCCACATACAACATCACAACCCAGCAACTGGGGTGCCCCGCCCTGGTGAACTCCTAAAGCTCCACCCCTCACAACAGGTGCTCGACAAGACCAAAAACAAAAACAAAAACAAAAGCAAAAAACAGCAAAAAGATGGCTCAAACAGAAGAAGAATTGAAAGCCCCAGAACCCATCCTTTTAAGCAACCAAGGGATAGCCAACTTATCAGATGGACAGTTCAAAGCACTAGTGATCAGGATCCTCACAGAACTGGTTGATTTTGGTCTCAAATTAGATGAAAAAATGCAGGTTACAATAAGTTTAATGAAGAAAAAAGGCACAGGGAACCAATAGTGATGGAATGAAAGATGCGTCTCACATCATTGGAGTGGACCAGAAGGAAGAAAAAAACAGACAACCAGAAAAGAATGAAGAAATAAGAATTCAAAAAAATGAGGAGAGGCTTAGGAACCTCCAGGACATCTTTAAACATTCCAACATCTGAATTATAGGGGTACCAGAAGAAGAGAAAGAGCAACAAGTGGAAAAGATATTTGAACAAATAATAAAGGAGAACTCCCCAAATCTGGCAAAGGAAATAGACTTCCAGGAAGTCCAGGAAGCTCGGAGAGTCCCAAAGAAGTTGGACCCAAGGAGGAACACACCAAGGCACATCATCATTACATTAGCCAAGGTAAAAATGAAGGAGAGAATCCTAGAAGCAGCAAGAGATAAGGAGACAGTAACCTACAAAGGAGTTCCCATCAGACTGTCAGCTGATTTCTCAAAAGAGACCTTGCA
>CM052545.1:59530969-59549350 GCA_028533065.1 Trachops cirrhosus | reverse complement strand
AATGGAAGGGCAGATCAAGTGCTTCCCAGATAAGGTCAAGTTAAAGGAGTTCATCATCACCAAGCCCTTATTTTATGAAATGTTAAAGGGACTTACCTAAGAAAAAGAAGATAAAAAACATATACAGTAAAATGACAGCAAACTCACAATTATGAACAACCACACCTGAAACAAAAACAGGAAGAAACTAAGCAAACAACTAGAACACGAACGGAACCACAGAAATGGAGATCACATGGACGGTTAGCAACATGGAAGTGGGAGGAGGAGAGAGGGGGGAAAGGTATGAAGAATAAGTAGCATGGATGGTAGGTAGAAAATAGACAGGGGGAGGGCAAGAATAGTAGGGGAAATGTAGAAGCTAAAGAACTTATGACACATGGACATGAACTAAAGTGGGGAATGTGGGTGGGGGAGGGTGTTCAGGGTGGAGAGGAATGAAGGGGGGATACTAGGACAACTGTAATAGCATAATCAATAAAATATATTTTTTAAAAAATGAGCGAAATACCTGAATAGACACTTCTCCAAAGAAAACATACAGATCGACAGTAGACATATAAACAGATTTTCAACATCACTAATCAGAGAAATGTAAATTAATGTCACAATGAGATATCACCTCAAACCTGCCAGAATGGCTACCATCAATAAATCAACAAACAAGAAGTGCTGGTGAGGATGTGGAGAGAGGGGAACCCTTGTGCACTGTTGGTGGAACAATAGACCGGTATAGCCACTGTGGAAAACAGTACAAGTTTCCTCAAAAATTTAAAAATAGAACTGCCTTTTGACCCAGTGATCCCAATTCTGGAAATATACCTTAAGAATTCTGAAACACCAATTAAAAAATATATGTACCCCTATGTTCATAGTAGTATTATTTAGAATAGCAAAGATCTGGAAACAGACCAAGAGCCCATCAGTAGATGAGTGGATAAAAAAGCTGTGGCACATTTAGACAATGTAATACTATGTGGCCATAAAAAAGAAGGAAATCTTACCTTTTTGCAACAGTGTGGATGGGCCTAGAGATTATTGTGCTAAGTGAAATAAGCCAGTCTGAGATAGACAAATACTGTATGATTTCACTTATGTGTGGAATCTAATGAACAAAATAAACTGAAGAGCAAAATAGATGCAGAAACATGGACACATGGAACAGACTGACAGCAGTCAGAAGGCAGGGTGGAGAGGGGGTCTGGGTGAAAGAGGATGAAGAGATTAGCTAAAGAACATATACACCTGAGCTGGACAGAGACAACAGTGTGGTGATGGCCAGAGGGAAGAGGGGGTGGGGGCAGGGTGGGGGTAGGCAAATGGGGGGAAAATTGGGACGTCTGTAATAGTGTCAACAACAAAAATAAAGAAAAAATTCTGTACATTAAAAAGATAATAATAATAATTACTACAGATTGCTCTAAGGCCATGCCATAGTAGGATGGCATTTGGGCAGGGAGCTTTGAAATAACTAAATCCTACCTTATCCCAGAGAGACCATATCTGAAGGGGAAAGAATGTAAGGGGCAAAGATAAAGAAGTAACTATTTTTATTTGGGTCTCTGGCCTAAATATTAATGTGCAGCTCCCAGACGTTGGGTTGAACCATGCAGAAGGCTTTCCCATCCTCTTGTCTCCCAAACCCAGCCCTAGATGTTAGAACTTATACTCTAGTTAAGTGATAGTTATATTCTATAATATCACAGTAAAAGCACCCAGAGTGTCTATTAGTTGGGATAGAGTAACTTCATAACAGAGATGTGTAATATCTCAGTGGCTTAACACAAACTTTATTTCTCATGCTGCAATACAAAACAAGTTACTGAAGGAGAGGAGCTCCACTCCACACAGTCTCTCAGGGACCTAGAGTTCTTCTATCTGAGGACTCCATCTTCTAGGGCTCTTGAGGCCCCTCTTGATGGAAATAAAAAAGAGAATATCTCAGGGAACAATTTTGAGAATTGTGTAGCTCACTTGGATCCACATTTAACAACCTGGCCACACACAGGGAACCCTTAATTGTATGCCCAGGAAAGAAGGAGACATAGCTTTGGTGGACACCTAGCCAGTCTCTGTTATAGAGGGAATAAGAACTTGTCCCCAAAACCTAGTGGCTTGGCTGGCCTTACTTCAGGCAATCATAGAAAGTTGGGATCCACACGGCAAATAAAAAGCCATATGTGGAAGAGGACAAAGAAAAATAATACACAAAAACCATGAATTTCTTTACTTCTGAGTAAAGGTGGCCCATTGCTGTGCTGGGATCTGAATTATTAATTCAGTATATCACCTTAGAAAAAGAGTAACAGAATTGGAAGGTTGTGGGAATGGATCAGATCAACTTCTATCTTCAACTAACATCCAAAGCCTGATTGCCCTCAAAGTCTGTATTCTCATACCAGTTGCTCTCTATCTGTACTGCTACCTTCCATCAAGTACTCAGACACATTTCCTACAGGCAAGGGATATTATCCATGACGTACTTACCATTACGATAAAAGTTTGGGTTTTTAAGGTATATATATTTTATTTTGTTATTTTCCTCCTAGGGGCTAATTATTCAATTCAGATAATTTGTTATTATATAGTAGATAATGATAGTTAATGATACTTAACATCCATCTCTACTTTATGTCAAGCACTAGTCTAGCACCTTGCGAGCATTACCTCTTTAGTTCCTCTAACAGCCTGCAAAGCAGGTCTTATTCGAGTTTATTATAAGAGCTTATTATTAGGTCTTATTATAAGAGCTTAGGTAACTTGTCCAAGATTGCACCACCATCCTTGAGGCCAGAATTCTGATTTAAAAAAAGAACAAGGTCTTAACCACTACTTTCAACAGCTTTGGTGCCAAACACTGAATGTCCCCTAAGAGTATTTAAGTGAGGAACATAGACAAGCATGATTGTGCACTCAATTATTGTTTTTCCTATCAAAAATAGAAATTTTAAATTTATTTAAAGCATAACACTGTTACCATGGCATTACATTTTAAGAGATTTAGAGCAAGATATAAAAATATAATTTCCTAGATATGAGTAAGCACCTTTTCTATTTATCTTAACCCTTTCCTCTGTACTTTATATGGACTCAAAACAAGAACCTCTTATTCACTTTCTCATCTCTGGTACTTTTTAATAGTTTTGCTCTTTAGATTTTTTTTTATTGCATGAAAACTTACATAATTACATTTCAGAAAATCCCAGTAAATGATATACCATCTTTATTCCCGTCTTCTATATTAATACCCTCTTAATATGGAATACTACCTACCTGTAAAATTTTCCTTCCTCAAGAAAAAAATGGAGAGCACATTTGTATGCCTTATATATTCTCATTATTTTTCCTGTCCATTCAGAATAGTTTTCCCAACTGGCCAGTCATTCTTACTTTCATTACATCTCAGTGTCATCTGAGATAAGAAGCTGTTTTCTCGGGCACTGGCCAGAGCAGACGGGTGGTGTTGACAGGCGGTGGTGAGGACATTGCTCGCTTTGCTCCAAATCTTCTGGGGGAAAGCAGTTTGTGTTTAGTCATGAATTTACTGTTAGTTGCAACGGTTTTATTTAGATGCTCCTTATCAGATTGAGGAAGTTCCCTTCTATTCCTAGTTTCTTAGGAGTTTAGATTGTGAAAGGATGTTGAATTTTGTCAAATGGTTTTTCTGCATCAATTTATTCAATCATGTGGAATTTATTCTACTTTATACTATGATTTTGGTGGATTTTACTGATTGATTTTTGAATATTAATTTAAGCTTACATTCCCAAGATAAGTTGCATGTAGTTGTGGTGCATTTGTTTTTTAATACACTGTTGGAAATATTTACTGCTTTTTTTGTATCTGTGTTCATGAGATTTTTCCAACTATTTACATGAGAAATATTAGCTACAGTTTTTTTCGTTTTGTACTGTTTCTGTCTGCTTTTAGAACAGAGTAATGATGGCCCCATTAATTGAATTGGGAAGTATATCCTTCATTCTACTTTTGAGAAGAGATATTATAGGATTGGTGTTATTTCTTTTAAAAGTATTAGAAAAAAATTTCCAGTGAAATCATCTGGGCATGGAGAATTTTCTTAGAAAGGTTTTAACTACTAATTCAATTGGCCTATTATATTTTGAGTGAGTTGAGATAATTTATGGTCTTTTTAACAAACAGTATCGAAACAATTTAGCATTCATATGCAAGAAAATAAACCTCTATCCAAACCTCATACCTTATGAAAATTAACATATGTCTCTTAGATCTAAATATAAATGTAAAATTATAAAACAGAAAAAAATGAAGAAAATCTTCATGACTTGATAGATAAAGAGCTCATAGATACAACACTAAAATCATCATCTATAAGACAAACCAAAAAAGATATATTAGAATTTATCAAAATTGAAAATTTTGCTCTGAGAAAGACACTATTTAACAGAATGAAAAGATGAGGTACAAACTTGAAATTTACATTATATATCTAGCAAAGAATTTATATCCCAACTATATGAAGAATAATCAAAATTTAGACTAGGAAAACATACAAATCAAATAAAAACTGGTCAAAATATTTGAATAGATACTTCACCAAAGTGGACATGTATAAAGAAGAAATAAGCCCATGAAGATATATTCAGCATCATTAGCCATTAGGGAAATGCTAACTTGAAAACAAGGTATTCAGATTTAAATGCTGTACCACATCATAATTCCACCTAATAGAGTAAATCATTGTTATCAACAAGAACTGAAATATTAAACATGGGCATTCAAAAGAGTTGTTAATTGAGGGGGAGACAAACTTGAAGTTGGTTACTCCAAGTGGGGACCAGTGCTAGCAGCATCTTTAACTCTGGAGTGCAGAGCCCAGAAAGTCAGATTGAACTGAGCCAAAATGCGTAACAGCCAGGAGTATGCCTCTAAGCATGAGGTCTGAGTACCAGCTAAGGGCTTTCCAACAAAAATAGATTTTATTACAAAATGTTAACTGAGTGGAGGCAGAAATCACCCACACAATTAATTCTACTACCTGATCATTTTAAAGAGGAGAGAAAAAAAAAAGGCTCCACTTTCTTAATTGTAGTATAGGCTGAAAACTTTCTTACTAGGAAAAATAAAATTCACTCTCTTCTTTCCATCTTTTTAAGTCTGAATGAAATTGATTCCATATGTTTACTAAATCCTGAAGGGAACTTTTATGGTTAAGTACTTCCTGTGATTGAATATTTTCTTTGATAACTCATATTTACTGTAACTCATTTGGAGAGTGACCACATAGTTTGACAAGAAGCCCCAGCCTGCATGTGCCGGCTGCTGAATTATAATGTTTCTGAATGTGCCTCACACAAAACCTTCCAGTTCTTTTTCAAGGCAATTAAAATATTTCTAATGCACATAAAGAATGATTAACAGCAAATTAAAGCAACAATGACATGCATTTCATTATTTTAATTTTACTTAGGGTTTGAGGCCTTTCTTGGTAAGAAAATGCAGCTAGGTTTTGGAACCACAGAGCTATACATGTCACTAGTATGACATTGGGCAAGTTACCTAACTTAGGTAGACTTCAGTTTTACTATCTTGAAGTATTTCACAGCATAGAGTGAAATGGACTTGAATAGTGGTTCCCCTCCTCCAAAATATTCAGGTCCTAATCTGTGGGATCTGTGAATCTTACTTTATTTGGCAAAAAGAAAAAGAAAACAAAAAGACTTTGCAAGTGTGATTGAATTAAGGATTTTGAGGTGAGGAATTTACCCTGGATTATTGGCTTGGACCCTAAATACTATCATGTCTCCTTATAAGGGGAAAGCAGAGAGAGAGAGACTACAACACAGAAGAGAAGACAGCAACACAAACACAGGGGCTGAGATTAGAGTGATGCAGCCACAAACCAAAGAATCCTGGCAGGTGCCAGACACTGAGAGAGGTGAGAACAGATTCTCCCTGGAGCCGATGAAGGATGAGTGGCCCTGCTGACACCTTCATTTCAGTTTAGTGGTACTGATTTCAGACTTCATGCTTCCAGAACTGTAAGAGAATACATTTCTGTTTTAAGCCACCAAGTTTGCATTAATTACTTATGGAAGCAACAAAAAACTAGTACATGTATAAATATCATTTACACATGCATGACTTTGTAATACACAAAGTGTTACCTGTTTAGATCATCCAGGGCCAAGTATGGGGACCCAGTGCCTGGCAAAACCCTCTGCCCTTCCAAGGCTCCTTTCTCCATTCAGCGTCACTATGCCAACAGTGAAACTGAAGCTGAGCATTCAGCAACATGAGCTTTTATTCAATGGCCACAGAATTGAGAAGTGGGAGGCAGACTCCCAGATCAACTGCTCTTTCTAGAGAATCTGGGGGAATGACTACAGAGACAACATGAGGGGGAGACATGTGCATCAGTTTTCAGGAATGGGTTGGTCTCTTCCCAGTACTGGGGTGCCACCATTTCCTTCCCTATATGGTCCTGATCTGATCTGTCCTGGCGCCAGCAGGGATGTCAGGCAGTGTGATGATGTGTTATAATCGGGATGAGATGAGGCCCGGGGCCTCCTGGAGGCCAGATCCAGCACCTTCTTGGTTCAGGATGACTCTGGCTGGTTCTTCTTATTCTAGCTTTCTTCCATCTCTGGCTTTTCCTATAACTGAAATGGAAACATAAGTACACAAGGTTTCAACAGCCAGGGTCCTATGGCCATGGTGACAAAATCCCCTCTCTCATTACTTATTGCTCCTTATTCTTGAGGGGCTCTAAAGGGCCAAGGTCAATCTTCTGTAATTGCTTCCTGCTGAAGTGGGACACTGGTGGGGGTTTGAAGAGGAGCAGAAACTTTCCCTAGCCATCTTTAAGTAAGTCTGATTGCCACCCAGCTGTCCTAACTGTTTGTAATCCTGGGTAATTACCATCTGGAGTTTAATTGTTTCTAAGATCCATCTTACAAATTTTGTAGTGCAATCTAATGAACATGGTCCCAAGATTAAGAGGAGGGTTCCTATTGTGACTACTGAAATAAGTGGGCTTAGAAGTAGGCCTGGAAATATAACCTAAAACACTGAAATAGAGAACAGGCTGACAGTGACCAGAGGAGAGAGGGGAGGGAATTTCAGGGGAAAAGGGGAAGGGTTTACAGGAACAAGTATAAAGGACACATGGACAAAACCTGGGGGTGGGAAATGGGAGGGAGGTGGGGAAGGATGGGTGGATGGGCTGGGATGGGAGTAAAGGACAGAAAACTGTACTTGAACAATGATTAAAATAATAATAAAAAAAAGAAGTGGTCCTGGCCATCTAAACCAAATTTGGAATATTTTGTTTAGGATAGGGGTCCATGGCCAGGGTTTGGTGTTTTCTAAAATGACTATATTTTTCTTTAGGACTTCTAGACTCTCTTCTACTTGAACTGATGTGTTTACATAAAAGCAACATTCTTTCCCTAACATAGCATGGCACCTGTTCCTCCTACTTCTGCAGTTAGCACATCTAGTGCCTGGAGAGTCTGGAAGACTACCTCCACCAAGGAGTTGAGAGCTGCATGGTGTGCTTCTGGAGCCAGGAGGGTAGCTTCCATGACTCTTGAATCAGGATAGAGATGTTTCTAATTGACCTTTCCAGGTCACTGATCCCTGTCCTTTACAGGGTTGCTAGTGCTTAAGATTCTGAATTCTAAACACTGGGCCCAAGACTCCTTTTTTTCTCTCTGTTTTTTTTTTTTATTATTATTATTAATGTCATGGACAAAAAGAAGACAAGACTGGGCACTTTTTCCTGAGAACCCTAGATGGGTTAGGTTATATACTTGAGACACTATTCTAATGATGGTCAGGTTCCTCACCACCATCTGAGTAGGGTGAGGGTAAAATAGGGAGTTCATAGCCAGAAGCAAAATGGCCCATCCCATACTCATTGAACTGATACTTTCCCTCTTCAGTTTACTCTCTTGACTTTTGTCTTACAGAAAGACTCCTCTCTGAGATATATTAATAACTTTGTTTTCTAGGTAATTTTAAACTCCTAATTTGTATAGTAAGCCTCTTCCCAATAGATGGACCAAACACTCCAGGGTACAGAGAAAACAGTGGGACAAGGTCTTTCTATCTGGGTCATATACTAAGCACTCAAGGAAGGGTCTATATTTTTATTTTCCTTCTACCCCCACTATTTTGTATTTATCCTTGGTCATACATCCCTGTAAAGTGTTCAAGATTGTGTAGGTGGCCCCTGTGTTGACTAGGAGGTCAACCTTTTTAACCCCTACTAGCAGGGTAAGCCAAGGCTCTTCAGGGGTAACTCACAGGGACTTGAGAGGAGCTCCTTGGCCCCTTCAGTCTTTTCCTCCCATTTGTGCCACCTGCAGGGATGGGCATGGATGTAGTGGTCCATTTGGTCTTCTTAGGAAACATTCGGGGGCATTCCCCTTTCCAACGAACCTCCTCTTTGCATATGGTACACTGGTTAAGCTCAAGTCTCTAGGGCTTTTGCAGGATTAGAGTAATTCACTGGTGTTGTAGAGCTCCATAGGGATGGGTCCCATCATCTCTGGGAGTTTGGTTGACCCTGAACTGCCAAAGCCAAAATGTTAACTGTTCTCTTGGTCCTCCTGTCCTTCTTGGCTTCTACCTTGAGGCCTCTGTTGTTGAACACTTGGAAGGCCAGTTCCCCTGATCTGGAGGTCAGGGTGGTAGGTTCTATTCCTAATTTTTGTAGTTTTCTCTTAATGTCTGGAGCACATTGTGATATAAAGTGGGGCCAAAGTACTGCATTTCCTTCTATAGACTCTGGATCGCAATTGCTGTCGATGTGTGGGCATTCCTGAAATCTTTCTGAGAAAGCAGGGGGATTCACCTTAGGTTTCTGGGTGATTTCTTGGCTCTTATTCCAGTTAACAGGTTTCCTGCTGCTGCCTGTATTCCCTTAAGGATCATATTTCTAAGATGGCTAAATTGACCTTCTCCTATATTATCCCTAAAGTCCCAAGTAGGATCCATCTCAGGGATGGCTTATGCTCCTGGTTGGTAGATTTAATGGCCAGCATTATACCTGTTAGTTTTTCTGCTTCTTCTCTAGCTTTTGTAAGGACTAGGACCTTCTCTTCCTGTTAGCAGGACATTTAGGAGGGTCTGGACACCTGCTAAGTGGAGTAGTGGGTCTGGAATATTTCCCTAACCAGGTTAAGGGAGCCCTCTGAGTCTTCTCTTAATCTTTTTGAATGTGTCTTCCAATTACACAGGTCTGACGAGGCAAAGGGCACATACACAGTCATTAGGATCTCTCTTTCGCCACTGGGAACTTCAGTGGAGGGACAACCTTTCTGTTCCCCAGGCTTGTAACTTGTCCCACTATGAGTACTGGGCAGGTGGGGCCTGGGTGTGGATAAGGTGTGGGACAGAGTCAGGGGGAGGAGGGATCTTGGTGGGGGGTGAGGTTGGGTGAGGGAAGAGGCGAGGGGGTTGAAAGCTTATCAGAAGATGCAGCATGCCACCCAGGGGAAGGTTGCACTAGGTGCCACCTAATGGACTAGGTGGCATTGGGGGCAAACTTGGCCTTGGGGTAGGGAGGAAGTCAAGGGGGTCTTCTGATCTCAAATTTAGAATTGAGAAAACTGATTTGGATTTCTGGGGTCCCTCTTCAGTAGATGGGAAACTACTTTTTAAAATAATCGCTTATTCTGGCACAAGGCCATAAAAAATTAAACATTAAGGGATTTCATCCCATTTCTTCAGCCCTTGACCTAATAAATCCTATTGGATAATTGTGTTATAATTTAGACACCCATTTACCAGCCATGATTCCCCATCCCCCAGTTCATATTGAGGCGGAGCAGTATTACAAAGGAAAGTAAGGTGCTTTTTAGTTAAGGTATAATATACAAATGACTTCCAATTTTGTGATAAGCACCCAAGGGCAATTTCTCTGGGATCACATTCTCATTCCCCAGACCCTTGAAGTTTTATCTCTTACTTACTTCCACCCTCCCAGGGGGCATTCCTTACAGTAAGTAGATATACATATTCCACAAAAGCAGGCACAGACCAAATTATTTATCTTTTCCCTTTGGTAGTTTGTCCAGTCTTCCACCAGATGGGGGGTAATGAGATACTTTCTGATAGGGCTTGGGGCAATAGGTCCATATTTCAAAATGTGGGGACTCTTTCCCAGTCTAGTGGGGTGATCTTGTATAGGAGACCACTCTGCATGGCATGGGACCAGCTCCTACTCAGAAAGGCCAGTGGAAAGCGAGGTCCAGTACACAGGACCCACACCCATGGATAGGTTCTCCCACAGGGAATAAGGCCTGCATTGTACCTAGGCTGCTTTGAGACCTCCTTTTTGCTAAAACTCCCTCACCCTGAATTGAGGCAGCAAATGTTTACTGCATATCTTTAAAATGACTTCCTAAAATCTATGCTAAACCTTCCAAGGACAAGTATAACCAGTTCAACCACTTTTCCCTTTACATTTGTAAATATCCTTCTTATTGATGTAATTAGCAACATCCTCTCCTTTGTTTTCTGTAAAAAGTAACCACCTAAACTGAACCTGTGCATGGTAAATGGGGACCATCCTCCATGTAATGTGCCCAGAAAAGCAATAAAAGCCTGCCAAGGGAAGGGTCAGCATAATATCTTCTTGAGAGAGTGGCCGAGGCACTCCAAGGCACTCTCCCCTTGAGAGAGTGGCTGTACTGTCCCTTTTCCTCCACAGGACTCAGTAGTCTGTGTGAATTTGTCTCATCCACAATGCCACAGACACTGCTGGTCGGTGTCTGCGTCAGTCTTGGGGTATACTAAGATTAAGCTTCTCTTGTTAAGAGACAAGCTTTTAGACCAAGGAGGGAATGGGTGTGGGGTTAACAGTCAGGGTAAAAGAAGCCTGAAAGCTTTCAGCAACCATGACAGAGGTGTATTCCAAAAGAGCCAGGACTGGGGGATCTTTGAGACCCTCAGGACTAACTTCCTTAAGATTTATCCAATCTTGAATAGTCTCTGGTCCCAGGGCCCAGGGGCTCCTACTTGACACAGAGTCTTCCTTTGGTACCAGAAGGTGACCTGCCTCCCTTCACCTGTATCTATGAATATTTGCTGTACAACCTGCACTCTCTTGGTGCTCAGGACAATGTTCCAAGCACCTGAGCCACCCAGCCAGGACACAAGCCAAACTCTTGAATGAATCCCTGGAAGTGATCAAGGGGTCAGCAGGTAAGAGCAAGGAGAGAAGAAGAGGGTGGCATAGCCAATTAGCATCAAAAGAGATGCTGTCAAGGTAAGTGGAGTCGCCATCCAGGAGGAGCTATGATGAATGGTGAAGACCCGAGCCTCCCTTTAGCTCCTAAGCTGGTGAGGTGTGGGAGAATGAGTGGAAAGCCACCTTTGGAAGGAATGTCAAGGAGAACAGTGTTCTGGAGGGACACCCTGTCTTATTTAAGACAAGGATGTGTGGGAACACTAATGAAGACAGTGGGGATGTAGAGGAGCTTGTTAGGAGAAGTAGTGTTTATTTTTTTCCTAGATGACAAAATTAAAAGTAATATTTGATCACAGTGCTTGTGGTTTAGGAGACAGCAGAAAGGTAAGAGGTTGGCTAGAGGAAGGAGGGAGGGAACACAGAGAATGGAGAAAGGGACCCATAGGAGGCAAGAGGGGACTAGGGGGCATGGTTGGATGCAAGAGTCCTCTGGATGGTAAAGCAGGAGGGCCTCAGGTTCCGTGAGATGGGTGGGCCTGGTGGCAGCTTGGGAAGCTCTTTCTTTTTCTTTATATCCAGGGAAATAGACAAAAATATAAGTGAAAATATCTGATGTCCAAGAGGAGATGGAATCCAAGACCAGGAGGTCTTACTGGTCCTTTCCAGTGTCTAGCTGAGCTGCTGCATGCATTTACCTAGAACTCTACAAAATGGTCTCCTTAATTCCCTTCACTACCCTCAGAGGTATCCAATATGATTGAAGGAGTAAATCAATCATATTACTAAGGCCACCGATCCCCTTCAGGCAGGACATGCTAAATCATTCATGGCTGCTGAACCTGTTTCTCTGTTTATTTCTCAGGTTTCAGGTTTTTATTTTCTGCACAGGCTTTGTAAATTTGGAGCCTGCACCTGTCATACAATGCAGACAGGGCACTCAACTTTTTGTTGGAGAATTTTATTTCTTCTATCCAAGGTATCACACGGAAGGCAAGCTTTCTCTCCACATTGCTGGGCCAGTGAGCACAGGGACATGGCCTCCTAGACACTGCACTTTATTCAGGTCTGTTCTAACCCTGTTGCCCCTCAGGACAAAAAGGGATGCCTCCTTTTCCCACCTGAGTGTTAGGATCCCTGGCCCCAGGCCCCTGGTTACTTTGACCCCTTCAATTTTAATTTTTTTCTTTGCTTGTTTACACCCAGAGATACTCTTTCTTGTTAGTTCTTCTACATCTTTTTTTTAAAATATATTTTATTGAAGTTCTTCTACATCTTAAAAGTGTTTCTATATTTTATGCAGTATTTCCATTGCTTATATTAGAGGAAGGGCCTTCATACCTGTTTGGGTTACTAGTCAACAAAGTGCTGTTTTTCCCAGACATTGCATTTTGATCCTTCCTTCCTTGTGGTACCTAATACCACACATGGAAGATGCTCCTTACATCAGAGCATGAGTGGAAGGCGTGGGGAAGGAATAAGGCATGTGTGCTAACCTCAATAAAGTGATTTTTTTTAGCCACATAACTGAAAGGGTGTTACTATTTGTTGAATGTGAGATAGAGTCAGATTGGTGAACTTAGTTCTAAGGTAAAGACATCTCTTGTCTGACCACATTACTTATTAAATGAAGCAGCTTCAAGAATTGCAAAAAGCCAGCCCTGACCGGCCCAGCCCTCGCACCATTGGTTGAAGTGTCATACCATACACCAAAGAGTTGTGGGTTTGATTCCTGGTCAGGGCACATACAGTATCTAGGCTATGGATTTGGTCCCTGTCGGGGACATACGAGAGGCAACTGATCAATGTTTCTCTCTCACATCGATGTTTCCTCTCTTTCTCTCTTCTGCATCTTCTTCTCTTTAAAAATATCAATAATAAAAAGTATCCTCGAGTGAGGATTTTTAAAAATCTGATTAAAAAAACAATTGCAAAAAGCCTAACAATAAATCCTCTAGGTACTGCATTGTTTTAAATTAACATTTGCAACTGAAGTCAACACACCTCCTTGGGCTGACCCTAAATAATTCTTTTCTGAAAAAGTCACAGTATCCTGGCATTTAAAAGCAATACAGAAGAGTCCAGCTATTAGCAGCTGTTTGTTTTGATAGGAACTGAATCAAGTCTTTTTTAATGAATACAAAGCTCTTCATACTGCCAGGGGTTTTATTCAGCTGTTTTCTGAATCTCTCAAAGCTCATCTTATGAAATTTTAGTGAGACCCCACACCCCCTCCCCAGCCTAGACACCCCCTTTGGCCTGCTGTTCATCCTCTCTGACCTCAGACAGGCAGACAGACAGACAGAGGGGCCTTGCTGACCAGCAAGCTTGGTTTCCCCTTTCACCCACCTTGCCTGCCAGCCGCAGAGGTATCTGGACTGGTGCCCACAGCGTGTACCAGAAATAACACACACCTCTCAGAGGTCAGTCTTCGTCTGATAGGACTTGAATTCTGAGATGATAGAAGTGGCTGAGGCACAGCAAGGCCTGGAGACCCTTGCTCTGCCTCCTGAAGTGTAGCAAGCATTTAACCACTCCCTCCACTGCGAGAAGGAGTGGACAGGGGAGGATGACAGAAGAGCAGGTGACTGTTCTGACTCCGGGGTGAGCAGGCCCTAAACCAGTGTGGCAGGTTGGCACCAGGCCAAACCTCATGCCCAGTCCTCTCTAGTGGACCCTGAAAAGTTGCTTTCCCAGCCAAGGAGCTTGGCATACCAGCTGGACAACAGGCAAATGGAGACCTAGGCTGTCATTGGCAGAGAACCTGAAAAGGTGCAGCCAATACCTTCTGATTTCCACCTGGATCAGACACACCTGTATCCAACCCCTTGTGCTCCCGCATCCATTACCTTAGCTAAATCAGAGATCACAGAGACAACCAGAGAGAGTGGGTTCCTCTGTGGCAGGTTTCAGTACACAAGATGGACAGTGACAAATGGACAAGGGGTGATGAAATAGCCCCCGCCACCTCGGTGCCCTATATGTCCAATGCTCTAGGCACACAGTCAAAACAATTAAGAGGTGTGGCTTTTCTCTATAATATTCTCTAGATCTTTCTGAAATTTAAGGTCATCTAATACATAAGAGTCTCATGCTGCCTGGGCATTCCAAAGGGTGAGGGTCATTTCTGACAATATGCAAGTCACTCACCCTGGAACCAGATAAATCCAGTGGTTTACGACTACATTTCTGCCAGCCATGGGCTGAGTGAGGCAAGGAGCTCTGTCCTTACCTCTGTATTCCACAGCCTGGAATGAAATCTGTCAAGTACTATGTCCTTGGAATTGAGTCTGGCACTCGAATGGGGCCCCCATGGAAGGTGGGACCTCTAACAGCCACTTCAGGCCCCTCCATTCTGAAGGAGTTCATCCTTGAGCACTGGGATAAGAGTCTCCCCCTCTCTACCACAGGTAAACTAGGAATGCTGGAAGGTGAGCTCACTGTGGGAACCTGCCCCCTGGCTCTATTGGAAGTATTTATTTATTCATTCAACACATGTGAACAGGACACCTATTCTAACCTAGGGCCTCCCATGGCTCTGGCGCAGGTGGTATGGGTGGGGCAAAACAGCTTCCACATCCCTGAGCATCTCATCAGCCCATGCACCATAGCAGTCAGGCTTGAACTGAAAGGTTTCTTTGTGCAGAAGTCACAGGCTCCCCTGGGTTCCCAACACAGCCATCTGGGAGAAGAGCTCTCCCAGCAGAGGCAGAAAGGCATGCCGCCCCTCTACAGGGGCCCAAGTCAGCCCCAAGCTCCCTCTGACCAGCATCCCCACTTCTGGACCCTCCAAAAGCCCCTGTGAACTCATGGAGGACCATCTGTTACCCAGCGGTGACACCAGTCCAGATGGAAAACAAAAATTCACCTGCATCAAGCTCATTACAACATTCAGACACATACAAACCCTAAAGCGAATGAGACCCTGTAGGGTAAGTGGAGGCAGTCTGGCTTCCTCGCCCAGGTGTCTGGGCAACTAAGAGGAGCAGTGTTCCCATAGCCTTGGAGGGGCCAGATAATCAGTGTTCTCATAGCCTTGAGACTGGGTCCGATAAACTGTTCCCATAATATAAAGTGAGCTTGCATGCACAGAACTATTATGTTATGTAAGGTTTGGGCAGTTTTCTGGCTTTGTTCCCCGCTAGTATTTAAACAGGTAGAGGCTTTCCACTAGAGAGGCGCACAGCTTGTGGCTTGTGTGGTCGCCTACCCACCAGTAAAGACATGTCAAGCATCCCTATGACTCTGTGCATTTCCTCCCATCTACTGGAGGCAAGAGTGGATCTGCCTGACCATGATCGGTTGCAACACAGACCCCAAAGGAGGCAGGTTCTGAGTGCAATTAGATTAACAGCAAGAGAGCAGGTTCTAATTCAGGCTCCACTGATGAGATAGAGCAAGTTCCCAAACCTCACTGAGCCTCAGAATCCTCCTCTGTGAAATGGAGATGGTGAGAAAAGATAATTTCTGTGGAGGGTTGCCAGTTAAAATACAGGACTCCCAGTTAAACTTGAAATTCAAATAAATTGGAATATTTTTTTAAGTATGTCTCATGCAATATTTTTTTCCTATGGTATTTTCACTTGCTACATTTGGCAACCTTAGAGCTGCAGAGGTTGAAGTTATCAATTACAAGGGAGCTAATCTGGGTGATCTTTGTAAAAGGTGGTGTAACACTGCACGGGACTTGGGGCAGGTCTTTCCTGCTTGCCCGCTGCTCCTGAAGCTGGAGCTGTGTACTACTGGGCTGTGTACTACTGGACTGTAACTCCACAGTTTTCAATGCCCAGCCCAGCGTGTGGGCACGTGGGAATCGAACAGCATGTTGGTTTTGGTGTCATGCTTAAACGATATTTAGTTGGCTTTATTCAGCAGTTGATAGGGAAGGTGGCTAAAAAGATGACTGCAGAGAACCTGTGGCAACTGCAGCCTGAAGGAGCTGCCCCAGGGCTGTTCTTTGCTGGCAGAAGAAGCCATCAGCGGGGTCCAGGGGGCTGGAATCAGCAAGGGGAGCAAAACTGAGTCTGGAACTGTCAGAGCAGAGGTGTGGGGGAAGTCCATGAGAATTAGTGATTAAGCAACTATGTGACAATATTGCTGATGTGACACTTTCCCCAGATTATACAAATAATTTATGTGCATTTGAAAATTTTAAAAATGCAGGAAAATATTAAGAAGATTGAATTTATTCATAACCTCACAACCCAAAGATAACCACAATTAATATATTTCATTCTGTACTAACAGTGTTTCTGATAAAAAGATATATATATACATATACGTATTTAGATATATATACATATTTAGAAAACAAAATCCATATTATACTTCATTTATGATTTTGTATTTAGCTTTTCCAAATTATTTTATTTTAAGTTTTATTTCATGTCATTAGATAGTATAATGACTGCCTATAACCAGCTTTTGTATGGGTCATAATTTTTTTTAATATTTTATTATTATGCTATTACAGCTGACCCATTGCCCCCCTCCATCCCCCTCCACCCTGCACAACCTCTCCCACCCACATTCCCCCGCTCTAGTTCATGTTCATGTGTCGTAAGTTCTTTAGCTTCTACTTTTCCCATACTATTCTTGCCCTCCCCCTATTTTCTATCTACCATCTATGCTACTTATTCTCCATACCTTTTCCCCCTCTCTCCTCCTCCTATTCCCCTGTTGCTAACCCTCCATGTGATCTCCATTTCTGTGGTTCTCTTCCTGTTCTGGTTGTTTGCTTAGATTGTTTTTGTTTTTGCTTTTGTTTTAGGTGTGGTTGTTAATAATTGTGAGTTTGCTGTCCTTTTACTATACATTTTTTTAATCTTCTTTTTCTTAGATAAGTCCCTTTAACATTTCATATAATGAGAGCTTGGTGATGATGAACTCCTTTAACTTGACCTTATCTGAGAAGCACTTTATCTGCCCTTCCATTCTAAATGAAAGCTTTGCTGGATAGAGCAATCTGGGATGTAGGTCCTTGCCTTTCATGACTTGGAATACTTCTTTCCAGCCCCTTCTTGCCTGCAAGGTCTCTTTGGAGAAATCAGCTGACAGTCTGATTGGAACTCCTTTGTAAGTGACTGTCTCCTTATCTCTTGCTGCTTCTAGGATTCTCTGCTTCATTTTCACCTTGGCTAATGTAATTATGATGTGCCTTGGTGTGTTCCTCCTTGGGTCCAACTTCTTTGGGACTCTCTGAGCTTCCTGGACTTCTTGGAAGTCTATTTCCTTTGCCAGATTGGAGAAGTTCTCCTTTATTATTTGTTCAAATACCTTTTCCACTTGTTGCTCTTCCTCTTCTCCTTCTGGAACCCCTATAATTCAGGCGTTGGAACGTTTAAAAATGTCCTGGAGGTTCCTAAGCCTGTCCTCATTTTTTTGAATTCTTATTTCTTCATTCTTTTCTGTGTGGTTTTTCTTTCTTCCTTCTGGTCCACTCCATTGATGTGAGACCCAGCTTTCTTCCCATCACTATTGGTCCCCTGTGTATTTTTCTTCATTTCACTTATTGTAGCCTTCATTTTTTCATCTAATTTACAACCAAAATCAACCAATTCTGTGAGCATCCTGATCACCAGTGTTTTGAATTGTGCATCTGATAGGTTGGCTATCTCTCGGTCACTTAAAAGGATGAGTTCTGAGGCTTTCAATTGTTCTTCTGTTTGAGCCATCTCTCTCTCTCTCTTTTCTTTTTCAGTCTGGCCCCACATGTTATGTATGAGGGGCAGAGCCTTAGGCATTCACCAGGGCGGGGCACCCCAGTCACTGGGTTGTGACACTGGGTGTGGTACAGAGATCTGAGAGGGAACAATGGTGCTTGCTCCACGCTGCTGATTTCAGTCCCTTCCACTGCTTCCCCCAAGCAAACTGGGCCTTTCTGGTGCTGATTCCCCTGTAGGTAGGCTTGTGCACCCCATGGGTTTTCCCAACGACCTCTCTTGTGAGGCTGGGAGTCTCTCCCTGCACCTCAACCCCCACCGGTGTTTTCTTTTTTTTAAAATTTTGTTATTTTACTTTATTCAGTACAGTTTCTATCCTTTATTCCCATTCCAGCCCGCCCACCCATTCCTCCCCTCCTCCCTCCCCTTTCCAACCCCCCTAGGTTTGTCCATGTGTCCTCTATATTTGTTCCTGTAAACCCTTCCCTTCTCCCCTGAAATTCCCTCCCCTCTCTCCTCTGGTCACTGACTACCTGTCCTCTA
>CM052545.1:59514100-59530869 GCA_028533065.1 Trachops cirrhosus | reverse complement strand
CGCTTAGCATAATGCTTTCCAGCTCCATCCATGCTGTTGCAAAGGGTATGAGCTCCTTCTTTCTTTCAGCTGCATAGAATTCCATTGTGTAAATGTACCATGGTTTTTTGATCCATTCATTTACTGATGGGCACCTAGGTTGTTTCTAGCACTTAGCTATTGTAAATTGTGCTGCTATGAACATTGGGGTGCATAGGTTCTTTTGAATTGGTGTTTCAGGATTCTTAGGATATAGACCCAGCAGTGGAATTGCTGGATCAAAGGGCAGGTCTATTTTTAGTTTTCTGAGGAAGTTCCATACTGTTTTCCACAGTGGTCGTACCAGTCTGCAATCCCACCAACAGTGCACTACCCAGCCCCCACACACAGGTGTTTTCAATCAGTGCCCCGAGGCTCTATTTCCCAGCACTGGGATCCTGGGTTGCGCACAGTGCCTTGCTTCGCATGGGTCTGCCGGTTGCCACCCCTCTGCTGGGGTTTGCCAGCCGCTGCTTGAGTGCCCAGGGTCTGCCTGCTGCGGTCTTACACACCTGGTCCCAACGCTCTTTGTGCCACGTGACCCCTCTGCCGGCTGCCCGACTCCAGCCCTGCTACCGGTCTGGATAAACGTGTCTATTTTAACTCCTTGGTTGTCTGACTTCCATAAAGTTCAATTTTCTGTCAGTTCTGTTTGTTATTCTGTTTCTAAATTGTTGTTGTCCCTATCTTGGTTGTGGGAGGAGGCACAGTGTGTCTAGCTATGCCTCCATCTTGGCCGGAAGTCATTCATCCCTAATTTCTTATATCAATCCCTAATTCAAAATTAAATTGTTTTCAGTTTCTTGGCATTGTTAATAAAGCTGATATTCAATTGCACAAAACTATATACAAATCTCTGATTATTTTCTCAGAGCATTGGAGTGAACTTACTAAATCAAAGATTATGCATATGAAAAGATATTGTTTAAAGTATTAACATTTATCAAGCACTTGCTGTATGCCCTACATTGTTGTCAGTACTTGGCATGTGCTAAATCGCTTTATCTCTATAGGACTAAAGGTCATGACTACTGTTTTCCTCATGTTAGAGAAGAAGAAACTGCAACACATAAATTCTATAACACAACAAAGTTTCACATCTAGAAAATTAAAGAAAGAGGTGGGATTTGTCACAACCCAAGCAGTCTCCAGTCCAAGGGTCTAAGGGTCCTTCCCTGCTGTGTCATCAATTTTTCACTGGTAGCTTTGAATGTTCATCTCAGCTCTGGGCAATACAGAGAAATTTTGTGTCTTCATCTTTGTCATTTTAATAACTAACTTATAGATTGTTTCATTGGTATTTTTAATAACTATGTAGATTGAAATTTTATTAAAAATTTGCCTTGATCTTTTTGGAAAACTAGCAATTTTTATGTGAGAGTAACTGTCTTTTACTCTTTGCTATATGCACATGTGTATAAGTTTGTATGTGTGTGTACATATATTTTCTATGTTGAAGATACTAATATTAATCCTATGCTTATCATAAATATTTTGTCATTCCCCATGTAGTATTGCCATTTAATTTTGTAGTGGTATTGATGTCTTTAATTTTATACACCTGAAAAATTATTCTATTATTCCTTACTTTAAATATTTTTATGTAAGAATTGCTTCTGTCTTTAATATTGATATGTTCCTTTAACTCTGTTATGATTTTATTTTTTTATTCAAATATTTGATCCACTGGAAATGTGTTTTATTAATGTTATTTTGCTATTACTGATATAACTGATTTCTAAAACTAATAACCAAGTTTCCCAGTAATATCTACTAACTAATGCATCATTTCTCCAATTATGTGAAAAGTTATATCTATTATATATATTTTAGTTGCTTTCTATTCTCTTCCATTGTTCTTTTTATCTATCTTAAGACATTGCCACATTGTTTTGATTATTGCAATTTTATTAACACTTTAGCAATCTCTGCATTGCTCCTCTTTTTAAAAAAATTTTTATCCTCATCTCTTTATGGTTTTGGATAATCTTCAGAAATACTTTGTCACATTACAAAGTTATATCATTGGGAAATTTATTGAAAATACCTTAAATGCACCTATTATTTGGGGAAGAAACACATTTATAGAATAATGTCTTTCCTCCAGGAATAAAACTTATTTCATTTTTGTTTTTTTAATATATTTTGAGAAAGTTTTGTAGTTGTATTTTACATAACCTCTCAATAGTTCTTTTTTAGTTTATTCCTAGCTGTTTTATACATTTTTTATTCTTTTGAATAAATCTCTCTTTAAAAGAATTATATTTGGTTTTTTGAAATGTCCAAAAAGCTTTTGTGGTAGTGGTGGTTGGTGCTTATTTAGTTTTAGCCAAGTTTCTGTGTAATTTACTAGTCAAAATAGATTTTTAGTGGATTCTCTTGGTTTGCAAAAGAGAAAAATTCCTTACCTGAAATCATACCTTGTCTTATTGCCCTTAGCTACTTGTCTTTTTTCAGTTGTTTGTTTTATTGCTTTGGATTGAACTTCCCAAACATATTGTGTAATTGTGGTGGTGGCAGATGTGTGGCAGGTGTGTACCTGATTCCAGTGAAAACACCTCTGGTGTTTCATCACTGTATTCAGTCTTCACTGGGTTAAAATATATCCTTTCTCCTCCTCTCAAGAATTATTTTTTTCATTGGGCTAATATTAATATTTGGTTTTATCTAATATTTTTGTTATAATGCTTATATGATTTTTCTTCTGGCCTGTTTATGTACTATGTTTTAATAGTAATTTTCCTAATGTAAATATATTCTTTCATTCTTTAGAGAAAAAAATGCACCTTTGTCTTGATTTTTTTGATGTAATATCAGATTCAAATGCCTAATATTTTCTTTTTGATTATACAATAGGAATATAGTTTGTATTTTTCTTCTCCTGTGCTATGGTCATCAAGATTTAGAACCGAGGTTATAATAGCTTTATAAAAGTAATTAGCAAGCTCTGGATCTTCTTCTATTCTTTCAAACAGTTTACAGAGTCGGTGAATTATCTGTACTTCAAAGTTGGAAAATTGTTTATAAAAATATTTGAGCCAGAACCTTTTTTAGAGGTAAGACTTTGACAACACTTTCATTTTCTTCCCTAGTAATTTTTCTATTCAGGTTGTTTGCTTCATCCTAAGTCAATTTTGGTCACTTATATTTCTGAGAAAATTATCATTTCACTGAGATTTTTGAGTTTATTGGCATAGAACAGTACATAGTATTCTCTTATAGTGCTTTAAGCTCTCTCTTATCTACAGCATCATTTTCTTGTAACTAATTTTGTGACTTTGTGTTTACTCTTTTATATTTTCAGTTAAACTCGTAGAGTTTGTTTATATTGCTGGTTCAGTTATGATACTAATGAGGTCCAAATATCAGACTTCTAAAATTAATTTGAATTTTTCCTCTTTCCTAATGAATTTCCTCTTCTTTATTATGTTCTCCTTTCTGCTTTTCTAAATTTTATCTTGCTATTTATTTTGCATATCTTAGTCCAAAGGCTAATTATTTTGCATTTATCCTTTCTTGATAACAATGAAAATATTAAGACTGTGCAGTTGCTTCTGAGTGTAAATATGGCAACTTCTTGTAGTTATTCATAGGCAACTTTCTGGTCAATATTTTCAAAGTAGTTCAGAATATTTTCTCACCACTAAGTACAAAATCTATTTATATAGCATTGTGTCTTAATTTTATGAGGTTGGGGTTGTTCTATTTTAACTGGCATTAATAATTTACAGTTCTTTACTTTGCTTTTTACCATAGTATGTTTAAGTCATGCTATTATAAAATTTGCTTTGGGAGTTATATATACTAATTTGATTTTGTAAATAAATATGTGATTGGTTTGTATTAACATATCATGGGCATTTTAAAATACAGTGGATTCCGTTTTTAAAGCTCAAGTTTGGTGTATGTATTCTATTATTAGCTTTCATACTTAAATTCATTGGAATCTTGATTATTTGGGACTTCCTACATCTATTAAAGACCAAGCATGGTATATTAAAATATATCATTGTGTTTCTTGCATTTTTACTTGGTGACCTTTGTGTACTTCAATATACTGTTTCAGTTATGTGTATAAATTACATTTTCATGGTGGGGGGTGTTTTGAAATATAATATGACATACTACAATTGCCTTTTTTGTGTAAAATATTGTGTCTTTTATTTTACTTTATTCTAAGTATTTTCACTCATTTTCTTTAAATGTCAGTTTATGGATAAATCTATATGAATTTTATTTTTAGCTTTTCTGAGTAATTTCAGTTAATATGTGTTATCTTGAAATGAACAGACTAATAATACCTATTTCTTATAGCTATTTAAAGAATTAAATGAGATAATATTTTTAAGTGATTAGTGTAGTATTTGGCAAATAGAAAATGCTCACAAAGTACCAACTAATACTTAAGTACTTTAACAACATGCATTGAAGTTTTAAAATGAAATTACAATTTACAAATTATAATTAAAGACTACATAGCTTGTTTGCTTTTATTGTCTCATGTTGTATTTTAGGCATTATTCTTGGCATCTTGTTTCATATTTTTAGTTTTTTACATCCCTTTCTTTGCTCTTTGCTTCTTTGTTCACTTTACTCTCTCCCCAGCGACTCACGAGGCACTGTGAGAAGTGCTATGGATGCTGTAGCGAGCAAAACATAATTGTTCTGACCTCAAGGGCTTACCTTCTAGCAGGCAGACACAAATCAAACTGTCACCCAAACAGTATGTAAAACTGAAGCCATGATAAGTGTTTCGAGGTGTGTTATGAAGGCAAAATCACAACCACCACTTGGATTCACATAAACATTGGCAAAGCACTGGCATTAAGAGGTGTTCCCTGATAGTCTATGATTAAGGTGTGGATGGTTAATTCTTTCATAATCAACATTTCTTGCATCAAATGTCACAGACAGCTCACTGGAATCTCTAATACTGAAAATACAGAGACAGATTGCCATCTGATAAGCTTCAACATTTCAGGGGAGGGAATCAACAGAACACTTCTTAGGTAAAACATCCAAGATCCAAGGCTACAACTTGACCACACTGGAGAGAAAAATACACACCTTACTGAGCCATTCAATAACAGGTATTGGGTATCTTCTATGTACTAAGTACTGTGCTGAGCCATACAGGTGCAATGAAAATAAGGCATGGTTCCTGCCTCAAGGAGCTGCCAGCTCTCGGAGAAGCACGCAAGGCCACACACGGACAGCAGAGGACTCGGTGATGGGATGGCAGGCTGGGGCAATGCTATCCCTCTCCAAATACTGAAATGCAGGAAGGCTATGGTACTTTCTTCCCTATCCCAACTGTCTAAAGATGGATGAGTTTTCCCATGAGAAAATAGGTTTTACTCCCACCAGTTCTATCAACTGGTCCTTCAACTTCTTTATCTTACCTATTATATCAACTATAGATGCCTGTAGGCATGACTTTTTAAACTGTTTGCTATAAGAATTTTCAAAGATTCAGAAAGGTACTAAAAATCATATAATGATTATCCATATATGCAAACCCCAATTTTATTAAATGTTAACATTTTTTAAATCTTCTTTAGATCTTCTTAATTAATCCTTAATTAACAGGTAAAATTTTAACAATATATTTGAAGCCACCTTTGCTGCCTGCTGATCCATTTCCTTCCTCTACCCTCCAAGCTTGTACTGGCATGGAACAATACATACAGGATAGCACATCAACTGAAGCTGTTGTCAGCCTTTCCCCCCATGTCCTCATGTATTTACTGAATTCATACATCTGATTGTTTTCTAAAACTTTTACCTCATTTACTGTCTTGCTCAAAACTCCTCAGTGGCTTTTCATTGCCAGGCCCAATGGTTCTCAAATCAAACCCATCTTCTGCATCCTGTTGGGAGTTTCAAAATTATATAAAAAGATTCCAGGGTTGTCCTTGAGGATTTTTCCATTTTCCTGGGTTTCTTGACCTTGGAACTGTTGACACTTGGAACTGCACAATTCTTTGATCTGGGGACAGTCCTGTGCATCATAAAATGTTTAGCAGCATCACTGGCTTCTATTCACTAGATGACAGTGGCATGCACCCTCTCCTCCATTTTAACAACCAAAATATCTCCAGACATTGCTGTATAAACCATGTCTTTTATTTTCTATGTTTCTGATGCTTTCATATCTGGGTCTTCCTGACACTAGAGAGCACTGCCCCTCCAGGTTTAGGCAATTCCGAGAGTTAGTAGGCAACTTGCCCACAATTGTGCTTTTCAGTTACAAACCAACCAAACCAGAACGCACACTCCAACTGCCTTCTTCATGAGCTCTCACTCTCCAGGCCACCACCCACCTGCCCTCATCACATCACGTCTAGGTACCAGACAACAAGGGCAGCCCCTGGTCCCAAAGCTTGCTGAAATATCAAATTAGCCAATCCCAAAGCTGCTTACCCTGCCTCACCTGTTTTTTCCCATGGAAACTACAGTAAAGGCTCATGCCCTCAGTTCCCTCTTCTCCTTCTGGCTCCTGACCCCTGGGGCTTCCTTAAGTGGCCTTCCTTGTGCTCTCAGGAACTGTGAGTAATCAACTATCTTTTGTATGGTAGTTGTTTCCTGGTCTGTTGGGTTTACTGTGCCTCAAATTTTCTATGAACTACAGTATATTTTAAAGCAAAATTACCCCAGTTTGGGAATGACTAGGTTAACCCAAAACCTGGACATCTGTAGCTTAAAAATAATTATCTTGGTGATGTGAGATTGACAGTTTGGGGGAACTCTTATCTCTAGGCTTTATGCACAAGGACTTGAGCCTGGTGATCAAGGCTTTGTATAATCTGACCCTGTGAGCATGAATGCCCTCTTCTCTCCTGCACAGCACTCGATGCTTTAGTCCTCTTGCTCTGCAACCGATCCTTGTCTCTATCCTGATCCCTCTCACTTCCAAACCTTTGATCCAGAGGTAGACTCAGCCTTTTCTAATAACCTCTTAGACTTCTACTCTTATACATATTATATTTTTTACAATAATTAATGTTTGTCCTGGTCAGTGAGGCTCATTCAGTTGGAGCATCGTCCCATACAGCAAAAGTTTTCAGGTTCAATTCCTGATCAGGGCACATACCTAGGTTGTGGGTTCAATCTCCAGTTTGGTCTCATATGGGAGACAACCGATTGATATTTCTTTCTCATATCTATGTTTCTCTCCCTTTTTCTCTCTCCCTTCCTTTCTCTCTGAAATCGATAAACATTTTTTTGAATAATGAATGTTTGTTTAGTAAAGGAATAAACTCATTACTTCTTAATCATGACAGATCCGAAACTTCTAAAACACTACTTTTATGCCATCATGCTTTACAAACTTAATGCAAATGTGAGGCAGTAATTGCAAATTTATACTCTCATAACACATGTCAAGGAATGTCTCACAGTTTAAGTTTGTATCCTTTTCTATGGTTGCTTGATTCCTGTCTCTCTCTTGCACTAGGCTGAAGTCTTTATGAGGTCAAAGATCGAGTCTTTTTTTGATCATCATCATATCTGCATTAGTTACCATAGTGTCTGGCAATAAACATTTGATGGATAAATGAATAATTGATTGATTAATTAACCAATTAATCAGTTACTACTTTATTTTTGTCTTTTCAACTTGATGTCAAGCTTCTATAGATTATTTCTTTGTTTCCTGGTTTTCTTCCAAACTTATGAATATAGTTATGTTAAACAGTGCACATTGAAACAATAAGTGATAGCTATTATCTGAATTTCATTAGTGTTATCAGTTGTACTCTACAGAGACGAGGCTGACGATGCCTGCCAAGTACTCATTTGTTTTATTTTTAAAAATGGGCAAACTCCCTTTGAACAAAAAAGAAAAAAACAACTGCATTTGAAAAGAAATATGATGTTATTTATGGCAATTATGTCATTGTTTATCTGGAAAGAACAGATTTAATTAAAACTGAGCATTGGTTCCTAAAACCAAAAACTGTCCTTGCATCTGATAAATGTCATTATTTTCAGGATACATCCAAAAATTAAATATAATTATCAGAAAGTGCTCTCTGCCATTTTTATTTCTCATATACTGAGATGACCTGCAGCCTGAGGGGAAAACAAAACAGGTTTTCCCACGTCCATCTTTTCCCACCTCTGCATCTTCATTTCTTTCTTATATGTATAAAAAAACAGCATACCCTTTGCAACAGCATGGATGGAGCTAGAAAGCATTATGCTAAGCGAAATAAGCCAGGCAATGAAAGACAAATACCATATGATCTCACCTTTAACAGGAACCTAAACAACAAAACAAAGAAACAAGTAAATTATAACAAAGGACACTGAAATGGAGGACCGGATGTCAGTGACCAGAGGGGAGAGGGGAGGGAATTTCAGAGGAGAAGGGAAGGGTTTACAGGAACAAATATAGAGGACACATGGACAAAACTACGGGGCTTGGAAATGGAAGGGAGGTGGGGAGGGATGGGTGGGTGGGCTGGAATGGGAATAAAAGATTGAAACTGTACTGAATAATCTAAAAGAAAAAAAAAAGAAAAAAAACACCCTTTCAAATGCTGGCATTGTTTTTCTTTGAGTGATAATTCTGTGGGTACTTAAAAAGGGCTCACTTAAGAGTTCACTGTGAGAATTCCCACCTCCAACCCTCAGCAATGGGACAGGAGGTGCCACTGTCCTGTTTCTAGACCCTGCCCGGCTCAGGGGGCTCCTAAGGGTTGACAGCAGGTGTGGTCAGCAGGTGTATTGCACAAAGCCTCCTCCCCATGCGCTTCACCTGCACTGTTTTGATGCAATTAAGACCTCATTGTTTCTCAAAGTTTTATTTTAATTTGTATCTAAAGGGCTCAAACACCTAAAATAAAATGCTGGATTAGGAAGGCAGCCCACAGGCACTTGTACCATAGCATGTGTCAGACTTTCTCTCTCAAACAACAAACCAGACACTGGGACAGCTCTTGAGTGTCAAAAGGATGTTTTTGACCACGGCTTGTATAATAACTGCTAGCACTGTGATCCCCAAAAAACTCTCTGTTCTTTCACAGATGTACAGACCTTCAAACTTCTTTGACAAAATAAATCTGCACTTCAAAATTTATATTCCAAGATTGGGAAACAAGAGCACACTGGCTGTCTCTCAAAACAGAGGAGGCTTCTTTGAAATGACTCCAGAGGTGATGGTTATGCCCAGAGCCTAGATGAAAGCTGACAACTCCTTCGCCGCACCATGCACAGCCCCAGGTCAGTCTGGGCAGCAAGATCGTCTCCTGCCGGCTCACCAGGCCTCACTCTCTCTTGCTCTCCTACCTCTTGTTCCAGGCCCCAGCCCTCCCCACCTTGACACCCGCTCTCTCTTCCCCTTCTCACACTGTGGTGCGACCCATTCCTCACCTTCTGTCTCTCCATCTCTTCCTCTCCCTCTCTTGCCCCTTTGCCCTCCCTCTGTCCTCTTTTCTGAGCCCTGTAATGAGTCCATTTTTATTCTTTTCTTCCTTTTTAACTTAGCACTGTCTGCATCTCTGTTCAAGATTTAAATCTGCCAAAGATCCCTACAAAATTAGATGCACTAAAAATAGATGCACAAAGGCACCTCAGAGCCAAAGTTAGAGGGATCCAACTCTTTCCGTGTCACGCTACTCTAGCCTTCTTCATTGTTAATAACGACTGCTGAAAGACCTGAGGATGGATATACCCTATTTGGGGACCTCTTCTCATAGGGAAACTTGCCAGCCTCGGGGAACCAAGATGTACCCATCCTGTCAGCCCACTGGTCTTTGATGAACCCCTCACACACTCGCGGCAGTGGGAACTGGTTTCTTCAGAGAATGTGTGAGACAAACAGAAGTCTGACAGAGACTTTTGATGAATGGAGCTGAGATGGCAGCCCAAGCACCAGGTTAAGTTTAAGAATCAGTGAGTTAAATGAAGAAGGAGTGAGAGGAAGGACCCAGCAGCAGGGGTGCAAGCACAGGCCTGCCCCACCAAGAAGAAGAGTCCCACACCCGGATGCTCACTGCAGATCGGAGACCCTGCCCTGTTTCCCCAAGGCTCTCCGATGCCCACGTTGCTCTCCATTTGGCCACTCGGGACCCTGTGCTGGTAACACAGTCTGGTCTTTCCTGCTGCACAGCTTTGAGCTGGACCTGCTGGTGGCCATACTCATGCTTTGTCCGCATCTCCTCAGGACACAGCTGAGTCAAAGAAACCAAGGGACACTTTGAAGAGGACTAGTCTCAGCACCTTAACTGGCCTTTGTCAGTGTCTCTCTCCTCTGACCACTGACTGGAGAAAGGGTGCCTCTCTGTCTCCTTAAGGCTGTGGATGCCTACAACACAGGGATAAGTGCGAACTTCAGGAGCCTCCAGAACAGTCGATCCTATGGATTCACAAATCACATCGCCGGTCATACCACAGTTTATAGAGTATCACTCCGCCTCTTCTCCACGCGTCTACATACATCTATGTCAGCAGCATTTCGCTGTTCTTCCTGGCAGAAAAAAAGCAACAGAAATCAGAGCTCTTTGAACAGAACCTAAGCATTTTTTCCATAACAAAAAATTATGATGGTATATATGTAAGTAGAGGGAGACAAGTTTATAAATAACATTAGTTTTTGCCCAAAATTTTTTTAAAAGAGACAGACTTTGCATGTGATTCAGAATCATTATGGTTTATGGGATGAGGGCTATGCCAGACATTCCTGTCCTTAGGGGCGGGTTTTGTAGCATTTCAGAGAGAGCTTACACCCAAAGGTCAGCTTATGAAAACCTCATAAATGAACATATGTATACACACATGTTTTAATGGCATAATTTTTTCTTTTTAAAAAGCAACTTTGGGGTATAATTAAAATATAATGTCCCTGTTTTAAGTGTACAGTTGGGTAAGTTTTGACATGTACATACAATGTAAAAACATCATCACAATGAAGATAATGAACATGTCTGTCACCCATAAAGTTTTTATTTTGTCTTGTTTTTCATTTTTTTAGGTAGTTTATTTTTTAGGGCAATTTTAGGTTCATAAAAAATTTGAGTACAAGGTACAGAAATTTCCCATATAATCCCCATCCCCACAAAGGCACAGCCTCTCTCATGATCAATATGCCCCACCACAGTGGTCACTGTCACCACTGAGTACTAAATGTCAACCTATTGTTACCCCCAAAGACCACAGTCTGTCTTAGGGTTCCTTGCTGGTGATTTATATTTGATGGGTTTAGACAAATGTAGGATGATATAGTATCATACAGAGTAGTTTCACTGCCTTAAAAATCCTCTGTGAGGACAAATGGGTGAAGCACATGTTACTTTCTTAAACAATTGTGTTTTTTTTTTAAGATTTTATTTATTTATTTTTAGAGAGGGGAAGGGAGGGAGAAGGAGAGAGAGAGAAACATCAATGTGTGGTTGCCTCTCAGGTGGTCCCCACTGGGGACCTGGCCCGCAACCCAGGCATATGCCCTGACTGGGAGTCGAACCTGCGATGCTTTGGTTCACAGCCTGAGCTCAATCCACTGAGCTACGCCAGCCAGGGCCAATTGTTTTGTTTTGATTGGACAAACTGGGACTGATATCTTTGGATAGAATGTAAAAATAGCAAAAAGACCTGAATCCAAATCTCTGTTTCCTTCTGAAGTTCACTGGTGACTCATCAGCCTCTTTCTTTCTTACTTGCTCTCTTAATAAAGTTTTACTTTCTAATACAACATAAAGTTTTTTTTTTCTAGCAGCACATTGCGTAGTGTGGGGGAAATACCACTATTTTATAGGTAACTATTTCACATGTCTGTAGACCATAGAAACAGTTAAAAAAAATCAGCAGTATAAATTCAAGCTGATTTCAGGTACCCCAAGCCTTGGTAACCCAGCAGAAAGTTAATGTTGGTGAAGGATGAACCCTATCTTTGGGAGATAAACTGTATCTTATGTTGTTTTTACCCTCCATTCATGACCTCCTTTCAGTTCCTTGAACATGCCATGTATTTTCTTCCTTCAGGTCTATACATTTTCTTTTCCCTCAGTTTTAGATATCTTTGCTCCCCATTCTTTGCCTGACTAAACTGCCTTCTGTTGTTCTATCTTATATCATCATGTTCTGTCCCTCTAGATGGGCACAGTCCAATAAGTAGCCACTGACCACATGTGGGTATTTAAGTTTAAATGGATTAAATTTAAATAAAATTTTATTCAGTAACTCAGCACATGACCACATTCCAGAACCACATGTAGCTAGTGGCTGCTACATTAAACAGTAGCTGTGGGTCATTTCCATTCTCACAGGAGTTTCTATAGAAGAGCACTACATTGAGCCCTGGCTGGCGTAGCTCAGTGGATTGAGCGAGAGCTGTGAACCAAAGCATCGCAGGTTCGATTCCCAGTCAGGGCACATGCCTGGGTTGCAGGCCAGGTCCCCAGTGGGGACCACATGAGAGGCAACCACACATTGATGTTTCTCTCTCTCTCCTTCTCCCGCTCTTCCCCTCTCTAAAAAAAATAAATAAATAAAATATTAAAAAAAAAAAGAAGAGCACTACATTGAGATTACTTCTTACAATTTCTCATTTTATGTTAATTTGTACAAAAAATTGTTTTGGGGTCTGCCCCCTTCTGGACCATATACTTCATGTGTGCAAGAATTACAATGTTGATCAGGGTTTTGGTACAAAGTAGGGGCTCAGTAAATATTTGTTGAATGAAAGAATGGCATAAGTTAAGTTCAAAATGAGAAGATTGAAAGAATACACAAAAGAGGGGACAAATGTGCAGATGAAAGGTGATACCCTCATATTTGTAGTTCTACTTGGCAAAAAAAATTAAAGTATAATGGGATGAAAGTATATTGGGATTTTCCAGTCTTCATAAAGTAAAAGCATTTCTGTCCCACTTCATTTCCTAAAATCAACTGAAAGCATAAGAATAAAAAAAAAGAGGAGAAAGCACCACTTTCAATGAAACTGGGAAGCATCTGTGACCACAAACCACAAATTATGAAATAGAGCCACTAAACAGGAAGGATGGGTTGAATTAGTGGTAGAAGTCTAGAGTGTACATCTTCCCCTGCCTGGCATGAAGAAACCCAAGTGTATTTCCATTACCTTAAAAAGACCAGCCAACAGCCCCCTTGCTGGAGCATCTGAGTCCTTGGGAATGCTTGGACAGTAGAAACATCCCCAAATCCCATTCCATGTTAGAGAGTATCAGGGAAGCTGGGACTGGAACATATATTACAGACACATTGCCTTTGTGGAAAACCAGTGGTCTGTGTAGCAAGGCAAAGGTAGCTTTCACCATCCACTGACATGAAAATCCCCTCCCAGAGTACACACATGCACACACACACAGGTGAAATATGTAGTCATTCTTGGTGTAAGGAAGAAAATGAGCTCTTAGCAGAGACCCACTCCAGAGGTAGAGAAAAAGTGCCTCAGGACTGTGTGATGTCCTCCTCGTGCAATTTTTAATCAAATGTTTGACCACCCCACTAAAAAACTGTACCCATTTACAGATAATAAATCATCAAAAAAAAGAACCAGCCTGAAAAATAGGCATAGATATAACCAGATAGAAGGAAGAAAGAAACACGCCAAACAAAAGCTACATGGGGAATATACACTTGTATATCAGAAGAATTTCTTAGCAAAGCAGAACAACAGTACAAACAACCATTTATCCAGTGTCAAAGAATTTTTAATGGTGTCTGTGATTCTCAGAGCTCAGAAAAGAGATATTGGAATCAAAGAAGACATGATAAGGCAATAGAAAGAAGTAATGTGAGCTGAAATAGCTCCAGGAAAAATGTGGAAAAAAAAAAACATTTCAAAACCTAAAGCACACTGGAATTAGCAAAAATCAGAATAAATATTTCTGCAAAAGGGAGACATGAAGAACAGACTTAGAAAAGAAGAAATGAACAAAATATGTGAAAAGGAGTGAAAGAGCTACAGAGAAAATGGGACATAGTGGATAAACATGCATGTCATTGGTAAACCCCCAAAGGAAATGGATCAAATGAAGCAGACATAAAATATTTAAGTACGTAAGAGAAGAATATTTTGTAGAACAAAGATAGATACATGACTTATGATTGGAAGGGCACACTGAGCCTCTCAAAATTAGTGAAGAATGATCAACCAAAACATATCCATTAAATTTGTTGGGCTCCAATAATTACAGATAATAGCCTGCAATATGCAGCTCCTTCTCTATCCCTGTCTCCAGCCCTCCCCCTAAAATAAATAAACAAACAAAACACAAATTTTAAGTTACCTAACGGGGCAGAAAAAGTTAATCTGGGTTCAAAATTATCTAAAGTGACATCTGGCCAACTCAAATATAAGAAATAAAACTGAATGATTTATACAAAGACAGACATATTCAAATATGCAAGAACAAGATAAACATAGATTCTATAAACACTCTAGAAAACATATTTAATAATTGAATTGAGATTTCCAAGAGATAAATGAAGACATGATAGAAAGATGGAAAGTGTTCAGTGAATCAACTTAAACAAAAACTTTGAAAATTACCCCCACTGAAAAAACTACAGATTTTTATTAATGTTGAAAAGTAGATAGTAAAATATTCTAGTTGGAGGGTAATCTTTTTCTAAAAAACTCCTTGTGAGGTAAATTATCAAAATTAAAACTTAAACATAGTTACAACCAATGGTATGCACTCCATTCAGTTACAAATGGAACATAGCTACTTGATGTTTGAGTAATTAAATTTTTAATTTACAAAATAATAAATGACTAAGGAAATCAACAAAAACAGTGCAAATAATGCATGAGATCATCATTACCATGAACCTGCAAATCAAGGACATACCAAGAGGAGGACTTGTTGTACCTGTGTCAATTATATCAGGGACTGGAATGGCTGCAGTGCTTCCCAGTCCAGTGTGGGTGTGAGGAGCTGCCTCCCAGCAGAACTTCTTGTATATTAGCATTCCCATAAGTCACAACAAATCATCTTGTAGGGTAACTCTATAACAAACAAAGTCAGCTAAAGGTGAGAAGGATAGAAGCTTAAGAAAGTGTTATTTCTTTGGTTTCCTCACTTTTCATAAAGGGATTCAGTAGCTATTGCCTAAAGATGATTAAAAAATTAAAATTATGCATTTCATTAAGTGACTATAAACATTCATATGTCAAATGAAAAATATACACAATAAAACTAACACATATTGCAAAAGAAGGGGAAAAGGAAGTATTTTTAGCAAAGTGGCATCTTATCAGCAAGGCTCATCCCGAGTCGTCTCCCTGTATAAATAACATAATTCTTCCTCATTTTTATTCCCATTACTCCCTTTTCACACAGCACTATCACCACCTATTACATATTCACATGTTACTATTACTGTTATTGTTGTTAATACTATTATTATCGGTCTCTCCTAGCTAGAAGTTAGTTTTGTTAATGGTGAATGTCAGCTCTCAGTTCTTGAGTTTGGCAAAGAAAGAATTCAGAGCCAAGAACTCTAGCACAAGAAGAAGTTTATTTAGCATGCAAAGCAAAGTATACTCAAAGAGAAGATTTGAGCAGGCTGCTCAGAGAACTGCCTTGGCCTTTTAGAAAGAAAATCACAGAGGCAGAAGAAGTGAGCCAACTGGGCTGTGTTGACCTAGGAAACAAATTACAGAGGCAAAAGAGACCCTTGAAGATGATTTCAGGGGGTTAGCCAGACATAAGCTGCTGCTGCCCACAGCTTCTCTGGTTGCAAGTTTTGTGAGGGCTCTTAGAGTTTAGGAGAAAGCAAAGGCACATGCCTGAAGAAAGAAGGCACAAGCATGCTCTAGAGAGAGTGCTCACTGGGTTCTTTGTCTTAGGCTGGTTTTTTTAAACTTTTTAAATTGCTTTTAGAGAGAAACGAAGGGAGAGAGGAAGAGAAAGAGAAATATCGATCAGTTGCCTCCCATATACACTCAAACTGGGAATCACATGAACCCAGACCAGGGATCAAACCCACAACCTAGATCAAAAACTGCCCTGACCAGTTTTGAACCCACAACCTTTTGGTTACAGGATGATGCTCCAACCAACTGAGCCACACCTATATGTTTCTAAAGGCAGGAATTTTAGGGGACGATCTCAATAGAATATTCATCAATAGATCTCAATAGAATATTCATCAGCTTTCCTGGTGTGTCCTAAAATATGCTGATTCATCAAAGTGAGCATACAGGGTCAAGGTCATGGTCTCTACTGATTGGTCAGTGCTAGGGGTCACTGGTCTTTGCATCTAGTCATGATGCCAGCTTTAGCGTGACTTCATCTGGTTTTACTCCTTTTGTGGGCATGGAGCTGAAACACAACTGAAGCCTAGATGTTATCTCTAGTTTGACCAAAACTCTCTGTGGTCAATAGACCTAAGGCTTTGTTCCAAGATTATCTGATGCTGATCAGAACCTCATTGTCCTGAGGGCTTAATGCTTAAGGGAGTGGTCCTGTAAGGGAGAAGGAGACAGGTGAGTCAGGGTGCTGCATGAGGCCAGTTTGAGTCAGCTATCTGTTGGTTTCTCCATTCCACTTGCCTAAGATGTTCCCTGGCTTCTTACTATCCTGCCTCAGTTCTATGGGGCAGGAACTCTATTTTGCTCAGTGCTCTATCCCCAGCATTTAAATTGTACTTGGTATATAGTAAATGCTCAGTAAATATTTTTTAAGGAAATGTATAAATGAAAACAGAAAACATAGTACAAAACACTTACAGAAAACTAAAATAATTAAAATAAAATATAGAGAAACTAAAAAATGTACAGA
>CM052545.1:59485314-59505689 GCA_028533065.1 Trachops cirrhosus | reverse complement strand
ATCCATTCATTTAATGATAGGCACCTAGGTTGCTTCCAGCACTTGGCTATTGTAAATTGTGGAACGTTGGGGTGCATAGGTTCTTTTGGATTGGTGTTTCAGGGTTCTTAGGATATAATCCCAGAAGTGGAATTGCTGGGTGAAAAGGCAGATTCATTTTTAGTTTTCTGAGAAAATTCCATACTTGTTTTCCATAGTGGTCGTACCAGTCTGCAATCCCACCAACAGCGCACTAGTGTCCCTTTTTCTCCACAACCTCTCCAACACTTGTCATCTGTTGTTTTATTTATGATGGCCATTCTGACGGGTGTGAAGTGGTATCTCATTGTGGTTTCAATTTGCATCTCTCTGATAGCTAGCAATATTAAGCATCTTTTTGTGTGTCTCTGGATCCTTTGTGAAGATATGTTTATTGATTTGAGAGAAAGAGAGGAGGGGAGGAGAGAGACAGAGAGAGAGGAGAGAGAAACATCGATCAGTTGCTTCCTGTACATGCCCTGACCAGGGATGGAAACTACAACCTACGTGTGTGCCCTGACCGGGGATCAAACCTGCAAACTTCTGGTGTATGTGATGACACTCCAACCAACGGAACCACCAGCCAGGGCTGCATAATTAATTTTAAAACAAAACTATAGAAGAGGATATAAGCTCACTATATAATCAAGATATGAATAAATTTGTAACATTCTATTAATAACTGTATCTGCCTTTAAAATATAAATAATTCTTATAAGTTATTAAAAGAAATATGAGAACTATATGTTAAAAATGATTAGGGAAAGGCCCAAAGACATCATTTGCATGAGGAATACAAGTAGCTAACAAATATGCTTGTTGCTTCACGGTTACAAGATGACTATTGCCCTGCCAAGCATTATAACAACACTCCGGGCTGATGAAAGGAGAAAGAGAGCCCACATTTTGCATTTAGACCCCCTTCTCCTCAGGACTGTTTCCCAGAAACCTCCTTCAACAGACGTGCTTACATCTCATATGGCCAACCAAAGGGAAGCCGAGAAATAAGTATTCAATTTTCCAGACTCCAGAGTAGATGATGCAAAGAAAGAAGAGCCTGGGAATGTATGCCAAGTGAGCCAACTGCAGTTTTTACAGAGTATTTTTATGTAGAAAATTAAAAGCATATTTTGTAGAGTGTATTTTGATCGGATGTAGTGACAACCAAAATATGCAAGTACTGTGTTCTGCGGGCTTTCTAAAAAGCATTTGTACCATCTGATCATTAAAAGGAATTAGAAGATGTACTCACAAACTATTCAGGCTCTGATCCCTACATTGCAGGGATGTGACACTATAAATTCTATGTCTCTATACTGAGGAAAGATTAGAAGGCTGATGTCCAGCACACATATCTCTACTATAAAGTCTTCGGCAGGCACTTTGTTGTATGCAACAAGGAAGAGCACTTTCAAGCTGCATTTGGTTACATGAAACCTGAGTCAGCCATCCAGTGGCTGAAAAGGAAAAAATCATCTAAAAGCAGGATTGGTCATACATGTAGAGGCAGCTGTTGGACCAACAGCAAAGTGTGGGGAGTCAGGAGATCTGAGGGCTCCATCACACTTGCTACCAATCAGCTGTATGCCCATGGACGTTTAGTTAACCCTGAGCAACTTTGGTTTCCTCATTCATATATGGGGAAGGGGAGAGGTCACTTAAGAACCTTGAGCTCAAGATGATTATGTCCTGTTATAATCGACATCTTCTGAAAATTAACAATGTAATGAATCACACTAAACCTCTCACTGTGAGCCAACAGCAAAGAACAGAGAGAGATCTGAAGGAACAAAGATAATGGCTCTTTGTCAGCTGTCATCATTCATGGTAGATGGTACAATCCACAGGAAAAATAACAGATATAAACCTTTAGAACCCAGTAAAATTCTGGCAATGTTATTTCTGTACAACTGGAAAAATGACTTAGCAATGCAATTTACTGGGCACGCAATCCATCTCAAGGCTTGGAGTCATTGCTGATTTCCTTTCACAAACTAGAAACAATATAGCTCAAAAGTGAAATGAATCACTGGTCAGGAAGTTATGATACTTACTAAAATCTTTCAGCTCAGGAAGCAGAGGCCACATGAGGAACCCTATATTGGTACCATTGAAATGTATCAGCCTTCAGGTGCAGGTCAAAGTGATGGTTGTCGCACAGACTGGTAGAGATAGAAATGTGTACAATGGGAGACAATAATTATACTCCTTCAAACTGGGTGAAATTTTAAAATTTGAGTTCAGTGCCTAGTCTCTAGATAGTTATTATCAGAGGCAAATTTTAATTCTTCAAGTAAATCAATGAATTTGCAACTAAGCTTGTAAATTGTTATGTACTTAGTAATTTGTGGTGGATTTCTTAATTAGGGGAATAGAGTTTCTCTATGCAGAAATGTACGTCAATAGCAAAAGTTGCAAGTTTACTGTAAAGCTTGTGGAAGCTTTTAAGGAAATACATTCCAGAGGATTTGTGCAGTTTTGCTAACAGTTGTTGCAGCTCGGGTCCCTCTGCTCCTGGGAAGAAGGCAGAGAACAAGAGAGATACAAGGCCTGGACAGAAATGCACCTGTGCAGGAGTAGAAATGCATCTTTGTCTTTCAGCGAAGACTGACCACTTAACTGTGGTCATGGAAACAGAGCTGGGCGCTTTTTCAGTTAGTGCTGGTTCCCATTTCTCTTGTTGGAAACTTCTCCTTGGTCCTTCCAGTCCTCAATATGAGGTGTTAAAACAGACTTTTCGATCAGTGGGGAAAGGCCAATTCAGTTGCTCATTAAATGATATTGCGACAGCTGGCTAACCATTTAGAAAAACAAAGTTAGGACCCTATCTCAAACCAAAATAAACCATAAATGGGTTAAATATGGAAAGCAATAAAAAGACATGAAAATATCAGAGGACAATACAGGTGAATAGTATAGAACAATGTTATGGGAAAAAGCTTTATGACTAAAATGCTTGGAGCAGAAATTATAATGGGAAACATGATTGTTGACTGCATTAACATTTTTAAAGTGTTCCTTTATAAAAAATACCATAAACAAAATAAGGAGAACAATAACTTAAGAATAATAACTTTGATGTATCAGGTTAAAGGGTTAATTCTTCTCAGTACAGAAAAAACTTTAATAAATGACTGAGGAAAGGATGACCTGTCCCTTCTTCTCCCCTGCCCTAATGCAGCCCTGACCATTAACAGGATGCTTTACAAAGAAGAGAGATGTGTGGCTAATAGACATGAAGGAAGTTCAACCTGGGATGGGGGGAAGGGAGCAGGTTGGGGGGCTGGGTGGGGGTGTGGTGGAGGGATTGAGCAAAAAAAGAGAAAATCATGGACACGGACAACACTGTGGTGATTGCTGGGAGGAGAGGGCTGGGGAGAGGTGGGGGCAGGCATGGAGGGATAAATGGTGATGGACCAAGACTTGACTTGGGAGGGTGAAATGCAGTACAGTGTACAGATGATATGTTGTGAAATTGTGCTCCTGAAACCTGTATTATTTTGTTCACCTGTGTCACCCCAATAAACTCAATAAAAAGGAAAAAAAAGAGAAAGTTCAGCCTCACATGTAATCAACTGCTTTTCACTGATCAAGTTGTCATAGATAAAAAGCAAGAATGTTCCATGTAAGAAAGCCCTGGGTGGGCAACACGCAGCATGTGTGTGCTCCAGCAGTGTGACCGCACAAAAACTTTCTGGAGCACTATGGGTCATTAGACAATATTTTAGTGAAATGTTTTTGACAACTTCTGACATTTATTGTTGGGAACTGCCCTGCCTGGTTTCAGGAGCTGTAACTCCACCATGGCTAAGGCTGAGTGAGTGACCTTTGGACCATAAGCCATTAAGGAGACAAAGCTTATCTCCCTGGCAGGGGTGCTGGCCACCTCTGCCTCTTTTACTTCACCCTGCCTGGCCCCCAATGCTTGATTGGTTAGCCAATGATGGGTAAGATTCCCCAAGGGAGGGAAGACAGGCATGATCACAGGGCCCCGAGGAAGGACTTGGGGGCTACAGAAAAGGGGTGATGGATTCTTGTCCCTTAGCTTTGACATAGCCTGAGTCCTCATTCTGCCTGTGAGAAGTCTCCTAATCTCCTGGCTGCCTTACTTCACCTGCCTGATTTAAGCCTGAAACAATGCCGGTGGTGGGTGCAGCCCTGTGCTGGAAAGGGCAGGTTCCCTAGGGCAATCAGGCCTAAGAAAGAATATGTCAAATCCTGTGAAACCTGCTTTGTTTAGAATGCTCTCAATTAAATGATAAGGTTCCAAGCAGGAAGTGAGTTTGTTCCCCAAAGTTTTATGGCCATTTAACTATCTGACCCTAACTCAAAATAGGCCCTCAGAGTTTTTTGTATGTTATCTATTGTTTGATTCTTACTGCCTGATCATGATTAATGAGCTTTACATATACACCCTGTATTCCTCTGCAAATTGAATCCAATAAAAGCTTCTCAGGGCAAGCGTGGAGGCACTCTCCTCTTGAGATGGTGGCTGAGGAGCTCTGAGGCTTGCTCTCCCCTTGAGAGAGTAGTCATGCCATCCCTTTTCCTCACAGGACTCGGTAGTCCATGTGAATTTATTTCATCTCATCCATAATACCGAGGACACTGAGGGCCAGTGTCCATGTCAATTTATCCTTTGAAAACTATCGATGACATGCCTGGGTATTTAGATCAAGGCTGTTCATTGCTGCATAGTTTAGCATTTCAATATCCAAAGGTAAGGAGACATATATCATCTGAGCTTGATTAATAATTAAGATATTTTTTCCACAATGGAATACTATGAAACTGTTTTCTTAAAGTAATGTGCCACTGACAAATGACATTGCAATTAAAAAATCATAAAACAGGAGTAAAGTATAAGTCACATTTATATAAAAATTCTGTATCTTGTTATGTCTAGCATGTGAGCACCCATACATGGGAAAATTAATAAAAGGTTAAAAACAAGCACCCTGAGGCTAGTCCTCCTCGGGACTCTCACGACCGTGAAAAATAATAGAAAAGCTGCCACAGACGAAGGAGCCCAGGATGATGTGACACATAAATGCAACATGGCATCTGGGACTGGATGCTGGGACAGAAAGAGGACGTGAACGGAACACTGACGACATCCAAATGAAGTTTGGAATGTAGTAAAGTGCAATCTATCAATGTCAATTTCTTGGCTCTGAGAAACCTGCCACAGTAAAGTAAGCTGTGACAATAGGGGTTGCTGAGGGGCATGTGGGAACCTACTGTACCATCTCTATAGCTTTTATGAAAATCCACAATATTCCAGAATAAGAAGTTTATTAAAAGTATCAAAACAGTTTCAAGAAGAGTGTATACCTGAGCAATTAATTCAATTAGGATGTGAGACCTAAAGACTTTCAGACTCCATGTGTACAATTTTCATAATGACTATGCATGCTATATAGTGAAGGATAAACTGGTTTTAAAATGCAAAGGTACACTTCTATAAAGAGGTATATTTGTGAGCATGGTATAATAAGAAAAAACAAATCAGCGTGATTCTATTTAAATGTCTTTTAAGTTGGTGATTTGTTTGCTTATTTTTATATTCTAATTTATAAATCAAACATATATTAATTATAAGATAAAAAATAATTAAAGTTTAAAACATCCCTGTAGGTGAGTGTGGGGCCGGTGCAGTTCTCCAATCTCTGCTCTATGAGTTGTATTAGGGATTTCTGGGACACATGTCTGGTCCTGAAAACTTTGGGGCCACCAAAACTTTGTGCCTTCCTTCTTCTGGTGATTAATTTTAATAAATATTTCTTTAATTATGATTAAACATAGCTTGCCATTGCTTAGGTAAGTCCATTCAAGAGAGAAGGGTAAAGATGAGAGTTTTGATGTAAATAAATAGAGAATAGTTCAACAGCATGAAACATAATTTCCTGCCAGACCGGTTATTTGTAATATGATTTTCAGAGGAAATGACAGTCAGCTGATGAGAGAAAACAATAAAATCACTCAACTTAAACACTGCTTTTGGAAAACTGAACACAAAATATAAATAACCATTTTGTCTAATTCATGTTTATCACACAATCACAGCTCCACCATATTTGGGATGAAGAGACTAATAATTGAATGCAAATGTGACTGATGTTTATTGTAATGCTTTGGACATGTATCCAAGTAATGCAATCTTCTCATATGTTTGTCTTGCCCAGAAATGAATTTGCTGGATGGTTTCCAAGCTGTAATTATACTTATAAAAATATAAATATCACATTCTCATGGATGTGTGAGTGGTTTTCAGCTTGTGGTGATCAGGCGATGTCCAGAGACGCCACTGTGATATGGCTGCACACATCACTTATCCCAAGGGTCTCCTACCCGCATGCACTTTATTGAAAAATATACAAGGGGGGACTTCAAAAATGGAATTTATTTATAAAAATTTGATATTTATTCTTATATGTTTAAACTTCAGTCACCTTCAAAATACTCCCATTTGATGCATTACACCTGTGAGACATTTTTTCCACTGCTCAAAACAGTTTTTGAACTTGTCAATTTTGATGTCTTTTAGTGCTTTTGCCTTTTTTTTTTTGTTTCACCTCTTCTACATGGACAAAACATTTCCCTATGAGGACTTTTTTTTATCCAGGAAACAAAAAAAGTTGTTTGGGGTGAGATCAGGAGACTAAGGAGGGTGAGGCACAGAGGTCATGCTGTTTTTGGTCAAAAAGTGCTGAGCACTCAGCTCAGGGTGGGCAGGTGCACTTGTAAATCGTGTATCATGAAATGGGCAATCGCATTGAAGGAGTCTCAAAAAAGATTCACTGAGGCTGAACACAGCCTCTCACAACAATGTCAGCTGGTAAACTGATACAGATAGGTTCCTAGAACACTCTCTTCGTGGGGGAAGTCTGTACTACAAGGGGCCTACTTTTCAGAAGATAATTCAGGTTTCAATGATTTATGCCAGATGACAGTTACCAACAAGTCAACTGGTAATGATAACATAATACATGAAGTACTGTAATTGGTGAAATTCTAAGGATTCACAGCAAATCAAAAGAGAGGCACCTCAGAATATGGATAGCTGGGTGCACAAAAGGTAAGGTAAGTAGTACACCTAAAGTGATGTTTGAAGCATGAGGAGTCATGTTTCGGGTGAACATCAGATCAGGGAGAAGGAACAGTGTTCTGGGCCAGGACAGCTGCATGTGCAAAGGCCAGGCAGGCTGGGAAAAGTATGTGGGGGCCAGCATGACAGGGGCAGATCCCTGGGGTATGGAGTGTCCAACGAAGGGTGAGAGCTCGGGCCACAGAGGAAAAGTGGCCCATTATGAGGGGCCCTGAAAGCCAGAGTGAGGAGGTTGAATTTTATCCGGAGGGTTTTAGGGGCTGAATTGTGTCTTCCACCTTCCAAAATGCATAGGTTGAAGCCCTAACCCCACAGTACCCCAGAACATGACTGTATTGGGAGATAGGGAACTTAAGAAAGTAATTAAGTCAAAATGAAGTCATTAGGATGAGGCCTAAGCAAATATGGCTGCAATCCTTATGAGGGGCAATGAGGACACACAGTGGAAGACCATATGAAGACACAAAGAGAAGACGGCCATGTGCCAGCCAAAGAGAGAGGCCTCAGAAGAACTCAGGCCTGCTGTGTGAGAAAGTCAGCTTCTGATATTTAAGTAACCCAGTCCCTGGTACTTGGTTATGGCAGCCCTAGCAAACTCATACTAAAGGCAAGGAAGTGTTTTAAACAGGCAAAAAGGCAGGAGGAGGATGGTTAGATTTATCTTTCCAAAGAAGCACTCTGGCTGATGGACGCAAAGATGGACGCTGATGGTTTGCGGCTGCTCTGAGGGTTGGTGCAGGCCATGCTCAGCACAGTCAGGAAGGGTACCTTCCAAACAGATGATGTGCCCTCATGTTATATACTACAAACTTCACAGTGCACAGTAGACAGGTAAACAAGTTGGAAATAAGTGAATAGATTCGAGAGAAATTTAGAAAATAGACTCAATGGTTTTTGAAGATTGGTTGGAAACCAGTAGTAAGAGAAGAGAAGAGAAGAGAAGAGGTAAAGGACAAAGATATTTTTCAACAAGTTGGTGGAGAGGGGGGAGCACCTACCAAAGACATAAGAAAACCAAAGAGGAAGAGTTAAATTGGGGAGATTGAGAGAGTCCATTTTGGCTCGAGTTTGAGGAACCAAAGGGAGGTGTCCAAGTGGAGATTTTTCAAATAGGGAAATGGAAACATGAAGATATAGACTTTTATAATATATGGTTCACAATTTTGAAGGCCAGTCTTTTAAACCACAGAGGTTGATAACAGGTTGATAATAGCACAGATGCTGATAAGAAATAATGTGTAAAATAAGAAATCAGTGTAGGAGAAATAAAAATAAGCATTGCTTTTAGAATCCAAACTACTCAGCTGGAAGCTTGTTATAGGAGGGTAGTGCAAAGTAAGAAAAATGTGTTAAGCACTCCCCTCTCCTTTTCTCCCCCTGCCCCTCTATCCCACTCATGATTCCAGGTACAGCCAGGGCTCCTGGCCAGCTCCCTGAGGCTCAGGAGTGCCCTGGGTATGGAGACCGTGCATGGACGGGATTCCCTGTTTGTTCAGCAAACACTAGGGAACCTATAGCATGTCACATACTTTGCTAGGCTTCTGTTGAACCATAAAAACTGTCACATTGCTCCCCATTCTCAGAATAATCCAGATGTGTCATCTGTCGTGGGGCCCCTGGAATTGTACTTCCAGTGACAGCATTCAGAAGAGCAAGGCTAAGCCCTTGCTGAATGCCCAGCTGAAGTTGCTTCAAGAATACATGTAGCTCTGGAAAAGAAAAAGAAAAAAAACCCACTGCCCTTCTGCCTTTATTGTCTCATGTAATCAAGGATTGGCCATAAGGTAGCTGAGAGTGGTACTTGGCATTTGGCATTATCTGAGCTGAAGTTCAGACAGTATTAGCTATCACATACTCCCCAAATACCTTTTTAAAACTTCATTAATATGTCTAAATCCTTTGGTCTAGTTATTAAAGCAGTTGGGTTTATGTATTATGCTTTGCAATAGGAAAAACTAGAATAGAAGAGGCTGCATAGAAACCACAGCTGACTGCCCAGTTTCTCTGATCCTAGGAGGAGCCCCTTTAGGACCATGGGAAACTAAGTGATGGACAGCAGGACAGGAGATTTTGTTCTTGCTTCAGCTCAAAGTATTACGATTTGAGGACAGATGTCAATGTAACCCTTTTATCAGCCCCAGACTGTTAGGCCCAAAAACACTTGGGCAATGTGAACTAAGTAAACATATATTCAAATCCTTCTAGGATCTTGGGATAAGACTGCCTTGTGTTTTAAAAAAGAATACTTATAATATGAAATAATCATTTATGTTGATCTTTCACTTTAAGATGAAAGTTTGTTCAGGTTAGCAACTCCATCAAGAGCAAAAAATTCATATGCAGGAGATTATAGGAGAGCAAGAAGCTTTAGTCTTTTGGCAGAAGAAATGGGAAATAGTCAACCATGAGCAAGAAGTCAAAAATCCTTAATTGAGTAGTAAAAGCTAGTCTGGAAGCAATGGGGAAATCCATAATCAGCTGCCCAGCTGCATCTTTGTGATGGGTGGTGACACCAAAGGAGGAACTGGACTTGAACAGGAGAAAAGGTTTAAAGTGATCTCTCCCAACTCAGGTAGAGTTACACTGTCAGGCAACCTATGGGGCCATTTCAAGTCCTTTTTATTGTTTCCATTTCAGTTCAAATGGGAAATCAGCTGGGGCTGAAGTCTTTGGTTATGGAGATATGAGAGATGTAACAAAATTTTATTCAGAAGAAAAATTCACAAACTGAAATTAATTCTAGGAAATACAGTCTGCGTAGATGGATGTGCCACCACCCAGTGGTCCCTCATTTTGTCCTCCCATCATGCTTCAGCATAGACAAGCCACCTAAGAGACAGCTGGATGTCTTTTTGAGTGAACTGAGATTCTGCATCCAGTTCTTACAAATCAGCTATGAGGAGGACAAACGGACTATCAGAAACCCACTAAAAACAGACAAATTCTTCTGAACCCTTCTGAGCAGTGTTCTCAAAGGGGATATGTATACAGACAGTCCAGGACGAGTAGGTAAAATGCAGATTCTGATTCAGAATATCTGAGGTGGGGCCTGAGGTTTTTTGTTTCCAAGTGATGCCAATGCCATTGGCCTACATCACACTTTAGCAAGTTGACATTTTCTATAACACCCCATAAATCTCATCGCCTTCTCCACCCAGAAATGCAAGAGAAGACCATTAGCCACAGGGCAGTGGTTTTCATGGGGCTGGGCATGGGTTTAATTTTAGGCTGCCTATACACCATAGATGAGCTTTACAGATAATTACAAATTTAAAGTAAACAAAGATCAATGTCAATTTTTGTAATCCCAGCTATCATCAGTTTTAAAAACATCATGTTGTAAAATACCAAATTTTCATAGGACTCTACCTTTATTATTAGGACAAAGCCTGGTGTCTGAAAAGTATTGTCAATACGTCACACATTCTTAACAACAATAGGAAGAGCAACAACAATAATGATAAAGTTTGGTGTGTTCTAAACCTTGAGGCATTGGGCAACATAAGCAACATACATAAATTTAGAGAGAAAACATCCTTTCTTCTGGAATGAAAGTCAGAAGACTAAGCATTTAGATAAGACACATTAATATGGACAAAGGTGGATCAGGAAACCACCATCTTTGCCCCACATGCTGTATATTACAGAAACCAAGAGAAAGAAAGTACATAGTGGTGAGCATATGACAGAAGTCCCTGCTATCACTGGCCTGGAAGAATGTTCAGATCTTGAATCATAAGGAAAATGTCAGCACCACTAAGGAGGTTTGAGTTGGTGTTATTTGTAAAGTTAGAATACGAGAATCAAAATATGAACCTAAGAGACTTGTTTCTTTTTCTCCATAAAAGAACCAGACAAGAAGTTCAGTTAAGACTAAACTGGAATGAAAATCAAGTTAAAGAATGAAAAAACATGCTCTTTTTTATCTTAATCAAAAAAAATGGGATTTTTCTATACTGTTAGTCTCATATCTGAAACACCTTTAAATTGTGGTTAAATTTGGAGTTCATTTGAATCCAGTCTTTTCTTGGCCACTCAAGAATAAGAATGATTCAATTGGTTACTGTTTCTCATTTCTTTGAACTTCTGATCATGCCACAATACTGTTTTAAAGAATATTCATGGATTTCTCCTGCTTAAGAGATAAAGCCCAAAGTCTTCACATTAAAGGCTTTCATATCACAGAGCTGCTTTCTCTTCAGTCTCATATCTTTATGATCCAGAAGCTCCAGATTGCCAATTAGTTGTTAAGCACAGCCTTTACCTTCTACCTACTGTCCATTTATTTACCCTCAATACTACCTTCTTCATGAGCTTTCCAAAGACCATAGCCCTGGGCAGAATGAATCACCTTCTTCTGCTCCCAAATCCTCTGCTCCCAGAATCCTTTGCTCCCATTACTGGCCCAGCATGGATCCCACTGCTCCTCATAAGCTGTACGTATGACTTGCTGTGTAGACTGTGAGAAGCATAAGAACAGGAACTGTGCCTATTTTTTTTATACCTCTGACAACTAACATAGAGCCTAGCACATGGTAGATATTCCAGAAATCTTAGTAGAAAAATTTTGTTTAAATGAATGAATTTTCAATGGCATCTACAAATTAAAGGACTGAGCAGCCCTCTAAATGGTGTATGCTTTTTTTTCTGTTTTATATGTTTAAGCTTATTTAACAGGTCACAAATAAAGAGTTTTACACATTTTTTTAAAAACTAAGTCTTTCCAGGTTAGACTGACTGATTAAGCATATGTTTTTAATATCCTCCCCTTCCAACTACCCATACACCACCATTCTTCCACAGAGAAAAATTAGAGAAAAAAAAATCTGCATCAGCTTTATAAAAGGGGAAGGGCCTTATCTGCATGAAAACAACTGTGAAAGATTTCTGCTAAACATAACGCAGATATAAGGGGCTAGATGGAAGCCACCCACAATTTAAGAGACATGCAATGTAGCTCCCACCTGAGCAAAAACTGGAAAAGCACCCTGAAGTGAGCATCAAAGGCTCCCTGGCACAAGGTCTTTGTGGACTACTCTATAAAGGGTGCTAAAATATTACTGGAAAAAATGAGAAAGTTGAGACCAGTTGGTAAAGTTGACAAAATCTTTAAATGGTGATTCAAATAAACAAACTGTACATGTAAAATAAGAATCATGAGACAGTCAGGGAAATTTGAACATGGACTGGATACTTAATAATTTCAGGTAATTACTGTTAGAGGGACTTTGGTTATGATTTTTACAATGAGTGTTCATTTTTCAGAGGCATATACTGAAATACAGTTCTCCTCATCACTCCATCTTTGCAGATTTGACTACTGGCTGCACCAAGCGCTCATGGTGTTCTCACTGGCATCAAGGATGGGAGCAGAGTGGTGAGAGATTGGAGCCATCCAACACCCATGGTCCCACCTGAGGTCCACACAGTGATTTTCTGTCTTCTTGTTTGACCTCTTGTAATGCAACAAGTGTCTTTTTCAGTGTTTAGTGTCATGTTTTTGCATCCTTGTGCCCTTTGCTGGTGACTTTCTTGTTTTAAAAGACCTTCAAGCATAGTGCTGAAGGGCTGTCTGGTGTCCCTAAGCACAGGAAAGCTGTCATGTGCCTTATGGAAAAACAAGTGTGTTAGATAAGGTTCATTCAGATATGAATTATAGTGCTTTTGACCATGAGATCAGTGTTTATAAGTCAACAATTTATGATAAATAAGGTGTCGTTAAACAGACACATACATAAAACAAGGTTATGTGTTAAATGGTTGACAAAAATGTTGTGATCAGAGGCTCCCAGGAACTTAACCTTGTATTTTCCCAAGAGCAATGATTCAGTTCTCATGAGACTTTAAGAACATAGCTACCATTAATAATAAGAATCAGTCATAAACATGGATGAAATAAGATGAGTTTGAAATTTGCTTCAAAATAATTTGAAGGACTGAAAGTGAGAATATAAATGAAATAAATAGGCCATAAATAAATTGTTGAGGGTGTGTAAAAGGTATATGAGTGTTCATTATACTATTCTCTGAAGTCTGTATATGTTTGAAATTTCCCATAACAAAAAGGTTTTATTTTTAAAAGAGGGAGAGAGAATAGCATAACAGAAACACAAGTTTGGCTTTTCTTCAGACACTAAGAAAATAATTTAGTGCATTATATAAAGAAATATAATTATTTAGAAGTAGAATAAATTCAATTTCACATTAAGTATAAACGATCAAGTGCCATGTAAAGTTAAGTATATACAAATCTGCAAAGGTAGTGAATGAGTGTGGGCTTTATAAATTGTAAGGTAATATAGAAACTTACATGTTGTCTTTAGAAAGTAAAAAGAGAGGCAAGAGACATCTAAATAGAAGACTATGTTCTGCCATTTAACTCTAATAAAGCCCAGTTTCTAACCTTCCCTCTTATTTATCCCATTAATAAACCTGTTTCAAGCCCCTGAGGCAGCTGTGCCCCCACCTGCCCCGACTCAGTCTCTGAGAGTTCATACCAGACAAATGCAAGCACTACCCTATGTTATCAGTGTCTATTTCCACTACAATGCCTCCTTACCTTGCTCTTAAGCCCTCTAACACTAATTCAATAGTTACTTTTGCCAAGCTAAAACCTCTGCATCACTCTGTTCTCCCTCACTGCCTACAATGTTGTTTTCCAAATGCATTCCGAGGGGAAGTTCCAGAGAGATTTGCCAAGACGTCCAAGGGCAAGATGAGCTAAAGGACCCAGAGCTGCCACAGCAGCATAGAGCGGCACCACATCTAGGATTTGGGTTTGTAAAAAATTTTGCAAGGAGTACAAAAAATCCTGCTTCCCAGGAAAAAAACATTTGAAGAAGGTAAGCTTTCATTTTATAATGGGTGAACATGAGGGCTTGATATGTACATGTCACAGCTGTTCCTGATGAGTCCAGCTCACTCAGGTGAAAGACACACATTTCATTAGGTTTTCTTCAGGAACCAGGCTCTTCTGCAGCCAAAATCAACATAGTTTTCTCTGAAATGTTCATCACTGGCCAGATTTTTTCACAGAGCTCTGTGTTATTTAAGGGTCTTTAACTTGAGAAAGATTTGGAGAACCCTAAGAGATTTTTGAATCATCATCCTCATTACTGTTTCTTGAGAGCCTTGTGTATGCCGGTCATGCATGAGTTACTTTGCATTATTATTTTATTAAGCCCTCTCAATAAACTTGCAAACCAAATGGAAGCATCCTCATGTATTAGCCTGCTTTCACAGCAAGTGGCAGAGATCCAGCTCTAATTAGCTTAATCCACATTTGCCAGGTGCAGAAATTCAGGGTGGATCCCATCTCCAGAAAAAAGAAAACCCAGGGCTCCAAAGCCCACAGAATATCAATTGCCTTCTCTCCTCTTGGCTTCTATTTTCACTTTAGCTTGTACCCTCTGGAGATAGTCGCTTTACATGCTTTCCATGAAAGCAGGGATCTTGCTTTTTTATTGTAACATTCCCAGCAGTTAAAGCAATGCCTTGCACATGAAAGGCACTAAAAATATGTCTGTTGAATGAATAGATGGGATACAATCATTAAGTCCCATGACTCTCTGCTCATGGCAAAGACACTGTGGGGTTTCCTGGTGTACAGTGTATCACTGCAAGCACTGAGCAAGTCCATCTCCACAGTCTCTCTCCAGCCAGCTTCAGAATGGCCTCCGTTATCACACTATTACTGTTGGGAACCTCCCTGCCTGGTTTCAGAAGCTGTAATCCCCCCATGGCTAAGGCTGAGTGAGAGACCTTGGGATCATAAGCCACTAAGGAGACGTTTATCTCCCTGTCAGGGGCACCACCTCAGCCCCTTTTACTTTACCCTGCAATGTGTGATCAGTTAGCCAATGATGGGTAAGATTTCTCAAGGGAGGGACAACCTAAGACAGGCATGATCATGGGGAACCCCCAGGGAAGGACTTGGGGGGCTACAGAAAAAGGGGGTGATCGACCCTCGCCCCTCGGCTTTGACATAGCCTGAGTCCTCATTCTGTCTGCAAGAAGTCTCCTATCTCTTGGCTGCCTTACTTCCCCCCACTGACTTAAGCCTGAAACAATGACAGAGGGCGGTGCAGCCCTGTGCTGCAAAAGGCAGGTTCCTGGGTGATTAGGCCTAAGAAAGAATACATAAAATCCTGTGAAACCTGCTTTGCTAAGGATGCTCTCAATTAAATGATAAGGGTCTGAGCAGGAAATGAGTTTGTTTTCCAAAGTTTTATATCCCCTTAGCTAACAGATAAGTCTTAGCTGACCCAGAATAAGCTGTCCTAGTTCTTTGTATGTTATTTATTGTTTGATCCTTACTGCCTGACAATGATTGATGAGCTTTACCTGTAATACTGTGCAAAATAAACCCATAAAAGCCCATTGAGGAAAAGGATCTTTGTCCTTCTCCTTTGAGAGAACGTCCACCTTTCCTCCCCAAGCAGATCATGTCTTGGTAGACTTATTCTCATCTGCAGTGGATGGGGGGCTCTGCGGGCAAAGCTCCCCCACATATTACATCTTTCTCACTTGCAGCTATCACTCTAAAAGTTGTTTGTTTGTTTGTTTTTGATGTGGTATGTATGAATCTAGAGGTAAAATGAGAGGACACTATCTTTCCATGAACTGCATGAGCAGGTGTGCACATAGAACTGTCCTGACTTTTGGTGAGCACAGAGGCCCTTCCACTTAGTGGCAGTCCCCGTAGTTACAGTCCACTGAGGAATCTCACCACACATTTATAATTTTCACTTGAAAAGGAAGCATCCTCACATGGGCTGGGTTCTGAAGAAATTCAAGTACTTAACCTTGGACTGCCCAGATAAAATGAAAGGTTTGGACAAAAAAATTCAACGCATCTTCTGGTTTATTGTAAACTTCCTGTTACCTATTGCTCATCTTCACTGACTCCCATAACCGTCAGTATTTGTTCATTGCTGGGGGCCAAATCGAGGGTGTTCCTCTATGTTGGTCTCAGGAAAGCATTCTAATACTGCTCTTAAGAAAATATAAGACCCTAGCAGGCTTTCTAGAGAAGAAAACAAACAATAAATAATACCTAGTATTTATATTATATAATGTAGAATTTATTAAAATATGTAATGCCAGGTAGAAAAAAGGGATAGAAATAGAGCAATGTTGTCCAGTAGATGTTTTTAACTTCTAATAGTCACATTTAAAATATAAAAAGAAAGTGGTGGCCCTGGCTAGTGTGGCTCAGTTGGCTGGGTATCATCCTGCAAACTGAAAGTTTGTGGGTTTGATTCCCAGTCAGGACATATGCCTGGGTTGTGGGTTTGGTCTCCAGTTTGGGCACATGTAAAAGGCAAACAACCGATGTTTCTCTCTCTCATTGATGTTTCTTTCCCTCTCTTTCTCTCTCCCTTTCCCTCTCTCTAAAATCAATAAAAGAAAAAAATTTGAAAAAAAGAAGTGGTGAAATTAATTTTATAATACATTTGATAAAAACAAATATATACAAAAATAGCCAATGTGTAATGAATATAAACAGTGAGATATTTTACACTATTTTTCATACTAAAGCTTCACAATCCACTAAAAAAATTTTGAAACCAAAATGTGTTTTACATTTACAGTGTATTTCATGTTAGAGTAATACTAAATTTTCAGCAAAGTGAAACGTAGTCCCACCAAACAATAAAGTTGTTCAACAGGACAATTTTTCACATGCCTTTAGTCTTTAAATTTAAATTAAAGACAATTAAAAATTCAGCGGCAGTAGTCACATATATCAAGTGCTCTATGGCCACACGTGACTAATGGTCAGCACATTAAATGGCAGAGTATGGGGAGCTCCAGAGCCAAGGGGGACACTGTCATGATGAAGAAGTCAGGACGGTCTTGTGTGACAATGACGCGCTCAGCCGACCCATGAATGGAATGAGAGAGGGCATCTGCCGAGAGGCGAGGAAGCAGCATTCCAGGAAAAGAGATTAAAATCTGCCAAAGTCCTAGGAGTAGGATGGTGAACATCGAACCACATGGAAACTTTATCATCACAACCTTGGGAGGCTGACAACTGGTTCTAAGGACGCCATCATTGGGCAATATCTTTTTGGTGTTTGTGACACAGAGTTCCTGAAACATGCCTTGTTTCCCCTTCTTGTTATTCACTACAACAAAACATGAGACTCATCTCTGTTTGAGAAATAAGTAAGAAGTTAAAGACTGTGGGTCTGGTCTTAGGACAGAGCCAGTTGCCTCTGGATGGCTTTGTGGTGTGCTCCACTAGCGAGACATTAAACGGACACAGTTTCTGTATGACATGTGGCAGGGAGGTGCTGCTTGCTCTCACCCACCCCCCAGCCCCTGCCCTTGAGAAGGGTTCACGGTGGCCGGCCATCTGCATTTAGCTAATCTCAGTGGTATTTTTCTCTTGGCAGGTTTCTAGACAGCTGACACCTTTGACAGCGATATCAGAAGTAGGTTCCCAAACAGCACTGTCCAGAGTCCACTCAGAGAATCCGAGCAAATGGATGAAAGCCTTTTTTATCTTTGCTCTCTTAGACAAGTTAGACAGAGGGGTGTAAACTGCTGAGTAATCTCAACCAGGGACAAAAAGTCTAGAGGAACCAAATGACCAGGAGCTGAAAGGCCTCTCAAGTGAGCCCTGAGATCTGTGGCAGGGAGCACACAGAGCATGGGTGACAAGTCGGGGCATAAATGATACCAACTTCATGTATATGGAAGGCCTTGCATACCCCAAACTACCTAAGAGTGTCCAGTATTGCTGCAATGAAGAAGGAAGATCCAAGGATGTAACATAACAAAAATAGATTTGGTTAGGCTGTTTGGTTGAAAGCTTTTTTACCTTTTATCAAAATTATCTTTGAACGTTTATATTAATTAAAAGTTGCAGAATAATAAAAAGAGGCTTAACATCACCAATCATCAGGAAAATGCAAATCAGAACCATAATAAGATATCACCTTACACCTGTTAGAATGGCTATCTTCAAAAAGACAAAAAATAACAGGTACTGGCAAGGATAAGGGGAAAGGGAACTCTGGTGCACTGTTGGTGGGAGTGTAGTCACTATGGAAAAGAGTGTGGAAGTTCCTCAAAAAATAAAAAATAATACTACCATAAGCAATTCCACTTCTGGGTATTACCTGAAGAAGATAAAAATCTCCGTCTTAAAGAGATATCTACACCTCCAAGCTTATTGCAGCATTAGTTACAACAGCTAAGACATAGAAATAACTGATGTCCATTGATGGATGAATGAGTAAATAAAATATGCCCTGGCTGGTGTGGCTCAGTGGATTTAGTACTGGCCTACAAACCAAAGAGTTGCCAGTTTGATTCCCAGTCAGGGCACATCCCTAGGTTGTGGGCCAGGTCACCAGTTGGGGGTGTATGAGAGGCAACCACACACTGATGTTTCTCTCTCTCCTTCTCCTTCTCCTTCCCTTCCCCTCTCTCTGGAAATAAAAAATAAAAGAAAGAAAATATGACACACACACAGAGGGGTAGGCAAAAGTAGGTTTATAGTTGTGAGTATGTGAGAGTTTAATCTTGTATTATTATTTATTAATTATTGTATTATTTTTCATACAAACAGCTGTATCAAATTAATACATTATACACTTTAATACAATGTTACATGTCAATTATATCTCAGTAAAGTTTGGGAAAAAGTTGTAAAAACAAAAAGTTTGTAATTTTTTAAATTTAACAGTAGTACTGCCCCACCTTTCAGCCTTCATTAGCCTTGATGAGGATGGATCCAGAGATGGTTTGGGCCGGCCTGACCCCAACCCACCCCCATTAATTAAAACCCTGTGAAGGTGAGTATGTGCCTGTCTTGTTCACAAGCTAGTTCCCAAAACTCAAAAATGTTTGTTGAAAATTGAAGGGTCAGTGTCATGTAAGAAGTCTTTGCCCAACTACTGGACAGGAGAAGAAATGCAGAAAACAAAACCACATGCCTCAGAGGGAAGGAAAGGCCTTTAGAAAAGGAGACCCTGGAGGCATTTCTGGAGTCACCTGAGGAAGGAGGTTCTGGGCAGTATAGAAAGCTACTTTGCAGTACCTCCAGGGACAGAAGGGACAGGGGGTGTAATAGTACCTGCCTTGGTAGGTTGGAGATGCTTTAACCAGCAGATAAGTCCACCCTGAGGTTTGAGAAGTTAGACAAAGCAAGCACTGGACCCAGCCCTGTGCCCTCCTTGATCATTTAGCACTAAAGGTGATCACTAGACATTCTGCCCCAGGACAAGCAGATGCAGGCTGGGAAGAGAGCTCAGAGCCACACCTCCTCTTTGCCCTCAGGGGACAACCACAAAGGTGGGAAGCAAATGGCTTCCCTTGACCCTCCAGTCTAATAGCATGTTTCTCTCCTCTGACCTTCCATGATAATATCCAAGTGCTGTCAGGTAAGAGGGAGAGCAGACTACCTGTGCCCCTCTGAGAGGAAGATTTCCCCTCCATCTTAGGAAGAACCTGTTAACCTCGATAGATCTGCATGTCACATGCAACCTCCTGAAGTGAGGTCCATGACCAAGCCTGAGGGACCCTGTCCGGAGCTTGAGGGAAAATCTCCACCTGGGGAGAATTGCAACTCAATGCTCTACCTCTCTGATAAGAACACACCTTTGTAGCAGAGCCAGCATGTCTGGCAAGAGCCAACTGGCCTGGGCACAGGGCACTCATGGCCCACTCGAACCTCTGAACTGAGTCCAGACCACAGGACCTGGGGTTCCCTTGCAAGTAGGGTATTCACATAACTTACCATGCAAACTAGGACACTTTTACAAGTGAAAGGGAGCCATTTAACAATAATGGACACAATAGGGCTGATCAGCAGCTGTGCTCCCTAACTAGAGTACACCATTAGTAAAAATGACCAGCCCTTGAAAGTGAAGGGCTGGAAACAAATTTTCCAAGCAAATGGACAGGAAAAAAAAGCCGGGGTAGCAATACTCATATCAGACAAAATAGAATTCCAGAAAAGGGCCATAAAGAGAGACCCAGAAGGTCACGTTATAATACTCAAGGGAAGAATCCACCAAGAAGACATAAACATAGTAAATATGTATGCACCCAACATAGGAGCACCCAAATACATAAAGAAAATCTTAGAGGACTTCAAGAAAGATATTGACAGAAACACAATTATAGTGGGGGATTTTAACACCCCATTGTCAAAAATGGACAGATCTTCCAAACAAAATATCAACAAAGATATTGTGGCATTGAACAATGCCCTAGATGAAATGGACTTAACTGA
>CM052545.1:59386141-59484814 GCA_028533065.1 Trachops cirrhosus | reverse complement strand
AGGAACAAATATAGAGGACACATGGACAAAACTACGGGGCTTGGAAATGGAAGGGAGGTTGGGAGGGATGGGTGGGTGGGCTGGAATGGGAGTAAAAGATTGAAACTATACTGAATAATCTAAAATAAAAAAAAGAGATTATGAGGCCTTTCCCTTACCTGATTTTAAACTCAGCACAAAGGACACCTCATTTTAAATAATAAATCAAAACACATGTCAACATCCCATGAGATTCAGCTAAGGGAAAGAAAAGAAGGAAAAGAAAGAAAAGGGAGGGATAAAGATTAAACAGCATAGGAAAAGGGAGAGAGAACAGACATCTGGGAAAAATAAGCAGCCCTTACTTTGTGCTAGATACTGTTCTAAATGATTTAGATATGTTGATTACTTTAATCATTACAACAATGCACAAGGCCCATGTTGTTACCCTCTCTAAAGAAGGGGAGCACAAAGAGGTTAAGTAACTTCCCCAAAGTCAACACAGTCTATGGGTAGAGAAAATGGAATTGGAACCCAAGTAGTCAGACTCCAGGGCTGACAATGGAATAATGTGACTGTCAGCAGGTGTGAATGAGGGATTGAGAAAGCTGAGCTATCCTGACAGATGCTATAGACTGACTACATCCCCTCAGAATTTGTATGTTAAAACATAACCCCCATTGTATTAGAAATTGTAATTGTATTAGAAATTGGGGCCTTCGGGAGGTGATGAGATCATGAAGGTGGAGCCCTTATATAAGAGACCCCATGGAGCTCCCTGACCATACCCCTGTGACGTAACAGCCAGAAGACAGGACCTATGAATCAGGAAGTGGGCCTTCACCAAATATCAAATCTGTCGGTGCCTTGCTCTTGGACTTCCCAGCCTCGAGAACTATGAGAAATAGATTTTGTTGTTTGTAAGCTACACAGTCTGTGGTATTCTATTACAGCAGCCCCAAGTGAGCTAAGACACCAAGGACGGCCTATCACAAATCCCATTCAGAGTTCAGCCACCTGCAGCCCTACTCTGTACTTTCCATCTCTCTGCTCACACTCATGGGCTCTTCATAAAACATTTCTGAGTGCCCAGCTCAGGCAATCACCCTTCACACAGGTACAACCCCTGCCTAAGCCTTCACATGATAATGTGACCCTATATCATGTCCCCATGGGACCTGACACTCCTGAGAAGGAAGCTCTACAGCCCAGTTAAGGGGTTCTCCGTTCCCCTGATCATACCCACTGCTGAGAGTTCATTTCTGTTTCTGATCAGTTCATCTCTATGGTTTGGTTCTGATGGAGTCCCAGACAGGACATAGCAAGGGGAACATGTCTGAACTTTGATCCCAGTGCCAGGGGTTCAACAGAACCTACTCTGAGAGAGCATGGAGAAAATTGAGAAAAACTGACTTAGTTATCAGCAGGGATGTGCATGGTGCAGTTGGAGGTAGATGCTGAATGGATTCTGTCACTGTTGAAAACTAGACGTTTCAGCTAAGCCAGTAAACTCTGTGGAGCAGATAGTCTAGCCTTATGGCAGTGACCTTTGCCCATGGAAATAGCAACACAAAATATTTTCTTGAATAGATGTATTAGTATTTCCAACCCTGAATATCTAACTTGACAAAATCATACTGTAATGATACATTTTATTTTGTAGACAATATAGCTTTAAATAAACTTTCCTTTCCTAAGAGTTCTAGTTCAGAGGACACAGTAGGAACAGCTCTGGACTTGAGGCAAGTTGCATTGAGGAGTGTAGAGAGCACAGCAATGTGGCCTGCAGAACCCCAGCTGCAGGGATTGTTGGGTTTGGTGGCTCTCAGATGAATCACATTAGAAGATTTCTTCCCATCCAAAGAGATTTACCCAAGGAATATAATCTCCCCAAGGGCAAATTTACCCAATGACTGGTTCACAGCATGGTGGATAAACAGGCCCAGCCTCCTTGCCCCCATGTAGGACAACTCTGAAGGATCATCCCAAATTCTGAGCTGTCTAGGATTCAGGGCCAGAACCTGGATGAAGAGGACCAGGCTCTTGCCCTGCCCAGGCACAGCATTTAAGGGGGCACCAAAAACCTCAGCAATTATGACAGAGAAAATTTTAAGGCAACATATTTTTTAAAATAATGCAAAAATATCAAAGTCTTAAATAAAGACAGGACTCAAGGGTTGAGTAAAGTGAGGAGAGCAAGGTGAGTAGGCAAGGGTAGGGTTGGATTTCATCTTTATTTAAATTGTTGATATGTGGTTCATCATGCATCTTTTTAGATTAGTTCAAATTTTTGTTAATGTTGACTTAAATTAGTATATGTTTTGACTACTTTGTTTTCTGGCACCTCTAAAATTGTGCCTCAAGGCAAGACTTGCCTCACCTTGGTCCTGGCATGACAGGAGTCTGCTGAGGCCTCTCTTCCAGACACAGCATAGTTGAACTTCTCCCCTTCTTCAGTCCTGCCTAATTTTTCACTCCCTTTTAGGAATTATCCCCAAGCCATTCCCCATAAACCTTCTACACAAAAACCTAAGAATGTCAATCTGTTTCCTGAGGAGCCGACCTAGGACAGGCAGACAACCTGGTAATATGTAGGAGGTTTGCAGGGTGGGTATGCCAGAGATGGCCCCTAGCTTACTGCCAGTGTGAGCCTGGGCCAGAGGCTGCAGCCTCCACAGCTCGATCTTTCTCCAGTGTAAAATGGGAACAGCAATGCCTCTCACTCATTTAAAACCCTGGTTTCTGTGAGGAGTCAATGAGCTAATAATCTAGGTAAAAACTTAGTTTAATGTCTAGCAAATAATAGGTTTGGGGGAGGTGTACCCTGTCCTTGAGCCCTTAAACAGACTGAAATAAGCACAGTGGACTCATATTCTTTATCAGTGGACTGCTGATAATCTGACCCACTGCTTCCTGGTAAATTGTGTAATGTGTGAGGTCTTCCTCCTTGATTGTTTCTAAACGTCTGTGATTAGGGACAATTAGGGACTGCTGTGTCTGCCATTCTTCTCTTTTCAGCTGAGGAGGAAGTCTTGACACACCATTATCACCAGGAGACATCACCTGTCAGCCTCAGTCTCAGGAGTCCACAGACTCACTCAGACACACACCAATCTCACTTGTTTTATCTGTATTCCCCAAATGCCTCAGACTGTTTGCTGCTCACTGATAGAGGGATCTGGCATCTCATTCTCTCAATGACCAGAATGAGGTTCTTAAATAGCAAGAACTAAGATATGTGTCATGGATTTCAAGGAAACCAAGAAAACCAAAGAGAATATACAGTCCTCTCCTCCAAGAAGCTTCCAGCATTCCAGTAGGAAAGAGAGAACAAACACACACTCATAAGCACGGACTTCTGCGGGGATGCACCCATCTCCTACTGCCACCTGTCAAAACCTGTCAGGGCCCATGTGACAACTCCTTTGTTAGGCATTCCTCTCTCCTATACCCCCACCCCCGGCCAGAAGGGACCTCTTTACTCTCTTTCTATAGTATGAAATGCTATTCTGACTTCTAGATGTTTGGCTTTAAATTTGCATGGCTGCAACCACTCTCGTACATTTTTAAGGTTTCTGTCTCTTCCATAATGTTTTGTGCAAAACAAACAAGATGCTTAACAAACACTTGGAAAGGAGTGGCTATGCTAGAAAAGGTCAGGAACCACAAGGAAGGAAAGAACAGGTTTCCAGGTGAGATGGTCTTCATGAAGCAGCTTTTGAAGGAATGAAAAACAAGGTTGTCTGGGGTAGGAGTTGCAAACTGGAGCTCCAAGGGCTGCCCTCCACCAACTCACATGTTTGCTGGGCTGCAACAGGGGTGGGGGTTAAAAACAGTATAGGAAATGGAGAAGCCAAAAAACTTACATGTATGACCCATGAACAGGATCTAACGGTGGGGAGAGATGCTGGAGGGAAAGGCCATGCTGGGCAGAGGGAAAGGGGAGAAAAACATGGGAAAACTGTAATAGCATAATCAATAAACTATACTTTAAAAAATCAGAATGCATGTGGCTAGCATATACATTCCCTACTGCATTGCATCTTCCATCACTTCCGGTCTGCTTACAACACTACAGTGCACACCTGGTCCCTAAGGCCACTTCAGTGTGTCTTCTGCTCTGCAGATACTTGTTCGTAGCCAACTTTCATCTCTAGAGTTAGATGGTCCTGGACAAAACACATGCAGATTAAGGTAAATGTGTGTGTTTTACTCCATTTCACAGCCATCTCCCTTAAATGTAGATCAAGACCTTTTCATTCAGGACCAAAAACAGATCTGGAAAGATAAGGGACAGAGCAGCCATTAAGTGCCTACCATATAACAAGGCTTTATTTCATTTAGTCCCTGCAAGCACCTTAAAATTAGGTGTTAGTTATCCCCGTTTTACACATGAGCAAACTGAGGCTCATCGAGGTTAAATAACTTGCCCAAAGCTACAGAGCTGCAAAGTAACGCGGCCAGAATTCATACCTAGGTCTTTGTGTGTCCAACATGCCCCATCTGCCAGGGAGGAGCAGGTGCCCAGAACCTGCATTTCCATGGGCAGAACTGTGGGAGAGAGGGTAAGGCATGTTCCAGGCAGCACAGGGGTTTGCCTGCAAGTAATTCCTATTTATCTGCAGTAAGACTGGCGAGTCATGTGCAGATAATCCAAAAATAGTTTCTAATTTTTCTTGGGATAAATATAAATTTTTGGCAACAGGCACCCTTTTCAAAGTGTGTTTTGATTAGAGTTACATGAAAAGGCATTTGTATTCTCTGAGGATTTGCCAACTAAAGAGCAAAAGGTAACAAAGAAGTGTGCCAGCCTGACCTCCCTCCTCCCACCACAGGACTATGTTCTGTCCACAGAGCTGTTGGCGAAACGACCCTGGTGGTGGTGGGACACCTGGGCTCTGCCGAGTGCCCACCATGCTTAAGCGTGAAACCCAACTCAACCGTCCTCATTTCACAAACACATTTTAGGAAACTATGATCTGCTTGTGTCTTAGCCAACCAAGGTCATGAGGCAAGTTAATAGAGAATTGGGATTCAGAATCTACAGCCCTTGACATCATCTCTTTTCAGTTGTGACTCCTTGCCCTGATCCTAATATTGGACTGTTGCAGAGGCAGGAATTGATATAAAAAGATATTTGCATATGATTCAAAGTACAAACCTGAAAGATGAGGGAAGAAAATGGTGGGTGAGCAATGCTCTGCTCTGAGTCCAGAAACTAGGGTTCCATGAATAATCTACTTCTGAAAACTGATGAGGAGCTCAGGGACTATAATGAGGCAATTTGAGTAGAGTAGCCAGAGCTGAAGTGTGAAGTCAGGCAGATTCATGTGATTTGGGGTACTTAACCTCTCTTGGCATTTCCTTAACTTAAAAATTACTGTGGGAACTCACAGAAGCACCTGGCATTTAGAAAAGATTCAATTCAAATGAGTGGTCTTATTGAGGTTGAAGGGCTAGTCCTTCCAGGTAAATCTGACTTCTGTTGAGTGATTTATTGTTTAGTTTATTGACTTAGTGATTTGCTGGTGGGTCTCTTTTCTTTCTTCCAAATGTCTGTAATAGATGAAAGAGAAATTAATACATTTCCATGAAAATAAAAACAAGATCTATATTCCCTCCTTCTCAGACTCAAACCTATGTCCTTCTGTCCCACAATTAGTTGAAGATGGCAGAATCTGTAGCCCAATGGGTCAGGGCCATGGGAGGGGGAGAAGCAGGAAATGAAGCAACCCTAGACCATCCTCTTCTGGGTACACAGGCTCCAGTAGACCAATGCTGACCCAAACTGTCTAGTGCAAACAGGAGGACCATTCTGGCTGGAAGAGCCAGACTAGTGCGTACCTAAGCTTCTGTCTCTAAGATGAGACCTGAGAAGGCCTGAGAGGTAGTTTACCATTAACATTGTCCTTAACATTCCCTTAACTCAGCCTATAACAAGAGGGTTGTGTTGATACTCGGGAATAACTCAGGAATAGAAACTCAGGAATGGTCAGACAGTATTTAGTAATCCCATTTTATAGATAAGAGAATTGAGACTTGGAAAAGTTAAATGTCTCCTTCAAGTGTACACAGTATATAGTGATAGAGCTGCTATATTAGAAGTGTAAGGGGGGATTGTTTCTATGCCTTGAAACTGTTTGAGGACAGAAGTTATACATCATTTACCTTTGTGTCTTCAGTGCCTAGCAGACAAAAGCTTCTTTGGTACGTATGTGTTGAAGGAATGAATTTCCTACGTATTATGCTATTATGCACGTATTTGAAGAAGTCTAGTGTTATGAATCATCATGCCTTCTCATCCCAAAGAGCATGTGACTTCTGAAAGTCTCTGTAATCAGAAAATAAAGCATGCATAAGGTAGCCAGACAAATATTTATTTAGCCATGTTAAAGAATCTTTTAGTACAAAGTTTGTTCTGCAAAATCATAATTCATCAATCATTTAAAAATCAACTACTTTCCAACTTTCTAAATATAATCAATAGGACTAAATTACCATTCCTTATAAGACATTGAAGTAGCATCACCCAGTGATCATTTTGGCTAAGTGATGCAATTTGATATAATTATGTGGGATTAGGATAAGGAGCTGAGACAACTGATCATGCCATTGGAATTAAAGATGCCAATTTCAGCATTTCCTCTGTGAGAAGCTCTGAGCCCACCATTTCATAGTCCCCTAGACAGTCTGTTTTGAAAGAAGTTTCTTTCAGCCAAAAAAGAAAAAAATCCTTTGTTTCTCATATTAAAATAACTGTATCTGTCCATTATCTTTGACCCCACACCCCTGGATGTTTCACTTGCATTTTCATTCCTATGTGATGTTTCACACTGTTCCATCCATTCCCTTGCCTGGCTCTCTGTAGACGAAAACTCTAGGACCAAGTGTAGGAAGTTAAGGGGAAAGGAGAGGCCAGCTATTTTGTACTATAAAGGAGGGCTGATGTGATTGTTCCTTAGAACTGGGATCTTTACCACCATCAACTAAACATGTGAACTGACAAATAGGAGTGGCTTCACTCCAGAATCCTCTGTTATTCTCTAAGGAATTACAAGAGACCCTGAACAACATTCTAGCAAAACAGAGGCAAACGTGGAATATGAGATGGTGTGGGATGACCCAAGGGAGTGGATTAGTTTGCCAGGGCTACCATTACAAAGTGCCACAGACTGGTGGCTTACACAGCAGGTATTTATTTCTCACAGGTTTGAAGGCTAGAAGTCCAAGACCAAAATGTCAACAGGGTGCGTCTTCATTTGGTCTTTCCTCTGTACATCCTTGATATCTCCGGTGTGTCCTACCTCCTCTCCTTATCAGGACTTCAGTGAGATTGAATTAGAGCCCACAGTAAGAGTCTTGCTTTAATTTAATCACCTCTTTAAAGGCTTATCTCCAAAGACAATCTTATTGTAAAGTACTGAATATAATGGCTTCAACACCTGAATTTGGGGAGGATATAATTAAGCCTATAAGAAGAGGAATGTGTAAATGAACCAAAATCAATTTTTGTCTTCATCACAAATTTTCTCAAGGCAAATTTAGACATTTGGGGCAGAAAAATGAAAAATGAATATGTTTACTAAGAACATTTGTATGCTGATAAATATTTAGCAACCATCTGTCAGAGAGGGAGGAAGCCATGATTTACAGTGTTTGTCAATTTCTGTGGTGTATATATTCCTACCATCTATTTCAGGTTAGCCCTGCAGTGTCACTGAGCATGGAGTTGGGAAGAGAATCAAACAGTCAAACCTCATAAGCCAGTGTGAGCTGGCACCTGTACACTTGCAAACCATGGGAAGGTATACAGATGTTGTGCTAGCAAGATTCCTCCTTGCCATAGTTGTCTCTAGTTTGAATTCCTCCTTACTCCCTCCCTGAAAGCTACTGGATTTCTAATCTGGCAAACTAAGGATCTGAAAATCTAAACATTTCCCTTTTCCTTTCACCTGGACCTGAAATATTTTAGTACGAATACACGTAGAACCATCTGAGATCTATGTATTAGGCAAATCATTTGTAAGAGAGATCCTCAGGGAAAAGCAGTAGAAATGTGAAAATATTCAATAATCTTCAAAAAAGGAATTGATCTGGTAAATCAAAGTCGATATCCCTATTTCAGTAACAGTTATTGAAATAATCCTAGGCAACCAGATTTCTAATATGTATTTTTTAATGTTCTACAGGAGGATTTTCACTAATGAAGCTGCTCCTGAGAAGAAAGCCATCTGACATATGAAAGTACTTATTGGTGATTTTAAAAATGACAGAGATACTTTTAAAAGTGGAATAAGTGCAGTACATAGCAAAAGGATTCTGTATGAAAACTGGATAATTTAATTACAGTACAAGTTTAAGAAGTTTCCCCATAACTTGGAGTATAAGACATTAAAACAATGAAACATTTAAAAGATGAAAAACATGGGAGGAATGATCCAGAAGGTCTAGTATTTTTATAGAACAAGAATTCCAGAAAGAGAGATCAGAGTAGTCAAAGATAATAAAAGTATTTTCAATAATAAAAGTATTAAAGTAAAATTATTTCTGAACTAAAAAGTGTCATGAGTTCTTTCACTATGTACCATATCCATTAAATGAATTGAGACACATATCAAGGCATATCTTGTTTGCATTTTTTTAAATTCAAGTGTTGGGGAGTTGTGAAATCCCATTAGCATCCAAAGATTTTTTTAAAATTACCTGCAAAATAAAAAAGTCAATTCTACATCAAACTTTTCCTTTGCAACACTAAAAACCAGAAAACAAATCTGCATATTTTAAATGAGAAAATATTGCAACATACAGAAATGTTCTTCAATATGCAGACTTTAAAACTACACCAATACACTTACTCCTGCAATAAAGACCAGAGAAAGTGATTTCACAAAAACAAGTAAATAAAATTGAAAAAAATAATGCAAGATTGAAGAGGGCAAACTACAAATAAATGGTGATGAGGAATTAAAACAGTAATATTTTGACTAGAGTTAAGTTTAATATTTTGGTTAAAAAGAGTTTTAAATTGAATGTAAATGTAAAAATAATTCTTTTAAAAATACTGTATAGTGAAAAAATAAATGGTTTAAGTCTGATTATTAAGTCTTCTGGATTTATTATTCTTGGTCATTTCAACAAAAAACTAGAAAGGGGAGAGTACAGAGATTAAATTAGACTCTAAATTGAAAGAAAGAATCAGAGAATGTATTCCAGAAGGCATGCCAATTAACCAAGTCCTGGAGAATGTCAAGGTGAGGAGAAGGAGAATATTGTCCCTAACAGAGGGAACATGTAAATGAAAGATCATGGCATAAATAGAAAAACATATGTTCAACTTGCTTTAAAAGATACAATATAATATTAAAAGACTAAAAAACTAAGATATAGAATTTGAAAATCACTATAGAAAAGAAAAATAGAAAGAGAAAATTAAGAACTATGAGACATAGAAAATCAGAAAGCAAACAAGATGAGAGAAATAATACTAACCAAATAATTTATTACAATAAACATTAATGGGTTAAACCTCTCCCATTCAATGACTCTGGAATTGAATCAGATTGAAAATCCAAATTGTGTTTTTTATTAGATAAATATCTAAAGAAAATGACATAAAAATTAAAATAAATTGATATACAAACAAAAAATGCAGGGATAGTAATACTAGCATTAAACAAAGAAGAATTCAAGGCAAGAATTGTTTAATGACACAAATTTATGTACCTGTTACTGTTGCCTCAGCTGTAAAATGATGCAAATTATAAGGTATAATTAGAAAATAATGGAAAAAATAATAAAAATAAGTCCTGTTTGAATATAAAGCGAGATGATGCTTAAAAGTACTTCAACAATGCTGCCTGGCACATAGAAAGGGTTAAATAAATGGTAGTTAAGTAAAACTTATGAGGTATCATTGACCAATACATGAGATTTTTCCTTAAAACCCTCCTTCGACCTCCATCCTCATTTCTACAGTTCTAGTACAGTATCTCATTATATTTCCACTGGATTACAAAGATAAGCCCCTAACAGCTCTCCCTGTCTTTGGTTATATGCACTTCCAACCACCGTGCCCAGATTAAATGTCTTAGAACACTATTCTTAGTATGTTACTCTTGGGCTTAAAATGTATATATAAGATGAAATCCAAATTTCCCAGCTTGTTATCAAAGCCTCTAAAATCTGCCACAACCCTACCTTTATTTACAGGCTTCGGCTGGACTCCTCCCAATGTGAACTTTTTGTTCCAAGAATATTTACCTTTTCAATAGCCCTGAAATATGTTTCCATCACTCTGTCCCTGTGTCTTTGTTCACGCTTGAAACTTCCTTCCATTTGTTTATTTTCATGTTGACTGTTGACTTTCTGCTCCCACCATCAGGCCCCAAAATATCTTCCTACTCCTCCTTAAATGTAGCCTAGCTTGGTCCAAAAACAATAACAACAACAAACCTTCATCTTCTGACATCCAAGGAATTAGGTGCCATACTTTAATATTTAAATAAATCCTCTTTTGTGTCATTATTGATCATATACCACCAAATTTTGGTGTTGATTGTAAGATAAAGCATTATTTATGAACTATTAAGAAAAGAACTGCCAATTACAGTGGACATTTCACTGATTTTTAAGGAGCATTACTCTTTGGGTGATAGTAAAAGATGGAAAAATGTCCATAAGATCAATAAAATACAGTAGGCATCTCATATATTCATTCATTTATTGATTCAATAAATGTTTCCCTATTGCCCACCATCTGCTCAGCACTGTGCAGGTAGTATCACCAAAGAATACCAACCCTGACAAGGCAGTTACATTCTAGTTCACAAGGGGGAGCCCCAAAAAACAGAATTATCTTCTGAAGGACAGGCCCTTTTAGTACAGTTTTCCCCCACTAGTTGAGTTTCTAGGAACACATCTGTATTGGTGCACCAACTGGCATTGTGAGAGGCTGCATTCACTCCAGTGAATTTTTTTGCAAACTCTTTCAAGGTATTTACCTATTTCATGATGGGTGATTTATGAGCACACCTGCCCACACCACTCTGTGTTCAGCAGTTTTTGACCAAAAATGGCATGACCCCTGTGCTCCATTCTCCTTATTCACCCAATCTCACCCTGAGGGACTTTATTTTGTTTCCCTGGATGAAAAAAGTCGTAAAAAAAAAAACATTTTGCTGATGTGGAAGAGTTAAAACAAACAAACAAACAAAATGACAAAAGCAGTAAAAGGCATCAAAAGCAATAACAAAAGTGTTTTGAGCAGTGGAAATAATGTCTCGATAGGTATATTGCATCAAATGGAAAGTACTTTGAAAATGGCTGAAGTTTAAACTCCTAAGAATAAATACACAATTTTTTATAAGTAAATTCTGGTTTTGGGGGGTCCCCCCTCTATAACTCTGCTGCACACATGACTTTTACCTTCCCCACCCTCACCATACCCCTGCCCGAACAAAAGGATGGTAAGGTCTTTAAAAGTATAAATTAATGTCTCATATTTTACCTTACATGGGAGGTAGCATTTTTCATATTTTGCACATAGTAGGCACTCAAAATATTCAGTGAGCGCAGGGATAAATGAAAGGAAGGAACACATAGTATAATAAAGTCAGTTCTAAGTTCAGACACAAGAGAATATATGGTCTGTTGTAACTAGCTAGATGTCAGCCTCTTGAAGTGAACGCCTTTCACTACCTCACAAAACACAGGGAAAACATTCACAACGTGTGGAATGAAGAAATCCCACTATGTAGATGTGACCGAGAGCTGTCCCAAGCACTCTCCTAGTGAAACAAATGAGCACAGAGGACTATAATGAATGCATTATTCACACTGCTTTATTAAATTAATTTCTCCCCAATTATTTAAAACAACAAATCTGCAGATCTTTGTCATTTACTCATTAAGATTTCTGGTTTTCACTGTTTATGGGGTACCCTAGAATCCATGATGTCTAGAAATTTGCCATTTTCCTAAGAATTCCATCCCTTGGGATATTACCAGGCAAAAGAAAGTCACCAAGCAGGGAGTGAGCACTGTCTGCCAGCCAGTATTTCTGCATCACAGCACAGCTGTGCCCTTGTCCACTTTACCATTATTCCAGAAGCTGAGGATTCTTGAGGCTGCAGGATGTAGCCCTAGAGAACGCCAAAGGCCCATTGTGACTTTGATGAGCAGAGGCTCCTCACTCTTGGAAATTCATCCTCTTTGCCTCCTTGGAGAACTGAATGGGGAGAGAAACAGGTGCCCAAGTTGCTCATTCATTCAATCGATCAACAAGCTTGTAAAGAGATTTACAACGGATCAGGCTCGGTGTTAGACATTGGAGCACATACAGCATGGTATACACTCTGAAGTGAATGCAATGCTCCCTTCAATTTGAACCAAGTTTCTTATGACTTTTATAGTTTTAATTGTTTTATCTTGTTTTTCATTTTGATCCTCACAACCACTCAGTATAATAGCCAGGAAACTTGTTGGTCCCATTTTACCAATGATGAAAGTGAAGCCCAGGAAGATTCAGAGAATTGCCTACATTCAAATGGCTAGGAAGGTCTCCCAATTTTAGCCCTCTGGACTATAAATCTAATGCTCTTTGCAGATTATACATGTAGAGAGTCAGGAATATTAATAGGGTGGATGGAATTTCAGAGTAATCCACATAAGTCCTGGATGATATTCCAGAAACAGCAGTCCGCTCTCCCCCACTCCAAACACAAAAATCAAAGGATCATGCCAAAGACAACTGACTGAATTGAACATCTAAAGATCAAAATATAAAAGATATGGAAAAGCTTCTGTGCAAGCTGAATTAGCAATGGAAAATGATGGGGAAATTTTAACAGTCCCTGCATGTTCCACCTAACCCTCTGTTCTTGTCCGTGGCTGGACCCTGACCACGGAGCACCAGCTGGAATGAAGAGGGTCTGGGCCCAGCTCAGGGCTGTGTTTTGACTGCAAGTTGGCAACCCACAAGGCTGGGCCCTCAATCTGTCCTCCCATATGACACTGGCCCACTTCAGCTGGCTGAATTATTTAAATATTATACAATACTAGTTAATAGATACAACATATTGAAAGTTTTACAATCAAATATTTATGCTGCTAGAAAACATTTTACATGATCTTTAAACAGCCATGTCATCTATTTATTTTCATTCTCTGATCTTTCTGTTTTGTATCAGAATCGGAGAATTTCGCCTATTTACCCAGAAGTAAATATTATGATGGAAACATTGGGCGGCTCAAAAGTAGACTTAGTAAAGTCCAGAAGTGTTTTTTGTTAGTGTCAATTGCACAACAGCCCCTGCAGGGTAATAAATTAAGAAATTTCTTTAGGATGCTTGAAGCACGAAGATTAATATTTCATGGCTAGATGCTGCCTCTACCTGCCTTTGTCACCTTGATAGTCCAGCCTAATCATTCTTTTTGGCCATTGATTCCTTTTCTGAAGTAGAGAGACCTCTGGGGCAATGTGGGCATGGGCAGGTGGCTTCCATCTAGGGAGTACATTTAGTACTGAACCTTGGGCTGCAAGTAGGAATTAACACTTGATGGTCTGAAGTCTCTCATTTGGCAATCAAAGAGCTCCCAGCCCTCCCGTTGGCCTCCTCTGTTTTTGCCAGATACTCTGAACTTCTGAGCACTTTTCCCTCCCTCTGTTCTGTGTTGCTGCTTTATTAGGCCTCAGAAGCTACTGAAAAGCACAACTTATCTCTACTCTGTAAAGGGTCCCACCAGAATCTTCTCTTATCACTGATTCAGAGAGAAAGACCCTCCTTGAATGTCAGGGTTTTTTCCATGTCATTTCCAAAGAACACTCTTAAAGGCACAGGGAAGATGCCAGAACATCCAAGGGCCAGAAAGCACCATCTTTAAGATAAGTCTTGACTCCATTTTCTGACTTCAGAGCTCAAGATCTAATGTCTGCCCCTTGATTTCAATTGGCTCTTCTGTGCTCTTTATCCCTTGAATTTCATTCCTTCACTCATATACAGTTTTCCAAACTCTGGCTAAACTCTCAATCAGCATCGTACTTCTGTCTCATTCCTCACTTTGGAAGCTGAATAACCTGTAGCTCCCTGCCCTCACTGAGTCCAGAGTGGGTATTCATCAATTAAGTGTGGTAACTGAATTATTATTTTACTTAATTATTATTTTTACTACTTGTAGTGCAGTGTCCTGACTTTCTCAAAGACCTCTCAGGTCCTGGTTTTCCCAGTTGCTCTCCACAACCAGCTTGGTTGTTTCCAAGTCATTATCCTAACATTCCCCCTTAATCAGTGGTTCACAGCTACAGGAAGTCAGGGGAAGTAAGATATGTGAACAGATGAGAAAGAGAGAATAAAGAGAGATTGGGGGTAATGCAGGTTAGAAAATCCATGCTTTTGAAGAAATTACTCATTATATTAAAAATGCATATCCAGTAAATAGACCACAAAGAAAAGAGGTTTTTCTCTAACCACCCCCCTTCCCCGCCCCCAAAAAACATGATAAAAATGAGATGGAAGTTTGAAAACTGGAAAAAGCAGCTCTGCCTGGGTCACAGAAGCCTTGGTTCAAGTCCCAGTGTGAGGACCTAGACACGGTCCATTTCCACAGGTCTCAGCTTCCTTGTCTGCAAAATGAGATGGTCCAGTGGACTCATTTGACAAATACTCAGCAACCACTTATTGAGCACCTACTATGTTCAAGGCATAGTTCCAGGCACTGGGATTAAAGAGGAACCCGGGAGAGGCAAGATCCTAGTTCACATTGCAATCATGGAGAAAAAAAAAAGACAAGTAGATGACTTAGATGAAATCAATTCTTTTCATGATAGGGAACTTTAAGAAAACAAAACGTAGAAACTGATTTTAAAAAAGTGTTTTGGAAGAGTGGGCTACCTAAAGTAAAAACGTCAGAGAAGGCTTTTCTATGCAGGTGTCCATGTATGTGAATGGGGTCCGGGTGTGCAGAGGCCTGGACTGAGGCAAAGACACAGTGAGGGAACTGAGCATGGGGTGTGTGTGGAAAGGAGAGGTCAGTGTGAGTGGGGGTCAGTAAACAAGGAGAGACTGGGGCAGGCAGGGGCCAGGCTTGGAGAGCTTTAAGCCCAGCGAGGAGCAGATGGCACATGAAAATTGGGCAAATTGAAATTTCATTAAGAGCGATATTTACCAAGATGTGGGTGGAGCAGGAAAACCACAAAGTACAACACCATATCCCCAGGGCTAGAAATAGCAAGACACCTTGATCACTCCTCCTGCTGTAGGGAGAGGATGGAGTGGTTCCCAGGAGCCACAAGGAGGCTGCTGAATGGGGAAGACTGGTGGGGTCAAGGGACCCTGGGAAACAAATGCCCTGGCCTCACTCTCCCACCTCACGCTAAGCCATGCCAGAGCTCCCCATGGGCTGACCATAGTGGCCAACCTGCCCATCACCTCCCATATCACCACTCTCAAGTGAAGGGTAGGACGGAGGAAGAAGGAGAAAAAAAGAAAAGAAGTTATCAGAAGATACCCAGAGTGGCCATAATAAGATGTTTGGTTTAATTCTAAGGGCATTGGTTAGCTACTTGAATTTTGAGCAAGAGAGTACTTTAAACTAATTTATGTTAAAAGAGTCAATCTAGCCCTGGCTGGTGTGACTCAGCTGGTTGGAGCAGTGTCCAGTAACTGAAAGGTTGTGGTTTGATTCCTGGTCAGTGCACATACCTTGGTTACGGGTTCAGTCCCCAACTGGGGTTAGATCCCCAGCTGGGGTGTGTACAATCCCTGGTCTGGGCACTTATGGGAGGCAACCAATCGATGTTTCTCTCTCATATCTGTGTTTCTCTCTTCCTCTCTTTCTAAAATGCAATGAAAAAATGTCCTCTGGTGAGAATTGTTTTTAAAAAGAGTCAACCGGGCTTCTGTGTAGAGAATGGATTTTAGAGGGATAAGGGCAAAAGTTGGGAGAATATTTAGGAGGTTATCACACCAACTAAGTAAGAAATGCATGCTGCTGGGGTCCAGCATACTGGCTGAAGATACAGAAAAATGCATGAATTTAAGATAGACATTGGAAAAATGATATTTTAAGTTCTGTTGTTGCCATGGGCTTAACAAATCCCTTCTACTAACCTGGTGTCTTCTGGAATGTCGCTGCACCAGTGCCAACTAGTGCTGCTTTTACAGGGCCAAGTGCAGGGAGATAAACTCACCATCTCTGTGCTGTTTTCGTTTACAAGAAGGGAAGAGAAAATCAAGAGTTTTTCAAGCTCTCATGTAGAAAAATGATTTGTCCAGTCAACCTGATAAATAACTAAAAGTAAAGTCTTCTAGTTTTATTGTTGGCATTATCATAAAGAACATGCTGTGCTTGTTATCTGGTTAAGGGGTTTTTATTCTTTGTGGTGTTGAAGTGAGTTATAATCTTTAGTAAACAAATAACGTCAGTAATTTTTAAATTCCACAGCCATGAATGTAGATTGTTATTGTTTTTCACTCTCTCTCTCTTTAGTGATACTTTTGTCAGACATCAGAAATGCCTTTGTTGTGTTCCCACATGTGGTATCATTTCCAGCTAAAGAGTTGAGGCTGTTTCTAAAAATCCACCAGTGTCTCTTCAAGGGTCAGCCTACACCATTGACGAGTGGCTTGAGGGATGGTGTTATAATATCAATCCCAAACCATTACTTCAATCCTGGGAAGTGCCAGTGTCCCATAAATAAACCTGGGTAGATTATTAAATTCATATTCTTATCTACGGTGGGCCTAGCATGGAAGGTGGTCACAGACAAAATTGTGGAAGAGTTGTTTTGTCATTCTGCACAAAAATGACTTAATAAATATTATTTAGGGGATTGATAATTTTGTAAAATGTATATGTAAGGATAACAACTCCTCATATTTTTTTTAAATAAAGAACAAGTATGTGAGTACTTCACAGGCACCTGAGGTCAGGTAACAGCCCTGCCACTTAAGCGGGAAGATATTGATCGAATAGCTCTACCTCTCTAAACAGGTCTGCTTAGAGCAGGGGTCCTTGGGAAATATTTTTTCAGGACCCCTGTCTACATAAATAATTTGAGTAATTCAAAATCAGCATGTGAACACCATCTGGCAACCCAATAACACACCTGTCAGAGGAAGTTACCCGCTCCTGAGGCAGCCTTCCCGGAATCAGCACTGGTTGTGAGACCTCAGGGCAGCCCCTCAGGCTCCAATTCTGGAGCTCCTTTGGGCATCTGGTCGACCCCATCACAGGCGTTGGAGAACAACCCAAAGGAGAGAAACGAAGACCAGGAAGTGTGTCCCACACTATCGGACTTGGGTTCGGAGCACCTAGCCCAGATGGTATAGCTGACCTCCACAGTTCACAGGTACCACAAGAAGACTTAGATCATTCCAAGGGAGGCACTCCAGAGCACAGGAGGTCCCTGAGAGGTGGCATCTGGGGTGATGCCCCTGATCCAAGGATGACACTGTCTTTTATAGTTCCCTATCTGTAAGATGGGAATAAAACTGTGCCTACTTCCTGAGGCTATTGTGAATATCACATGAAATAATGAAACCATTCAGATCCCTAGTCTAGCATAAGCATTCACTTAATATCAGCTAATGTGGTGCATACATGGATGTATGTACAAACACATATACATTAACATGTCTATGGCAGTCCAGATTCAAGAAATTTTTGACAATTGATGTGTGTATTAGCATTTAACACTTGGCTTTACTTTCTGTCTTCAAAATCATGAATCATCAAACTCTACAGAGCAAAAACAAACAAACAAACAAACAAAAAGAAAAAGAGGACACAAAACCTTTAGAATCATTAGGTCTAACTTCACAAAGTTCTACCCAAGTAGATAATAGTTTACAGAGTTTTATCTTTCCAAATAGGGCAAAAACAAAACTTCCAAAATCTAAATGCCTCAAAACCAAATATCACTGTTCTCATTATTATGATCAACGTAAGCATGGGTTATCACACACTTACACTTCCAGTGGAATCTTTAGAAAAAACTCAGATGCCCACCCGTCCAAACCTGCACTCAAGGGTCTGACTGTGGTGTCTCTGGCATGTTGCCCCTCCTGCAGCTCCATGTCCATTCTCCAGGCATAGATTTCACGCAAGGACAACCAGGTCTGATATACCTGGAGGCTGTTTAAAGCATGCTGACTTTTTTCCCCACACCTGCTTTGGAATCACCCTGGCTATTCCCACCACAGCAAATAGTCATTTCCCAGAGGACTCTAATATGTAGCATGCATAGAGCACTTTAAAATATACAAGGTGCTTCTCTGCACTTTCACTCTGCCCATAAATGGGTTTGTTGAGGGACACTCACGATTGCCATTGCTGCCGTCGCCACCACCGTGAGTTCATCACCAGGGATGTCCTTCAGTGGGAACTTCCCAGGTACCAGGCTCTGTTCTGAGGGCTTCCTATGGACTTATTGACTCCCTGAATCTTCTCTAGAACTTTATGAACTAGATACCCTCACCTTACAGTTGAGGAAACAGAGGCACAAAGAACAGAGCAGTTAAGTAACTTGCCCTGGGCCACCCAGGTAACAGCAGGTGGGGCATCTGGCTATAGAACCCACATCCTTCGCATAGCCAGCCATGGTGCTGCCCCTGTCCCTGCAGGCCAGAGGAAGGATTAACCACCAACAGCGCCATGTTCAACAAGCTTCTTTCCAAACCTAACCCATCTGCCAATATGTACATTTTATTGGGTCTTGTAGGATTCTCCTCTGGTCAAGTTTAATAAGTGTTCTGTCAAACACACTGGAATGTACCCCAGTTTCATGTGTTGAAAACTTTAGACACACAGTTACCATTCTTTAGCTTTAAATGACAATGTAACAAAATCCTGGTTCTTGTGGTTTCATTTTTTTTTTTATGGCATGGGTCAGTACCGAGGTCAGTTTGTAATAAAGAATTTTCCAGAAGAAAAACAAAAATTGGCCATATACTGTAAGAAAATACTGCATGTGCCAGGAAGCAATGTAGAGATGTTTAAATTTCCCCTGACATGAATACTGACCACTGGAGAGGAATAAAAAACAAACAAACAGAAAACACCAGTCAAAGGCAGTGTATAACCAGAGGGGGAACCTGAGCAGGCTCAGTGTCACCTGTCAAATGAGAGGCTGAATGAGCTTGTGCAAATGATAATCACCCAGAAGCCTTGAGATGCAAGCCTGGTCTCGCCTCTACCTAGAGGGACGCCTCCCCACGAATCAGTGATCTTCTCTCCCACATCAGATACTCCGGCTGTCAAAAGTGTCTCAAATGCTGCACGGGACTGCTCTGAGGGTCACAGAGGAACATATGCACAATGGGGCTTAAGAAGCTAAAAGGACATATGCCATTGGAGAAAAGAAGCATGACAACAGTGCAAGTGTAGAACAAGAAAATCTCCTGGGGCTAGGGGATGAGTAAGCGGAGCACAGAGCATCTTAGGGTAGTGACAGGACTGTGTGGAACACTGTAGTAATGGACCCACATCATTACACATTGACCCAAAGTCACAGAATGTTCATCACCAAGAGTGAGCCCTACTGGCAACTGTGGACTGCGTGTGATTATGGTGTGTTAGTGTAGGCTCATCAATTGTAATAAGCGTACTTCTCTGGTGAGCTGTTGATAATGGGGAGGCTGTGCCTGTGAGGGGCACAGGTTATATGGGAACTCTCTGTGCCTTTCTCTCAATTTTCCTGTGAACCTAAAAGTGGCCTAAAATTTTTTTAATAAAAACAAATCTTTTAAGAAGAGGCATACCAAAGTTTGCAGCCCCTGCCTGGGTAGCACATGGGTTTAAGTCTGAGAGGTGCTGAGTCGACTTCTATAAAACTGGCATATCCATTCAAACTATATTCATAAAAAGAAATTTTGCTGCAGAAGCATTCAGTGGATCTGAATGGCTCGTGGCCATTTGGTAAACTGAATGATTTTTTTTAAGGTACCTTTTGCTGAGCACTGGTTTCCAGAGACTGCTGAAAGGATTGCTGCTTAACAAGCCCCCACCAGGAATTTTCTTTATTGTTATCGTAGTTGGATTTAATAGCACTTGGAATTCTCCCTTTTCAGACATTCTCACTTGGAATGTACTAACTTGAACAGTCAGATGTCAGTTTTAGCTAAGTTGTTCTAATTCCCTGAGAGAGCCATGTTGTTTTCAGAGAGAGAGAAATACTCTTCCCAGACAGAGTCCTCCAGAGCTGAAAACTCTCCTCTCTGACTCACAGCCCTGGAGGTGTGGGCTGAGGTGAAGAGGCAGTTTGGAAAGCTGTTGAGCAATTGTGGTCCACTAAGTAGTGGCAGTGACCCTCCCCCACCCCCAGCCCCTACTGCACGCTGGGGTAGCACTTCACCATTCCTTAGCCATAATAGGCATGCCGGGTTAATGAGACAAGACATGCATGATTTGTGAGGTCACCTGAAGCAGGTCAGGGATTTATGGGCCTCCATTCTGTTTTCCGGGGAGCGGGGGAGATGGCAGGCATGCTCACAAAGGGAGGAGTTAGGAAACAGAATGTGACCACTTGCACACACACACACAGGTTTGGAAGAGAAAGCAGACTCCCAGATCAGCTCACACTTTATGAACCGCAAGTGGTTTCATCATCATTTCTGGAAAGTGTATAATATTGTAGCAGTCCCTGAATGGAGCGAATCAGAACAAACCAATCCCTGCACTCCAGGCACCATCCAACAGCCCCTGTTGCATCTAGTCTTTGGAAGCCACATGTACGATGCCTTGGTAAATACAAAGAATGTAAGACACAGCCAAAGCACTCAAAAAATTATAATCTATTTGCAGATGAAAAGATCAAAACCAAGAAAACTATTTGATATATAATAATTTGAACATGTTACATCAAAAGGCAGCTTATTATATGAGTAATATAAAAATTAGCAAAGTAGACTTAAAAGGAAAAAACAGATAATGAGCTATAGACATAGATGAAAACAATATGTTTGTCTCCCAGTAGCCTATAAACTAGTGGAACGATATTCATATTAAGAAGCCATCAAACTCTGGCTGGTGTGGCTCAGTTTGTTGGAGCATCATCCCATAAACCAAAGGGTTGCAGGTTCAATTCCTGGTCAGGACACAGGCCTAGACTGCAGGTTCAATCCCCAGACAGGGCATGTACGGAAGGCAACCAAACAATGTTCTTTCTTGCATTGATGTTTCCCTCCCTTCCTTCTCCTCTATCTAAAATAAGCATGTCCTCCGGTGAGGATAAAAAACAAAGTCATTAATAATACCCCTCAACAAATGCAGTAACAGGAGTACCTACAAGATACTTTTGGTGGGAAAGCAAGGGCAGTGCAATGAGCTCTGCCTGGGCTGTCAGGGAAGGTTTTCTGAATACAGTGAAGTCTGAGCCAGGTTTTGAAGTATAGGCAGGGCAGAGAAAGGCAGAAATGGCGCTGGGACAACTGGTATGATTGATTCAAACCCTGTCAGAATGCACACTCCTTGTTTCTGATCTTCACTCCTCCTCACTGTGACTGTCTCAGAAAGACACAGAGAGAGACTGAAGAGACAATACGTGGATGCATGACTTTTTAACACAGTGACCCTGCCCTCCAGCACATGTGGCCCAACCTGACAGCTTTAAACTGGAAGTATCAAGTTGTATTCTTTTTTATTGAGCAGGATTGAGAACAAGGACATTCAAAGAGAGGAGGAAAAGATGAGAGGAGCTGCTGGCAGGCAAGGCAAGAAGGAGATGGTCAGATACTTCCAACTGAAACTACTTTCTTTACATTTGTTTGATTTAAGTCTTTGTTTAAATTAGGCAAAAGTCCTTTTATACTCATTTTCACTAAAAAACAAAAACAAAAAAACAAGTTGTATGAGGGTGACTCCCATGAGTTCCGTGTGAGGTTTCATTGCGTTACTAGTGTAATGATGACACTGGGTGTCTGGTTTGCTGGGAGTGTGGGGGTACCTGTCACTGTATTCATAGCCCCTCAAGGTCCATCCAGGATTGTATCTTCTTTATCTTTGTAAACCCTACAGTGCTAAGATACCTTCTGTGGTTGATAAACTTTTCCAGAATTGAAACAAGCTGACAGACTGAAGTTGAATTCCTTAACTAGGTAATTCCCTAACAGGTGACCTGGAAGTACTTATTTCACCCTTGCTCCTGGAGTCTAGATGATGCTTCTTGGAGACCAGAGCATAGATTTCATAGCAGGGCCACAAAACAGAGCTGCATGAGTCTCCCTCAGTTTGCATACATTTTCTTAGCCCCAGAGATGGATTTAGATTTACCGTGACATTAATGAAGATTAAGCTTCAGGGTTCCCCCCAACCCCTCCCACTTGTACTGGCACTGTGGGTGCTGAGAATAGCTTGGAGTTCTAGTGAGTTCCAGGTGGGAGGAGGAAGCCAGAATGCAATTAGGAAACATGTCTGCATTCTCATTTCTGGGCAGTTGACTGAAGGATCTTATGAAAAAGGAAATGAATCATCCAATGAAGTACAGTTCATTGTACTTCAATCTATCATTCTAAGTCAGTGTTCAAACTTACACTTCTCATCACATTTGTAATTTTGCACTTGTTTTATGAAAGGTCCCCAATTGTATAAGGCTCAGGTCCCACAACCTGGATCTGCCCCTGGTTTACTGATACTGTGTCTTAAAAGTTACTTTTAAATTATGGATAGGTGCTCATATCTTTTAAAATCAATACATTGAACATTATAAGCTGGATTTCCAGTGTGTTTGGGCAACTGGAGGGGACCATGAGTGTCTGTTGTCCCTCACAAAAGGCTACAGTCAGCTGGAGCCAGGTTGTGGCTGGCCCACAAGGACGGGCCGTGTGCTGAGAGTTTGCTGTGTACACCCTCTCCCCACCAAGTTTTCTCTAATTCTGCTCCTGTCATCTACATTTGCAAACCTTTCTCTTTACTGTATAGACATATACCAGGGCACTTGCCAAAGTGACTTGCAAGGATCCCTCACTACATTATCAATGAATGGGTGAAAGAGAAACAAATATTCCCCTGAACACATGAAAGCAAAAAGAGAAGAAATGCTCATAATGACATGTGAAAGAAAAAAGAGAAACAGACAAGAGGTAATACCAGGAACAGGCATTTAGGACCAGAAGATGGAGAGACCCAAGAAGATGGTGATGACCTTGGGCGAGGTGAGCATCTTGTGCTCAGAAAGGGATAGCTGGAGCAACAGAGGTGAGCTGTCTGTCCCTCAGCTACTGTCCCCTGCTCTGTTACCTCATGGCTGACCTCATGCTGACCCATAAGGAAGTCCACAAGGGGTTTGAGTTCAAGTTGACAATCCTGATCTGTGCTACAGATACACCTACATACAGCATCACTCCAAGTTGGTGGAGGGCCAAGGATCACAGCTGTGGAAGGCAAAATTCTCAAGTCACCCTCAATGAGTTACACCCTTGTATAATCCTTCAGCATGGGATGGGCTGTCGAAGGAGACACATAACACTATCCTTACTAGGTGGTGTTACCTGGTTGAAGTAAAGAGATTTTGCAGGTATCATTAGGGTTCCTAATTATGATTTTGAGTTAATCAAAAGGGAGCTAATCCTGGGTGTGTCTGACTAATCTCAGACGAGCCCTGTAAAAGAGACTTTCCTGAGGCAGATTCTCTGGCTGGCCCTGAGGAAGCATCCATGACCAGCTTTAGAGTTGCAAGGAGCTGAATTCTTCCAACAGCTAGTGAGCTGGGAAGAGGACCCTAAGCCTCTGATGGGACCACAGTCCCAGCCAACACCTTGATTGCAACTTTGTGAGATCTTGAGCAGAGGACCAGCTAAGTCAAGCCCGGAACCCCGGCCCATGGGAAAATAAGCACATGTGCTGTCTTAGGCTGGTAATTTGTTAGACAGCCAGAGATAAGTGATGTCAAAGGACAGGAAAGCCATAACAAAAGAGAAGGTGCCAGGATTGCTTGAAATCAGTAAGAACAGTTGGAGGTGAGAAGAGGGTAAAGACAGGTACTTTAGATGTGCCAGGAATTGTTCTGGGCGCTCCAAATGTGTTATTTCATTTACACTTTCCAACTTTTCTGGAGAGCATTTCTAACTCCAACTTACATGAAGATGCTCAGTGTCTCACAGGACTTTAATAACTCACTCCAGGTCATGGTGGTAGTGGAGACTCAAATGAAACTCCCCCTGCTGCTAGACGGTCCTGTGTGTCCCTACATCACATCCAGGCTCACTGCAGGTCTCAGGAGAGAAGGTCACAGGGTAGCAAGGCAGAGAAGTGCTGCTGAGGTGATCAATCTGATGTAGGACAGAGCCTGGTGGCCAGCTCTCACATTGGCCTGCTGCTCCCAATGCACCGCAGGCCATGCTGTTCCCCTTGGGAACATCCTCATCAAATCCCACTAAAAATTTTTTTTTCTCAAAAAATGCCTGCATAGAGAGGGAGAAGGATGAGCTTCTATATGAGCATATTTATATCCATGGAGATTTCATGCAATAGGGGGTATAAATCCCAGAGGGCAGCTCCACAGTATGATGGGAAAATTCAGGAAGTCTATGATTACCAGCATTTCCCAAATGCACTGAAAAAAGAAACTTGCTTCCCTATACACATGTGCACTTGCACACATGCAGGCTTTAGAGGAAAAAACAATGAACTCCTGTCCAACTCATCTAGGTCATGCAGACCCTCATATTCAATGCTGGCTTCAGCTGTTTTTATCACAACTTTCACTGAGAAAACAATTCTCTGCCAAGCTGCCTTCTTCTCATCTCCACAGTCCTCAGGATAACAATCTGTTTGGATTTCTTTTGTTTTTAAAGTTGCACAGAATAGTTTTTTCTCTACTCAGATAATTCAGCAATGTTCCTTATCCCACCAATCTGTTCCCCACCCAAGACCTCCCTGCCACAGGCATCTCCAAGCTTGCCAGGGTTCCTTCAGGCTCCTGTGTATCCCCATGGCCAAACCTCCTTCCACTTGACCTGTTTTCATTGAAGACCAGAAACCTGGGGATTGACTGAGGACAAGAACATTCTGGTTTGAAAGAGGGGTCATGCTGTCTCACAGGCAGAATAAAGCCCCCTCTTCCCATGTTAACATCTTAATCCCAGGAGTCTGTGACCATGCTGAAGTACATGGCAAAAGGAAATAAGGTAACAAATGGTAGTGATTAAGGTTGCTCATCAGCTGACCTTGCACCAGAGTTTATCCAGGTGAGCCCCAGGTACTCACGAGGGTCCTTAAGTGTGTAGGGGGAGGTAGGAAGGTAGAAATGAGAGCCATACTACACGGTAGGAACTTGACTTACTGCTGCTGGCTTTGAAGATGGAGGAAGGGGCCATGAGCCAGGATACATAGACGGACTCTAGAAGCTGGAAAAGGGCAAGAAAACAACTGTCTTCTAGATTTTCCAGACAGGACCCAGCCCTGCAAACACCTTGATTCCAGCCCATTGAGACCCATTTCAGACTCCTGACTTCCCAGACTGCAGAATAACTAATTTATACTGTTTTAAGCCCCTTGGCCTGCTGCATACAGCAGGACTAAGAAAGTAATGCAGCCTGTATGGGAATACTGCACAACCATTGGAACGCTTGTGTACACGTCATCAGCCTCTACACAGGTTCCCAGGCCAGGCCACTCTTCCCAAAGGGAACAGGGGTGGGCTTGTGTTGCCTCCTATCTAACACATCTGGATTAGTGGTCTCTCCTGGGAGATCTTAGTTAAATGAATGACTGCTCAGATCCAAAGTGGACTCAAGAATCTGAGAATTCGGGCAGAGGCCCAGACATTAAAAGTTGTACCATGAGTTATTGTTATATCAGGTCTTCATCTGTCACCTACTGATCTTTTAAGGGTTTAGGGGCCTTCTGAGACACAAGCAGTCACGTGTGTAACAGATGATACCTGGAGGTCCACAGCCATGTAAGAGTGCAAAGAAAATTCAACCCTACTTTACATACATACATAGCCTGTTTTGTTTTTTTTTTTTAATTTTCAGTGCTGCCAACTATTAAGCAGCTTCTTGAGAGCAGAATCTTTATTTTATTTTTTGATGAGCAGATAACTCCTGGAACATTCTGGGTGTGCAATGTTCAGTCTACAATTTGGAATGAATTTTGCCCTTAGGGGGGCTTCACTCCCTCCTAGGAAAAGCCCTCGAGCCTCTCCACCCTAAGCCCAGACAACCCCGGCTCAGACTTGCCCCTGCTCCAGACACCCTCCGTCCTGGAATCTCACCCTACTGAGAGTACAAAAGGGCGTTCAACTCGTGCGTCTTCCCCGGACGGAGAGCACTGTGTCCTGCTGGATGTGCAGACACTCTGAGTCAGGCTGTCCAGAAAGCGCACATCCCAGAAAAAATGAAAGGATTTTCGTTTTCTCCGTGGACATGTATCCAAGTCTGATAGTTGAGCTGCGAGACGTATACAGTCTGTGCCTGTGACCCTCAAACGGGGAGAGAAAGTGGGAACTTCGCTCTATTAGAAGCTTTGTTAATCAGCAAGTGGTCCAATTTATCTGCAAAGCGCGGTGAGCTGCGAGTCCCGCAGGCGCGCGCGCCCCAACTCGAGTAGGAGATTCCCGCCTCGCCTGCCTCCCAGGCAGCTGTTCAGTGGTGGGGAAGCCCCGCAGCTCCAAACCACCCAGGCCCAAGTCCTCTACATGCACCATCTGTGAGCCCAGTCGCTTTGCGACCCTCCTGTCTGTCCTTCCGTCTTCTTAACTTTGCCCCTCGCCAATACCGGACCCTCGCCCTGCCTCCAGCCCCTGCGCCTCGGCGTCTTCTCAGCCAGCTGCAAAGAGTTAAGACCCGGCTGAGAAGACGCTTCTGGCTGCTCCAAGTCACTGGCCCCTGCTCGCCGCTCCTGATTGGCTGAGCTCCTGTCAGTAGTAAAAAAAGTATCAGTTAGCAAACTTCGGATCTCGATAAAGGCGTGGTGGTAATACTCCGCAAATGCTAGCAGCCTATGACATCAGCCAAGAACGCCTGGGATGCCACTGCTCCCAGCCAGACGCAGGAGGAGGAGGGTCCTGTCGGCTAAGAGTTAACCAGCCCCGCTCAGCGAGGGGGGAGACAACCAGTTTTCTGGGGACACTGGTTTCGGTCACAGACTGCCACTGTACTCCTACCCAGGGGAGCTCCCGGAGAGTTGGATGAATTCTGGGTTGTTAGCTGCTGTCAGCTGGGCTCCCGGGAGCCTGTTCCTGGTGGAAAGCAGGGGGCGTCTGGCCAAGGGACCAGCGGCTCGCTGAGACTCAACATGACCCTCCTGGGGGCTGAGCACTCATTGCTGATTAGGAGCAAGTTCAGATCAGGTAGGGCTGAGGCATTTAGCATTCCTTCCTAAACTTTCCTCTTCTGCACTTCTCAACTCTAGATTGCTTTCCAGTAAATGTCTCAAAGCCTGCCGTGGCTGCTTCAACCTTGTTCCCCAAGAGCACATTTTGGAAGTGAAAATTTTATCTGACTTTGGGGGCCTTTCCTGTCTTCCATTTTTAAGTCCTTTGAGTGGTTGAATGTGGTTTTGTTTGTGAAAAGGCCAATCCTTTCATTTTATTTTTTCTCTGTATTTGTGAATAAAAAATTTGGAGATTCACCCAAAAGGAACAAGTTTTAAAATGAACAAATAAGGGATTTCAAGATTATGAGCTGCATAATATTAGTTGTAATTGCTGAGAAGATGAACCTGATGCTGCATATCAGATTACAGGGGTCACTTAAAATGTAGCTAATCCAAACAATGTATTTCCCAAAAAAAGTCACTTGGGGGAAGTAAAAATAGCAAATTTGGAGCACAACAAGTATTTAAAATGACATCACTGTAGAAAAAAAAGTCCAGTGCCACAAATATTTTTTCCCAAACCATCTGATATTTATAAGTGGAGAATTTTCCCCCAAATTTCTGTGTCAGTAGCGCATAGAGAAACTTCTCAAAGGACGCTGAGGAAAGGTGAGTGAGAGAGATGGGAACGCTGAGCACTGCTCACGAAGGGTTGATATAGGTACCCATGGCAGCTTTGAATGTGTGGGGTTCCACATTTAGACCCTTGCCTTCTTAAGTTCTTTCTCCATAACTCTGTGTATAATATTGGTTTTATAAAAGCAGTAACAAGCCACTCAATAAATGGCAGAACTTATACTTAGAAGATAAATTCATTTGTGAGAACACCGATGTGAACATTCCATAGAGCAGATGCTGGAAGGATACTCGCCTAGTTTGCTAAGTGTTCTTCCTCCTTCTAATAGGACCACTCAGTGTTTCACTCGGGATGGATGTTTCAAGAATGAGAAAAGTGGATGCAGGAAAGCAAGGGTTATCTGTGATTGCCTTAGATATTCCTGGCTTTGAGATGTCTGTGGTTCCATTGGAGATTTCCTTAGTCTCTGTACTGTTGGAACAAGATGAAAGCTCAAGCTTAGCCAGCGATAATACTCAGGGCCCTGGCACTCTGGGGCCCCTCTGCCAGCCACTGGGTTCAGTATTGGTGAGTTACATCCTTCCTCTCCTTCCCTTGGTGAGGTGAGCTAGCTGGTCTGTTAATCCACTAGAGACTTGGCCACTGCTTTGCAATTTGTTCAAAACCGCAAGACAACACTGCCACCTTTCTGAAGAAAAGAGGATGCAGGTTTGTTTTGCCAAAAGCTATATTCATGTCAAGGCACCCTTGCCAGTTCATGTGGTGGGCAGGGGAGGGGCTGGTTTGTCTCTCAAAGGATTTGGTGAAGTACTGGATGAGATTGCAAGGACAGGTTTATCAAAGAAAGCCTTCCCTCTGGGATGCAGCCCAGAGGAAAGACGATGGCTCCCAATTCCTGCCTCCATGGACTGGTGTAGTTCTGGGGTCTCCCAGACAGACCCTGGAGCTTCTGAGAATTCCAATTGCTGCCTCTTTTCCCCCCCTTAAAGCTTGGACAGGTTCTGGTGCTACAGGAAGGATAGTGTCAGAGAACAAGGTATCAAAGCAGACGCAGGCATGCTCAGCCGTCCACCTCTGATAAGCAGGGAAGCTGGGTCTGGAAATGGACTGAGCAGATTGATCATCTGTGATGCAAGGGGTTGATCATCTGAAAGGCAGAGAAGAACAGCAAGCAGAATGTAAAACTAAGGAGACATAATATTGAGGATGGTGATTATTCATTCTGGGTATAATTACAACTACAACTGCACTAACGTGGAAGCCTGGCTGGCAATGCATTTGCACAGGGGCCTGCCTCTTCCTGAGAGGACTTGGTTTACTTGGTGACTAACAGTGGATTAGGAAGCCATCTTCCCTGTTTTGATTTCTCTCTCTCTCTCTCTCTCTCTTTTCTTTGTTCCTTCTTTTCTCTCATGAGCTACTCAGAATGTAAACTCATAAAATTCTATCTGACTGCTAATGTTTGCTTTGACAGTAGACCATGGTGTTTCATATTTCATTAAAAATATTTCAAAAAAATTAATGAAACTAAATTGCTCTCTGATTATAGTAGACTCCTTGTAATTGGGGGCTTACTTATTAGTGAGCAGATAACTGCTTCGACTCTGAAGGTGACAAGAATGGCAACAGCGTCCAGCCAGCTTCCTGTGAGCTATATTCGAGTGACCTTGTGATTAAGGAAGACACATGCCACAAGAGCAGTGACCTGTGACAGTGTCCATGTATGAACATGTTTGATGATATAAAGTCATCTGAGAGGCTGGCTGCAGTTTCATGGTTGAGTGTGTGGGTCTAGAACAACACTAGCTGGGATTTTAGCGGGCATCTTCACTTGTCAGCCATTGAGCCTGGAACCTTAGATAAGCTACAGAATTCTCTCTGCCTCCAGGTGCCTCATTTGACTAACGAGAATGATCAGAGGGTTGTTGTGAGGATTAAATGTGATCATGCAAGTAGACCATTAAGGAAAATGCCTGGCACTTAGCAAGCTCTCAAAAAATATTGTTCTACTATTAATATTACTAAGAAGCCAGATTCTGTAATGGTCACTTTCTGTCTGAGTCTTGGTTATTTCATGTGCAAATGCCAAAGTCGGACTAGATGATTTCTCAGACCCTTCGGTAACATTTTGTGATTCTCTGAAAACGCATAAAGATTGGGCACAGGCAAAACTGAGACCGGGCTGCGAGGTAGTTGGGCAGATATGGTAGGCAGCTCACATAAATGCAATAAATAGTGTTACTTTTAAACTAACTACATTTTTAAGGCTTTTAATCTCACTGTCATTTGGTCAACATCAATAATCAGTATCACTGTCAACAATCTTCCTCAATACTATGATCCGGTGTCAATGAAACACAAGGATTTATAGTGTGTACACACACACCATGCAGGAAGGATCTAAATGAGAGGGGTGGGGGGCATTGATGGATTTTGCTTCTAAAGAACTATTGTGTTTTGTTTGTTTGTTTCTTTTTTTGTCCTTTTCCCACTCAAACAGCTGAGCACTCCGGCACCTGCCAGGACATGGCGTCTATTCCCCACAAATTTGGGGCTGTCAAATTTAGGAAATGAAAATATAGGAGGCCCAGCTAAATTTGAATTTCAGATAAACAATGATTATTTTAGCATACTGTAATATTGAGGGTGTGTTTTTATCTGACACCCAAATTGAACTAGGCATTTTGTGTTTCACCTGGCAACCCTGCCTACAACCTGAGCAGTCTTTGCTCAACACTCTCTGCTGCCCCATCTAGGATCCATCACACTCTCGAAATGTGGGTGCCCAAAGACTCCCCAAAATGCAAACCTTGCTTTTCAGTCATGAATGCGGAGATTCAGAATGAGAAGGGTGTGCCATGAGCATGAACTCTGGGTCTCTGGGGGCAGAGCCAGCATATGGATTAGGGAAGACTAAGACAACTTCCCTTTTAGCTTTCTGGGGAAGGGGAAGAAGAAGATGAATTCAGAAGGCAGGCTGCTCAGGTGCAGGGGCTTCCGGACTGGGGGCCACAGCTGAAAGAAGCCAAGGGCCATGCAGAACAGGCATGAAGAGGCAGTGGCTGAGCTCAGCTCAGTGTTGGGTGGTAGAGCACACCAGCACTGCATTCTTCAGCAGGGATGGGCCTCCAGTGTCTGTGATTGCTGTGTGTCCTCCCAGGGAAATCAAGGGACATCTCAGGATGCTGTACACCATCCTTTTTCTGTGTGTTCTCTGTCCTCCAGCCTTCAGATCAATTCACAGGACAACAGAGTTCTGCTTTAAGCTAGATCCTTAACATCTCTGAGACTGAATGTTTCTTCAGTGAGTCAAGGAGACTGGACTAAGAGGTTGGTCCAGAGGTTTTTATCATATCAACACTATTGAAGAAAATTCCACCAGGATCTCAAGAGAAGTTCAGGCTCTGGCCTTACCTTCATCATTACTTCATTTTATAACCTAGGGTGAATATGTTAACCCAGTGCCTTATCATGTCTATTATGGAAAAGACACTCATCTAGGTTAAATTATTTGTCCTATAAAACTAACTATATAAAGATATAGGTATAGATATATAGATAGATATACATTTTTTAATCTAATTTAACTGACCTCTTTATGCCTCATTTTTTTCATCTACAACATAGAGGATTTTGACTGGTTTATCACTGAAGTTGATAAGGCTTCCAGCCCTAACATTTGGTATTTTTCCAAATGAATGGCCCTACGTATTTTTGTAAAGTTTTAGACTATAAGCTTTATAAAAGCATTCCTGTGATGTTTCTGAACTGTTGTATTCTCAGGGGACTTAACATATGCTAGATGCACAATAAATATTTCTTAAAAGAATGAATGAATAATTCACACCTACCATTTTCATAACTATCACAGTATCATTCAAGAAAATTATTTCAATTGTTTCATATGTTCAGTCTTCTTTTCAAAATTTCTTTCACAGCTTTTGGGTGTGAAGCCTACTGAAGCACAAATAACTTGTCTCCAGTTCCATCTTGCTATTGAAATAACCAGTAGAATATTTTTAAAGTTTGGGAAAACATGTTCCATTAAAATCTTTCAGGAATTTCTACTAGACATCATCAGAAGAGGAAGAATTTAAGGGCAAATTGTCCCTCTGCACTTCTGTACAAACTGTCCATGGCTCATCGTCTCCTTCCTTCCTCTGCTGACAATCACTAATTTCCTTCATGGCATTGGCATTGGTTTCCTACTTCTGCTATAGCAAGTTACTACAAAGTAGTGGCTTATAGAAGCCTGAGTGTGTCATTATCTTATAGTTACCAAGGCCAGGAGTTTAAAAAGTGTCTCACTGGTCAAGGTGTTGGTAGGGCTGTGTTCCTCCTGGGGACTCTAAAGGGAATCTGTTTCCTATCCTTTCCAGACTGTGGAGGCCACCATATCCTTTGGCTTGTGGTCCCTTCCTCCATCTAAGGCAGCAGTGTAGCATCTTCAAATATCTCTCTGACTCGACTCTCTGCTTCTGTCTTCCACATTTAAGGACCCTTGCAATGTCATTGGTCTTACCCCAAATCATCTTCTTAGTTTAAGGTTAGCTGATTGGCATCCTTCATTCCACCTGCAGCACTGGTTCCCCTGTGCCATGTGTCCTAGCCAGCACTGGCTGCTCTAACAAAAGACTGGGGGCAAACCAACAGCACTTGATTTTCTCACAGTTCTGAGGATGGAAGTCCAAGAGCAGGGTACCAGCAGGGTCACTGTCTGGTGAAAGCCCTCTTCTTGGCATGCAGGCTACCTTCTTGCTGTATCCTCATTTTGTTCAGAGTCTGAGAGGGAGATAATAGCTGGTATCTCTTCTAATCAGAGGACTAATCCTGTCACCAGGGCCCCACCCTCATCACCTTATATAAACTAATTACGCCCCCCCCCTCAAGGCCCATCTCCAAATACCATCACATTGGGGATTAGGGCTTTGACTTGAGTCAGAGGTGGGGGGGATACAATTCAGTCCATAAGACCATGTTCACAGGTTGCAGGAATTAAGACATGGGTGCCTTTGGAGTCTCAAGGGGTGTTATTCTGCCTATGACAGCAACTTCTAATGTGGCGTTCCCAGCTTTCACCTCCATAAGGCCTCTGTCCTGCAGACTTTGCCCTGTAGACCTTTTCTTATAACATAGGTTACCAACCCATAATCCCTGTGTTTTCTCCAGAGTGATCCATGAAAGACTAAATCCAGTTGTTTAGCAGGATATTTTTTTTAAGTGGGAGGCAGAATATACTGAAAAATTAAATTGTATTTTTTAACTTCAGGATTTCTCCAAAGCTCTAATAATATTTCTAATGTACATTATGAGCTTCTAAAAGACAGTGATTCCCAGACGTGTTGCACTGTATTCCCATGGCATCTCCCAGGGCATGTCTGGCTGGGCAGACACATTGTGGAAGAGTCTGATCCAAGCAGAGAAGCCATCAGTTTTCAACAGTCATTCATTTAATGGGGTTAATCTTTATGTGGATGTTGCTGGTAAGCTCTCCCCACCCCCAAGGTAAGAATTCTTTCCTTCCTGGCTGCTTATTTATCTCTGGCTCACCCTTCACTCCTCAGATCTATTATTTTGGGTGTCAGGACTGATTCCCCACCCCAAGGATATCCCTCAGAGGATTCTACTCCCTGCCCTCAAGGAGCTCCCAGGCAATCTGAAAAATGCGGTATGAGTTATATATTTATTAATTAATTCATTCAACAAATATTTCTTTCATGACTCCCTGTAACGGAGACTGTGCTGGGAGCCATAGAGAAGGTGGGGAGCAGAAAAGACATATTCTGTGTCCTGACGTGGAATAAGAAAGCTGCTCTCTAACACCCTGTGTATGGTTCCTGCAAGCTGTACCTTCAGACACCCATACTGGAACACAATTAGATGGACCTGAAAAGATGAGTGTATTTTTCATCTTAAATGGGAATTTAAACTCTTTTTTAAAAGTCAAAGGAAGTTTCAGGGTCTGACTCAGGCCACCTGCTTGATCCTGACTCAAGATCACTGCTCTCACCCAAGCCCCAACTGTGTTAGATTTCCTGAGGTACCAAGTGGCCTTCCCCCACCATCTTATATGCGAGAGCCCCAAACTTCTCTGCCCCTGAACTTTCCCTGTCTTAGTTCTGACCATTACTGGACATACTAGACATTTTATTTGTTATTCCATGAGGGTAGGAACTTTTGTTTATTTTATTCATCTTTACTGGTGATTGACAGAGAGAAGGCACCATTTAATATGTGTTAACTTAATACATTTTATCCTGTGCCCAAAGAATACTGAAAAACAGTAAACAACATATATTTTGATACATGTTTAGGCATTAAAACTATAGCAAAAAAAAAGAAATCAGTGAATAGAAATACAAAACTCAGATAAGTACTATAGGCACCTCTAGAGTGGGAGGGTCAAGTTAATTACAAAATCTTCGTTCATGGACAGATGATGATAGTACGGCAGTGCCACGTGGACCAAGAATTATGACTAATCTCATTTTGTGTACCTGAGGTACATAAAAATATTGTTTTCTAAGACCAGAAAGAGTGGTGCTCATCTTTTATCTGCTATAGTATAAGATACGATTTTGTGAAATTGGATCAAACCATACTGAAGGGATTCTGATTAAGAGGATTAGATTGGAGACTAGCAGAAGTACCTGGCAGAAGCAGCAGTGCTGGAGCCCAGCTAGAGCTTCACATACTTCACAAAAGCCCAACCTGAACAGGCGCTGCTAGAGCCTGAAGTGCTCATTCATCTCCCTTGTTTCCAACTCATCAGCAAGAACTTACTGGTCAGATGCTGACCGGCTATTTAGCTTGCATCTCTGACCAGATCAGGAAGGAGGAGCCGGCAAGTGTGTTTCACAGGCACCTGCCTCCTGGGTCTCATTCCTGATCTCCAGCGAGACGCCCTCACACCCCGCTGTTACCCCATGACCTTAGAGAAGTCACCTCAGCTCACTGGGCCTTTGTTTTCATACTGATGAAGTGATTCATGCCGTTTGTGGGGGAAAGACCTTCAAGAGTCATCAAGGCTTTCTTTTACAGAAAACAGTCCCTGTTCCCCACGTAGCATGACAATTGTGTGAGAGGGAAGCATGGAGTAATTAAAAGGTTTATGTGGACACAAAGAGAATTTCAAAAAACAAAAAGCTCTAGCCAAATAGTAGTTTTTGCAGCCTTACAATTTTAGTACTTTGATTCTCAACTTTATTTTAAAAAGCAGGTAGCATTTGTTTCTTTTTTAAGTCAATAATTTGCACTAACTTCTATTCTGAGATCATCTGGAATAGCTACTTAAGCCAAGCATGACTTAAACAGCCTTCAGTCATTATTCTTAGATAAAATACCAGGGTGTCCAAGTTCTTTTAAAGTAAAAGGTATTGTTTATTCTCTGAAATTTAGAATAAATAAGGGCGATTCTTGACTTTTATTTTTACAAGGCCCAGGAAGATGCCTTCTAGAACCAGAGAAAAACAAATTTCTTGTCTCCTATTGGTTGAGAGATGAATTCTCCCATTTCCTTATAGACACTATTAGAGCACTTCCCTTATCACTTTAGTCACTCCAAGTGACATTTGCTGTATTCCGCAACCTTAGGTCATTAGAAAAATCTTAGCATTCTAGCAGTAGAAACAGTGGATTAAGCCACTGTAATATTGTAAAAGGTGATTATTGGGTTCCCTCATGTATGAGAACTTATCCATCCCGTGGTATGTGGAGCAATAATGAGTAAATATGCAACTTCTCAAATACTTAGTATGTCTTGCTTAGCACCTCTTGTCTGGCATACCAATTTGAATTACCATGTAAGTTTTCCACCCTTCAGTCTGCATCTCTTTCCCCTTAGCCTCTTAGTTGTACAAAAAATCATCAGTTTCTCTCTCATAAAATATAGACAAACAGCCCTAGGGTGAAATGACTGGCCCATAAGCTATCCTGGCTTTCCTAATTCCAGAAACCCTCTCCCTTCAGGAAGCCATTCAGCTTTGTTCTCTCAGAACTGATCAGGCTGGGTTCTTGATCTGAAATTAAGTTCCACGTGGAACTTTTTGGGACTCAAGCTCCTAACAGGGCAGTATGAGGCTCCAGAACAGTAAAATCCAGAAAATGCTATTCAGCATTAATTGATTGAACAATAATCTCCTCAATGTTTTAAATATTTCTATTATTTTGTAGAGATATTTGTCCAGATGCATAAAGATTTTTACAAGGTTATATCTGAGTGTGTGCATAAATTTACACTCAGCCTTTTTATCAGTCAACATAATATTGTAAGGACTTTTTCAAGCTGACTACATAGCAGCATAATTCTTGTTTTAAAAACTGTACTAAAGTACACTGAATGAGTATATAGTAACTTACTAAATTTTTCCCACCTGTATTGGAAAATTCAGCCCATTATGATTTTTATATTAAAAATAACAGTAATATGAAAACCCTTAGGCACATAATTTTGTTCTTCCTCTGGATTGTTTTTATAGAATACTCACTATTTAGAGTAAACTTCTAAGTGTGGGGATAATGAATATAAATCTTTATGATCCATTATGGTAGGTAGTATTTCTGGAATACTAATAATGTACGAAGCTTAAGCATAATCCTATTTCCATGTGGCAATGAACTCTTGCTCCTATAACAGAACTAGGCTCAGAGTCACCTTGGGTACATATCCAATGGTAACTGATATTTGATGAGCTTTTCACACCTTTTCAGTTATAGAGGAAAAGGAGCCATGGTTACCTAATAACTTTGAGAACTTGTGTGTCATCTGCTATGTGGGGACCACCTGTGACCAGATGTGACTGATGACTCATCAGAGGAGAGATGAAGAGAACTAGGAGTTCTTGAGAATCTATTATCTGTGGCAAAAGTACTTTTGCTCTTTCATTTAATCCTTACCAAAGTGCTATGATCATCCCCATTTCTTAGATGAAGAAGATGAGGCTCAAAGATGTAAGATGTTAAACAACTCGGTCAGATTAACATAACCAATAAATGGCAGAGGCTAGATCTGATCCCATTTGTGACCATCTCTATGGCAACCTAAGGCCCCCGGCTCACATCCCTGCCTCACCCCTCACTTACACACACCTGACCCACTGGGTCTGATATACCTCGTTCCAGACTAAGACTCCAGACTAAGACTCCAGGCGTACACCCCGTTGCCATTATTGGACTTGATTCCCTAAATAGTGATTTATCAAGACACTTGTTTCTACTACAAATTAGCCTATAAATTATACATGTCATCTCCCCAAATCCTAAGACTTTTAATGAAACTCAATTATTTCAATCTCAGTTTATTTGAGAAAAAATATTCAAGAAATTTTTGAAAACTAACAACTGTAAAAGTAGACTTGCTCAAAGACACTAAACATAGCTATTCAAGAAATACAGATTGGGGCAAAAGTAGGTTTACAGTTGTGAGCATGCAAAGCACAGAGTTTATTCTTATATTATTTATTAATTATTGTATTATTTCTTCATGCAAACAACTGTGAACTTTTGTCCCATCCTGCATCTATTAACAGAGAGTAGAACATGGGTTGCCAAAGCCTGGAGGGTGGAGGAAATAGGGAGAAGTCAGTAAGAGGGTACAGACTTTCAGTTATAAGAGGATCAAATGTAGAACGTGATACTATAGTTGATAGCTCAGTATTGCAGCATTGAAATTTGCTAACAGGCTACAACTTAAGTGTTCTCACCCTCGCCTCCCAAAAAAGTAAATATATGGGTGATGGGTATGTTAATTAACTTGATGGTGACGAATCCTAGTTGTCATATTGTAAACTTTAAATGCATTACAGTTTTGTCAATCATACCTCAATAAAGCTGAAAAGTAAAAAAAAAAGAAACACTAGGAATTAGTATTAGGAGTAAAACAGGCAAATATTATCAGTGGGTCAGAATTTTGATTATGTGTATACATATATATATATATAGTTTTATGTGTTTATGTATGAATCTAATCTCTAATTAATTATTCATCTTTAATAATAATGATGGCTGTTCCAATAGCAATAAAATATGTGATAAAAGGTTTTTGGGGAACTTGATTATCCATTATGAAATAAATGAATTTAGCTATTTTATAATATATCTTAAAATAAATTCCATATGGATTAAAGAGCCAAGGGAATCTATAAAATATTGGAAGAAGCCAGAGAACAACTTTATAATCTTAGAGTGGGACAAACCGTCCCCAGCCTGTCACCAGTGTCAGAGGAGAAATAAAAATTGGCATATTTAGCCACTTACAAAGTTTAAAATGTTACATGGAAAAAACATCACCAAAAAAATTTAAAAGACAAACAGTAGATCAAAAGAAAATACTTGAAGTGAGAATGCCAAAGTTATTACAAGGAATGCTATAAACAATAAGATTAAAAGTATATAACCTAAGAGAAATATAATTCAAAAAGGAAAAATAGTCAATAAACCCATGAAATTTACTCAACTCATTAACATTCAAGAAAATGCAAATTAAAAGAGCAAGATACCTTCTTTTTCAAACATCAGGTTACAAAAATTGAAAATATTCATAACATCAAGTATTGGACAACTGTGGAGAAATAGGCACATGCATCCTGTGGACCAGCACATCTGTAAGGCTTAAAGGATACAGTCTGATAGTTTCTACTGAATTTTAAATGAGCCTTACCAAAAATCAAGAAAGTTCAATTCAACTACTCTAAAGAAATAATTGTAGGTACAGAGATTTTCTTTGCATCATAGTTTATAATTCTAACAAGAAGAAGGTGGAGACAACATTAACATTCATCAATAGGGTGTGGTTGATTAAATTATGATACACTCATTCTATCAAATATAATTCAAAGCAAAAGAAAAGTGATAAAATCTTATATGAACTCACATGGGAAGATCTCTGAGACATACATTAATTTTTTAAAGCAGATTGTAAAACAGGCAACACAATTACATTTATGCCTAAAAATTATTTAGACATAAATACACAGAAAAAAATCCAATAATCTAAGTCAAATTGCACACAATGTTGTTCATAGTAGGAGGAGAGCAAGAACCTATCTTTACTATTTGAATCTTTTAAATTGAGAATGTATAGGTACTTATGAAATTTTTAAATATCTCTAAAAAGAAAAGAAATTGACATTATGATAGTAGAAAAAATATATTTCTATAAGTCTAATCCCATAGACAAAAATTCAAATGAGAATTTAGGGGATATGAAGCTGGAGGTTAATTTGATTACATATTTTAAACTTATTGGAAGAGAATTTTATTTATTTATATTTTTTTGTTAAAACATTTTTTAAAGATTATATTTATTTATTTATTTATTTTAGAGAGAGGGGGATGGAGGTAGAAAGAGAGAGAGAAACATGAATGTGTGGTCGCCTCTCACGTGGTCCCCACTGGGGACCTGGCCTGCAATCTAGGCATGTGCCCTGACTGGGAATTGAACTGGCAACCCTTTAGTTCGCAGCTCGTTGTGCTCAATCCACTGAGCTACACCAGCCAGGGCCAGAAGAGAATTTTAAATTTATCACCCTCTCTCAACACACACAGAAATGCTAGCAAATTTCTAAATATCAGGCTAATATCTTGAGCATAAGGCAGGAAAGGGAAGGAAGGAAGGAAGGAAGGAAGGAAGGAAGGAAGGAAGGAAGGAAGGAAGGAAGGAAGGAAGGAAGGAAGAAAGAGAAATAAAGATTTAAAACACAACAAGTTAGGGATGAAAACACACCATGAACACACCAAAAGTGTTAAAATATTTTTAAAAGCCTGGAAAGATGCATTTGTAGTGAGATTATGAATAATTTGTAATTTTTCTTATATTCTTTCTCATTTATTCTTTATTTTGGTTATTTATTCAGTGTCTCCTATTACCTTCTTTAATAAACAGGAGTAACTTTGGTAATAAACTAGTTAGCAATGACCATCATTTGCTTGTTCACTTTTGTCCTGAAGAAATAGGGTATGAAATACACCTTCTCTGAAGAACAGCTAAATCTGAGTTGGCTGAATACCTAGGGAGTTTAAGTTGTTATTCTCACCAATTTGAGAGCATGCTCACCTTCAGACTACAACCAAGAAAACTTGCTCCTCAGCTGAGACTGAAAACCTACAGGCCCTAATATTAACTTATGTTGGAAATTTTTAATGTATATATTGTGATATAGGCTGCAGTCTGGCTGTCCTGGGTTCGAATCCTGTCTCCACCCTTTCTGGTTGTATAAATTTGAGCATAAATATCCTTCAAACTCTCAAACCTCCACTTCTCCATTTGTAAATGTAGGAACAAAAGTACCTCTCTGTGGAAGTTTTGTGAGACTTTAGGAAAAGGCATATAAAAAGTGTTTGACATAATGCTGGGATGGGCTTATGTACTCCATAAATAGTAGTAACTTTATTTAAAAGTTAGTATAATTACATATTAATTATTATATTTATTTCAATATGCTATGGAATGTTAATTTACAACATTTTAAAATAATTTAAAAGTTATTATAAACTATCATACTGGTATGTTTCTAAATTAACAACAATAGCAACAACCAGCCTCTCATTATTTATTATCCCTTAAGATTTGCTGAGAGCTATTCCCATTTCTTTTCCCCCAGGCTATGTTTGAGTGAAGAGCATAATTATTATCATTATGGAATTTACAATGTTTCAATAAAGTGATTTACATGCATTTTATCACTTATTCTCTTCATTTGAAAAAAATGTTTGATGAAGGAATTTTTACTACTTTCATCTTCTAGAGAGGAGGAGTGTCCAGCTCAGGTCTTTGTGCATTTCTGCAGAGAGAAAGCCCCGGCCTTGTCTGGACCCCTGCAAAGTTACCGGTGGTATACGGCTCAGCAAAGGCTTATGACTATTTTTGAGGGTCTGCTGAGAAACCCAACACCCTACCCATATAATTGAAAATACTGTTCTGTCTAAAACTAAATTAAGGGGGAAGCTCTCTCCAGAAGAAACAAAGTTTGGGGATCAGACAGCTACTAGAGCAGTCTGCTAAATTGTAACACCTTTTTTTTTTTCATTAAATTTTTTTTTTCTTTTTCAATTACAGGTGACATAGAATATATTAGTTTCAGGTGTACAACCCAATGATTAGATATTATATGACTCATGAAACCATCACCCCGATAAATCTAATACTCATCTGACACCATATATAGTTATCATAATACTATTGATTGTAATTCTTATGCTGTGCTTTACATCCCCATGGCTATTCTGTAACTACAAATTTGTACTTCATAATCCCTTTAGCTTCTTTCCCCATCCTCCCAAGCTCCCTCCCATGTGGCAAACATCAAAATGTTCTTTGTATCTACGAGTCTGTTTCTCTTTTGTTTTGTTGGTCAATTTGATGTTGTTTATTAGGATTCCACATATAAGTGAAATTATATGGCATTGTCTTTCTCTGCCTGACCCACTTCACTCAGCACAGCACCCTCTAGGTCCACCCATGTCGTTTCACATGGCAACATTTCATTCCCCTTTACAGTTGAGTCTTATTCTTTGTGCTTTCTTTGTCCTTTCACCTATTCACCTAGTGACGGACATAGGTTGTTTCCATATCTTGGCTATTGTAAATAATGCTGTAATGAACATATGGATGTATATGTCTTTTTGATTTAGTGTTTGGGGTTTATTCAGATAGATATCCAGAAGTGGAATTACCAGTCCTTCTTTGTCTCTTGTTATAGACTTTGTTTTAGAGTCTGTTTTGGCTGGTATAAATATTGCTACCCCAGCTTTTGTTTCTTTATTTGTTTGTTTTCATTTTCAAGAAATATCTTTCTCCATTACTTACCTTTCAGTCTGTGTGTATCTTTCAATCTGAAGTGAGTCTCTTGTAGGCAACATATGTAAATATCTTATTTTGTTATCTATTCAGCCACCATATATCTTCTGATTGAAGCATTTAGTCCATTTGCACTTAAACTAATTGTTGATAGCTATGCATTTTTTTGCCATTTTATTATTCACATTTTTGCTCTTTTCCCTTTTAAAGACTATTGAACAGTTCGTGAAATACCAGTTTGCTGGTGGTGAACTTCTTTAGCTTTTTCTTGTCTGGGAAGTTCTTTATCTTTCAATTCTAAATGATAGCTTGGCACTGGATGGTGTAGCTCAGTGGATTAAGTGCCAGCCTGTGAACTAAGGGGTCGCTGGTTCAATTCCCAGTCTAGGGCATATGCCTGGGTTGCAGGCCAGGTCCCCAGTAGGAGGTATGTGAGAGGCAACCACACATTCATATTTCTCTCCCTCTCTTTCTGCCTCCATTCCCCTCACTCCAAAAATAAATAAATAAAAATCTTTAAAAAAAATAAATGATAGCTTTGCTGGGTAGAGTAGTTTTGGTTGTATGTCCTTGCTTTCATCATTTTGAATATTTCATGCCAATCTCTTCTAGTCTGCAAAATTTCTGTTGAGAAATCAGCTGACAGTCTAATGGGAGTCCCCTTGTACATAACTAACTGCTTTTCTCTTGCTGCTTTTACAATTCTTTTTTGGTCTTTTACCTTTGGCATTTTAATTATGATATGTCTTTGTGTGGTCCTCTTTGGGTTCATCTTATTTGGGACTCTCTGTGCCTCCTGGACTCATATGTCTATTTCTGTCACCAGATTAGAGAAGTTTTTTCACATAGGTTTTTAATTCCCTGCTTTCTCTCTTCTCCTTCTAATACCTCCATGATGTACACTTGAATTTGTCCCAGAAGCTCCTTAAACTATCCTCATTTTTTTTGGATTCTTATTTCTTTTTGCTATTCTGATTTGGGTGTTTTCTGCTTCCTTGTCTTCCAAATCTCTGATTTGATCCTCTGCTTTATCTACTCCACTCTTGATTCCCTGTAATGTATCCTTCCTTTCAGTTATTGTACTCTTCATTTCTGACTTTTTGTTTTATGATTCCTATGTTTCCTATCTCTTTGTAGAAGTTCTCTCTAAATTCATCTACTCTTCCCCTCAGTTCATTGGGGATCCTCATAACCAATGTTTTGAACTTTGTATCTGGGAGATTGCTTGTCGCCATTTTATTTGGTTCTTTTCTGGTGTTTTGTTCTGTTATTCGGGAAATATGTGTCCCCTCATTTTGGCTGCTTCCCTGTGTTTGTTTCTATGTAATAGGTAGAGCTGCTACATCTCCTGGAGTTGGTAGAGTGGCCTTATGTAGTAGGTGTCCTGTGGGGCTCAGTGGCACAGCCTCCCTGGTGTCCTGATCTGGGTGCTCCAGGTGTGCTCCCCCCACATGGGCTATGTCCACCCTCCAGTTATAGTTGAGCCTTGACTGCTGTTGGCACCTCAATGGAAGGAATTTACCCTCCAGGCTAATCGGCTATGAGAACTGGCCAAGACCACCATGGGGGCATGCTGTGCAGGGACCCACCCCGCAGAGCAGGACTGGCTTCAGTAGGGGCTCTGGTGCCTGCGGAGTCCACCCCCTGAGTATGCTGCTGGTGTTGGTAGTTGTGTGGGTGCTTCAGTGTGGTCTAAATCTGTTCATTGGTTGAGCTGGCTCTGGGACCTTCCTAGAGGTGTAAGCCAAGCCCAGCCACCACCCATGCCTGGGGCCAACCGGCATGAGCTACAAAGTGATCTGGAGATAGCTTCTACTTGTGTTAGGCTTGGACATGCTGGAGAGAGGCCAAGTTTCAAACCAAGGCTGATTTCCACTAGTGCCAGGTCTGGGGCCTCTTAGCAAGTGGTATGGGGCCTGCCAAGGCCAGGCACTGCTTATTTGAGAGATTTTGAGAAAGTCTGCAGCATGAGCCAGGACAAGCCATTCATATGGAAAAGCCACTGGAAACAGCTTGGATGGGTGGGGTTGGGCCTCAGGGAATCACTAGCATGGATCAAATAGTGTGAGCCAGGTTGATGGAGACTCAGATATGGTGCCTGTCTGGTGGCCCTGTGGGGGAGGGCTTAGCAAAGGAACAATAGTTTCTACCAGCACTTCTATCTGGGAGAAAGCTGCCCCTCCAGCTCTTGCCCTGATGTCAGACAATTCAGTTCCTCCCTGTATGTCCCTGGTGCTTTAACACATTTTATTTTTATGGTGCATTAAACTCTCCTCACCAATAAAATAAAATAAAATAAATCATGTCATTTAATGTGCTTTAATTTTCACACAGACTCTGAGATTGTAAAGCTGGTTATACAGATGAGGAGACTGAGGGTCAGAAACATTAAGAAATTTGTCCAAGGTCACTCTGTAGATTTCACTCCAGAACTTTGGACTCTGGGCTCCCAGAATCAAATTTCCTACATGATCCCTCTGAGGAATTTGTATCCAGGGAGTCACAATGGTTGCAAAGTGCAGATGCCTGGCTTTCAAACCAGGGGCTCTCTCACAAAATGGTCCTTCTGCTTTGAGCTTTTTTTGCATTTTGTAGCCATCTGCACTGGCTTTAAGACTAAAGGAAACAGATTAGAAGAACAGTTGAAAATTCATCCAGGTCCACACAGTGTTGACTGGGAGAGGAGACCTGACTGAGGGCTAGGCTTTGCAAGGGAGCCTTTGACTTAATGGAATGCCAGCCTCTGCAGAGGGTCTGGTCTTAACACATAGATTAAAACCTGATACTGCAGAGTGCCCCAGAAGCAGAAAATATTCTTTCATGTTATGTTTGGTTGCTTCAAAACCTGGTAAAAAAAAAACAAAACAGGCCAAGATTATTTTCTAACATTTCAAAAAAAATTTAACATGTGTGCATTAACTATTTTCCCCAAATTTAAAGGTACAGTATATTAATGAAATGTATATACTTTCATAGATATATACACACATCTATAATATATAAATATATTTATACATACAATAGTAAGATATATTAAATAGTAATTTAATAATAGTACATAGAACAGTGTGAGTGTATAATGCATAATACATATACATATACATGTCTATTGTCTATACACACACACATATAATCACGTGAACGGTCAAAGAAATATGTCCTTTGTAGTCTTATATATACTACAGAAAAATTAAAGGGAAAACAAAATGTTTGATGAAAGGAGAATGAATACATTGAAAATGTAATATAACGTGCACTTTTTTTTAAAGTACCATTAAGTGGTACTTTCAAAGAGTATCTAATGAGATGAAACTATGTTAAAATGCAAAAAGGAGAAAAATCGCATATGTAATGCAGTCCAAATTATTGAGAAATTGTAGAGTATATATTTTTATATACATGTACATGTTTGTAAGTTGGAAGAAAGAAGACAAAGTATTAGCAGGTGTTGGTCATCCCTACGACTTGAATTACCATTAGTGTCCTTTTCCACCCTGAAACTTTTGCCCACTTTCCAAATTTTGTATAATGAGCATGCATTTGTGTTACAATCAGAAAAGTTAACATGTGCTCTAAATGCTATCATAGTACATAGGCTTAACCAAGACTCTCAAAAGAACTTAACTGATATTTAAGGACTAGAGCAATGTGGAAAGAAAATTTTCCCCTTAATTTGGGGGTAATCCCTTTTCCTTGCCCTCATAAAACACACCCTTTGTTTCAAGTTTTAATTCCCCTTTATTTCCAATTCCCATCCAGTTATTCACTGGGTATCTACATTAACTTCATTAATATTTTGTAGCAATGTATCACTGCTAAAGGAGTATTGGCTTGATCTCTGCAATTACCCGCTTAGGTACAACAGTACCTTATAACGATATACTCCTTATAGGGATGAAAAACCAATGTTCAGAAAGGGTTAATGACCTGCGGAAATTCACCACACACACACACACACACACATACACGACAGAACAGAACTGGAACCTGAATCTCTGCACCCCAGGTTTCCTGACCTCTCTCAGTGAACAGCTGGACACAAGGAGGCATCACTCAGAGTCCCTTTTCTCAGACCTCCCCAGCAGTAGCTTTCAAGGAAAGCCAGTCAGAGGGCAGGTTCTTCCCCCTTCAGGCCCCTCCTGTTGTGTCAGGGTGCGCACACGCGTCTGCTTAATTCACTTATGGCGCTTAGCCATGGAACACATAAACAAGCAGGGAAAGCCTCAAAGAGGAATCTTGATGCCCAAATGAAGTGATTTGTCTTCTGAGATTATTGTTTGAAATTGTTTATTTCAGTTGCTGAGTTTCTGTTCTGTACTTCAGGGACCTGTCTGTGGTGGAAGAAAAACTCCCTACAGCAGGAGAGCAATCCCCATGGGGCAGCTGTCATGAAAGGGTGCCCTGTGCTTCCCTGTCCTCCCGATGCAGGCAGCAGTTGGGGAGGTTCACTGCAGGCCCAGCAGAGCATGCCAGAAGTTCTCTGTCTTTGGGCCCAGTCCAAACATGTGTAGCTAATTTAACCCTCACAACAATCCTAAAGGGAGGTACTGTTGCCCCACCTCCCACCTCAAGATGGAGAAACCAAAGCACCTCTCTGTTAAGGAAATTTCACGATTAATAAATAGAAAAGCTGGGACTTGAACTCAAGAACCCCTGGCTTCAGAGCCTATGTACTGCTTCTCACAAGCACCTAAAGTGGCTAGAGCTGGCTGGAGCCATCTGACTCTCAGCCTGTCCTCTCGGAGAGCATGCGCACTGTGAATTCTGCCCCTCTGTGACATGGTGAGCCCCAATGCATTTCCACTTTAGGTCCACGTTCCTCTCCCTCTAGTGACTTGAGATATTGTGATATAAAAGCCCTCAGTTCACAAAACTGGCAGCGTTGTGAGTGAGAGAGAATTCCTTTTCAGGAATGAATTAGTTTTCTTCAAATGTTTTGACAAACTGAGAGTGTGGTGCTTAGGGAAGGAATGGCTTCCCAGTGTTTGTGTGAACAGACATCTTCCTAAAACAACTTTAGACCCAGCCTGGGGTCTGGTCATCAAAGTAACTGCGTGATGATTCTGAGTTAGGACTCTTCAGATTTCAATATTCTCCTGATTTTTACCCTCCAAACACCCAGGGCCAGGAGCTGGCCTGAGCTAATGATTCTCAGTTTTGTTAAAGGAAGCGGACTCAGAACATCTCTTAGAGTGAAGAAAGAGCACTGTGTGCCTGCCAGGCCTCTCCCATGCAGACCTGCTCACCTGTGGGGCCACCATGGCCAGGCCAGCTCCCCTCTGGCTCCTTCTTCCTCCCAACCACGAAGGGCTCCATCAGTGATAGGAGCATCATTTTTGCTTCCTCTTCTCTAGCCGCTGCCAGCAATAGATGGGTAGCTAGTCAGGCCAATGTCATTCTTGGTCACTGCAACCATCTGGCTGTACATCAGCACACAGGGCAATGGTTGACCAGGGAGCAGTTATTATTGGTACCTGGACTCAGAAGGCAAGGAGCAGAGTGTTCTCAGGCCTCAGCACTGCACACAAAAATAATCCCTGGTTCTCAGCCTTGTTTGGGAAACATGGCCAAGATTGGGGCAGAAACAGCATAGATGACAAGACCTATTGGGCCACATTCTCCCAGCTTTATGTCAGTGGTGGCCCTGTCTCCTCTTCACCAGGTGGCTTGATACCTGTGTACCCCAAGGAAGAACAATTCAGAATGATGAGTGGTTCAGGTTACTCATATGGAGAGTGACTTTTTTCCCAGATTCAGATAATACCAGGTCAAGGAAAGAATTTTGTGAGTGGGCTATCCTTTGGGCAAGAAGAGGAAAGTTTGAGCTATAAATTTGTGTCCCACAATATTGGCTCTCAGCTCTGGAAGTGACCTGAAACCTCCAATCATGGTCCTGCTTTTTACTTTCCAGGATGTCATTCATCTCCTGACCAGCAGTTTTTCCATGGCCTGCATCTGACAGTGCCCTTGAGGACAACAATGTCAATGTCAGGGTTTGTACATGAAGGTCAATCCAGCTAAAACCAGGGTAGGATTCAACAAAAAAAGAAGTTCAAGGACTAAATTATGCACAGGTACTACTGCCCTTCTGAGGGAAAAGCCTTTAGCTGGCTGACGCTCTGTTGTGTCCAGAGCTAGTGGTGTTTACCTGGCACTGTATAGAGAGGACACCACATACACAGCCATCCAAGATTGTTTCCATGACATGCTTAACCCATTTCCTGGGTGTGTCAGTGTCTGTCTCCAGTGTATGTTTCAGCCAACTTTACAAATTGTAAGTCCACATACCTAGGAGTCTTTGGCAGGACAGGATTTGAAAATAGATCTCAAAGCTCTGCTTGGTTGCACTCATAGCTTCTCACCACCACTGCATTCCCCTTCTCAACACTGAGCAGTAGGGAGCCTCTGGGTTTGCAAACAACTGAGAATTAAATAATAGAAATTTTGAACAAGCTTAAGCAAAAAAAGAACATTTACTATGGAGATATGAACGTGTCTCATGGAACTCAGCAACAGGAATGTGGTTGGGATGTGGAGGAAAGTAAACTGGAATTGGGCACTGGACACCTTCACCTCCCTGGCTCTCAGCGATACTCCATTCTTCTCCCTCTTTCTACACCAGCTTTCCTGTTTTCCCCAGTCCATGTGCTTGGAAAGGACCACCTCACAGCTACTGAGGTTGCTCTCTCCCAGGCCCATTTCCAAAATTCCTGGGGAAAAAGCCCAGTGTGGGCTGGTGGATACCCATCTTTGACACAAAAACTGTGGTAAAGGATACAGGCATCCCAGGGGGAACATCTTAGCTACATGAAAACCACATCCATGACAAATTTTAAAAGGGGGGCAGGGGCATTTCCTTATAAACCCAGTGGAAAAAAACTACTCAGAAGAGAATAAAAGGCAGCTGTCACTAGCCAATTTCTTCTTTTATTCCTCACTCTCCTGGTAACTTTGCTGTCAGCATCTCCCTCTCTCATAGGGCACGCCGGGTCTTTAGGGAACAAAAATGACTCATACACGTGTACACGTGCACATGTGAGCTGTTGTTGCAGGGAACTAAAAGGAAGCAAATGAAGTGTTGTGGGCTTAACAACATCATTTATTTATTTAAGTTGCCTGGGAGAAAGGGCCAGGACGGCCTTCTGTAATTCCCAAACCACATGCAACTCTCCTTTCATGACATCCCACAATTGTAGTTGTTTAACACCCTTATCTCTCTCTTGCCTTCAAAATTTACATAGGCAGAACCCCAGCCAGCTTTATTCACAGAGATCTTCCCTGTCTAATATGGTGCCTTGAAGAAAAGTGGGGGATCAAAAACTATTAAATGAATGAATGATGTTAGTGGGTTCACCTTCCTGTCAAGTGTCCAGATGAAAGCATTACCTCAAAGGCTCTTGGCTGCCCTCCCAATTTTGCTATGAAAAGTCATAGTAACAATCATTTTGTTTATTTTACTTTTTTGCAAAAGTCTGCTTAAAAAAATTGTCATGTAAATTTGATTCACCTGTCCCTGACTGTCTCACCCTCTTTCTCTCCCTCTCTCTCTTCCTTTCCTTAATTTATTATCAAAACATAGTAACCTTTTCCTAGTAACTCATTTCTCAAATCTTCCCTCCTCTCCTCATTCCCACTATGTCCAAGTGGACTTTTTTGTCTTATGCATGGATCATGCTGAGTCTTTAAGCCAACAGTGTTGTCCCCGTTCATGTTAGCATAAGATTGGTCATCCTAAAATCTTGGTGTTACCATATTACTTGGTAACTGTCTTGACCAAGGTCACATAGCTATTTAGTGAGATGCCTCCTGAACCTTGTGTGACTTTCAAGGGATATCCCATTGATACATTGTGTCAGACAGAAATTTGAGAGACCTTCTAATTGCTACTCCTAAGTTTTTTGCCTATGTGTGAAGCCAAAATTGAATTCAGATGCAGATTATATTTTTAAATATAATTCACATTGATTTTCTATGAAATTCTGAAATTTAGCATCTTATTGTCCAACATTTAAATTATTAAAATTTACATTTAGACATAGGGCTTATTGTATACGCAGAACATGGAAAAAGTATAAAGCAATGAAACTGCAAGCAGTATCATGGGCCTGATGGAATGACTGCTCTATAGTTACCAAGGGGTGCTGGTTGCTAGGCAGGGCATAGAAGATTCCTACAGCATCCAATTCTTACAGCCCATTGTAAGAAGGTAGTGGAAGCCCACCACCATCTCCTGATGTTAAAGTTGGCGTCCTTCCACTGCTGTTGCTAAGGGACCTAGGCTTGGTCCTCTGCAGCAATCGAAGACTCTCCTGTGCTCTTGAGGCTTCACTCTCCCACAAGGAATGTTCAAAGATCAAGATGAGTTGGGAATATGTGGTCATGTTAGTTCAATGGCGCCATAATCTACCCCCAGCCCTTGCTCCTGGATAAAACCACCCCATCTGTTTCTAGGCAATATCTCTTCGGAGGTTTGATATTTTTTTACATCTAAATCATAAAAATAATATATGTCAGAGGGGATTTAGAGATCACACAATCTAATGATTTTCAAACTTTGCTCCATGGGGCTTTGACATTTTATAAGAGGTTCTGCTTTTATCGCTCACCCCTTTGCTATTGCTTTTTTCCTTTCATGTTATATTTCAGTTAAAAAATGTTTCCAAAGCTTTTTTTAAAAGTTTGAAAACGCCTAATTCTAACTTAGCCGTTCCTTTCATGGGTAAAGGGGCTGGAGCCCAGAAAGATGAAATCCTTGTATCGTTATTTTGAAGTGCTGGGGGAACATGACACTTAAGTTTAGTTAGTAGCATTTGGGGAGTTATTTTCATCTCCCCACCTCATCAAGGCAGAGCCATTGCCAGAGGGACTAGAATCCATGGAACATTAGAAGAAAGAGAGGAAGATGATTCTGTGGATAATGAACATATGGTTAGTTACTATGGGCACCCATTATTTTCTTTACCAGTCACTATTTTTCCATAATTTTATACTTACTTCTTCTCCCAAAATATGATTTACTACATATACAGTAAACATAAATTATTTTATCACTTTGGTAAAGTTTAAATACACATTAATTTATAATTCAGAAAAAAATGTCTTTTTAGACCAGACATTCTGGTGCTCCCTGAGAAAGCAGGACCATTCTTAGAGGCTGTAGAGGTTGTGGCAAGTAGGCTGCACAGAGGCTGCAGGCCAAGTGAGGCTAAAGGGAATTTGTTTAAGAAAAATGAAGGATTTGGTAGAAAAAAAAAGTTGAGTGGAGGAGGGTAGAATAGAAAAATTAATCAAATATGAATAATATGGTCTTCAGAAGGCAATGTATTTTGCAGCATGGGAGAAGTAATGGGTAAGGGTGATGCTCTTAGCAACGACAATTTATTTGGATGAACCAAATAGAAGCTTAACACACAGATCCCAGTAACTTCTCTGAGATTCTTTGGGTGAGTCTTTGTCATCTAGATCAAAAAGAATAAACAAGAACTAACAATGACAACAGATAGTTAGATCTCTATGACTTAGTGGGAACCACTAAGATATCTCGTATTATCTTTTGGGGACAATAATATTACTAGAAGATTGGAAAGTCTCCTACAATCAAGAGGGGAAAAGCAGCTCTTCTCCACCTTGAGTGACAATAGAGATTTCTGGGTTTCAGTTGGACCCACCAGCTTTGTCAACACAGCCCAAACTGAGGTGGGCATGGGCTGACTCAGACACTGGCCCACAGTGTCTGTGGCATTATGGATGAGATGAAATAAATTCACATGGACTACCGAGTCCTGTGGAGGAAAAGGGATGGCATGACTTCTCTCTCAAGGGGAGAGCAAGTCTTGGCGTGCCTCAGCCACCCTCTCAAGAGGAGAGTGCCCTGATCCTTGTCTTGAGAAGCTTTTATTGGATTCAATTTGCAGAGGAATACAGGGTGTATACGTAAAGCTCATTAATCATTATCATGCAGTAAGGATCAAATAATACGTAACACACAAAGAACTCAGAGGGCCTATTTTGAGTCAGGGTCAGATAGCTAAAGGCCCAAAAAACTTTGGGGAACAAATTCACTTCCTGCTTGGATCCTTATCACTTGAGAGCATTCTAAACAAAGCAGGTTTCACAGGATTTGACATATTCTTTCTTAGGCCTGATCACCCGGGGAACCTGCCCTCTATAGCACAGGGCTGCACCCACCACCGGCATTGTTTCAGGCTTAAATCAGGCAGGTGAAGTAAGGCAGCCAGGAGATTAGGAGACTTCTTGCAGGCAGAATGAGGACTCAGGCTATGTCAAAGCTAAGGGACAAGAGTCCATCACCCCTTTTCTGTAGCCCCCAAGTCCTTCCTCGGGGCCCTGTGATCATGCCTGTCTTCCCTCCCTTGAGGAATCTTACCCATCATTGGCTAACCAATCAAGCATTGGGGGCCAGGCAGGGTGAAGTAAAAGAGGCAGAGGTGGCCAGCACCCCTGCCAGGGAGATAAGCATTGTCTCCTTAGTGGCTTATGGTCCAAAGGTCACTCACTCAGCCTTAGCCATGGTGGAGTTACAGCTCCTGAAACCAGGCAGGGAAGTTCCCAACAATGGGCAATAACCTGGCTTATTATGGCAGGGAACATAGTCCAGGCGAAATACCTTGCCACCACCACCTCCCCTCTGCCTGAATTGCTGCTTCCAAATTATCTAAACTCATTCTGAAGTTCTTAGAGCAAACCTTTCATGCATAAGTAGGTTTCTTTTCTCTTTTCTTCTTTCCCCTCACTTCCTTCCTTCCTTCCTTCCTTCCTTCCTTCCTTCCTTCCTTCCTTCCTTCCTTCCTTCCTTCCTTCTTTTAGAATTAGGATCACCTCCATGTTGGTCCCAGGGAAACAACTCAGGATGAGGGCAGAGGCGTAGCCTTATTAATTCAGAGTTCTGCCAGGACACTTGGTTTATCTCTTGTTTCCCTCCTGGGGCAGGACCTGGTCTGCCCCTGGATTAATGAATCTTTTATTTTCTATTAAATACATATCAATTAATAGCCATCACTGGAGTAGATATTCTCATATACATATTCACACTCAAAATAAAGGAATTAAACCTTTTTTCCTGGTTATTTTCTCTTTACTCCCTCTTTCAACCTCTCCCCCATTGTTGCTTTCTCTTTTGTCTGCTCCCTTTCCCTCTAAAATCATCAGTACCTTCAGCACTGATTCATATTCAGATTTCATCTGATGAAACTTTCCTTTCCTGTTGTATGTAAACATTCAGGCAAATACATAACACTTAAGCAAGTTAAAATACTGTCTTAATGTGACATGGTGCCTCTGTTGGGCAGAAGCTACTTTTCCTTTTTAGTTCTTTGAAACTTTGGAATTATTTGGAAATCATTCTGAAGGCTTGGTTTAGAGAATCTAAACTAGGTTTGTGTAACTGGGAGATTCAGGGAATTCCATATTAGACTCCCACACCCTATAAAGTGTATCTTTAAGTCAAGTATCAACCCAGCCTGCCACTAAACAAAATAAATATTTAGCTCAGAATACAAAGAAAAAGTGAAAATAGATTCACGGTATTATAAGTATGTATTCAAGACATACACAATATCTAAAATCCATTTAATATACAAATTGTTAGAATAGTTAAGAGTTTGAAAAAGTAACTAAAGTCTTTTCTAATACTATATACAGAATTAATTCCAGATGCATTGCAAAGTCAAATGCAAAAATTAAGTATAGTTTTTGCAAAAAAAAGTATAAGAACATTTAAGTGAATATATAATCTAGATATGGAGAAGATACTCTAAGTATACACCAAAAATAGAAATCATAAAAGTTTTTTAATGGATTACATATAAAAATATTAAATGCCAAAAATTTTCACAAATAAGATTGAATGACAAAATAAAAATCAATGGATATTTACAATGTAGATGACTGTGTTTAATGTGCTTGAAATATAAATAGCTCTCCCAAATCTACAATTAAAAAATTTCAATGGAAAAATTTGCAAAGCATGTTATCAGGCAGTTCATAAAAGAAAAGGTAGTAATTGTCAATAAATCCATGAAAACATGTTTGGTTCATACAATGAGATATTGTATTACTTATTAGCAAAGCTTTTTATTCTTTACCAGCATCATCTATTGCTACTAGTATATAGTGAAATTGTATAGTCCTAACAGAAGTATAAAATGATACATCATTTCTGGAGGGAAGAAATTAAATATACAGTAAAGGGACATTAGTTTAAAAGATATTGGATGAAATACTTGGTGGACATTAAAAATGAGAGACTACACATACACATCCACACAAAAAGTAGTAATATATCATCGGTAAAAAAGCAAGGCATGAAACAGTATTAAAATGTGGTCTCACTTTTGCACATAATATCCTTGCTTATTTCTATTTCTGAAACTAGTTTTCCTCAAAATTTCCTATAATGTTTGTTAAAATATAGTTTCAATACACCCTAGGCCTACTGGACTACTGTTTCCAGGAAAGGGACAAAAGAAATGGTTGTTGTTTTTTATTTTTTGGCCCAGGTGACTCTCATAAGGTAAATTGGGGAAATGCTGACCTGATCAATAAAATCTAATATCTTCTTTGGGTTTATATTGAAGCTGAGATACAGAGAGATTCTGGCACCTGTCTACAGTAACAACTATGTAGTAGCAGAATGGGGTCTAGAATCGCATGTGCTATATTCCAGAAGACCCATCTCTTTTTAGAGAGTGGAGCTTCTTCAGACCAGTAATCTTAAATTAAATTCCCATCAACCTCTTACTTCACTTAGACAGGTAACTGAGCTTCTCTTCAGCTCCATTGTTTCACATTTGGTAATGATCTTTCTTTGTTGATGGCAAATGGAAAGTTTTCCATTTCCACCGTTCCCTAGCAATGTGACATTTCAAACAGTAGCACAGAACTCTTTAAATAGAAAAGATCCATTTCCACTCTATCGTGACTCAGTAACAGCCACAGGATTCTTCTCAAACTTTCCTAAAAATGTCATCTTTGGGCTGGACTCAAGAGGAACATTTCAGCCAAGGAGACACATTTTCCACTCTGTCAGGAATGAGCGAGCAGGGTTTGGAACATAAAGTGTTTTGCAACCCTCAGAAAAGCAATACTTCTCACCAAAACCATGGCAACAACTCTGTGTGATACGTCAGAGCCTGGGAGCATTCAGAAGCTTCCTCCTAATTGGATACTCGACTGGGCCTGTAACCTGTGTCTGTTAATAACAGTCACCCTGCTGCCGGAAAGAGAATGATATCCTTCATGACTGTTGCTTTGGAGACATGTGGCAGTGATGCTGAACTGAGGGTCCCTTATGTTGAGTTACCTACAAGGGAGGTAGCATGAAATGTTCCTCATGTTCTAGTGGATCCTGATTTTTCATGGAAGGACTGCCCCCCACCCCCAATGTGTTCCTTGCAAACACATGGTATGACATGGCAAAAGTTACTCTTTTATCATTCAAATAGTTCCATTTGGAATTTGTACCCATGAGGCAAAACTTTAGAGACCAAAGTCATGGGTTTAAAATTTGCTTCCCTCACTTCTAACTCTGTGGCCTTGAATGAGCTATTTACACCCTCTGGGCCTTACGAGCAGTGACACAAAATAATAATTCACACTCTTTGTGGGATATGTGGGAGGTTTCAATGAGATGATTCGTATAAAAACTTCTAATGCGAGACCAGCACTTTTCATTCTGTCAATGCCAGAGAGGAGAAATAAAAGAAGTGAACAGGAAGGTGAAAGAAGTGATCTGCGTGAGTGAATGCCTCAGTTTCTTCTGTTCACTCCTCTTCTGTCTCCTGCCTTTCCCGTCTCAGGTAACCCATGTGCTCAGTGCCCTCTTCATACAAATTCCTCTTTCCCAAATTGCACCACCTCCCCCTCAGAGACAGGAAGCCCGGGGCATGGCTGACGTTTTGTAAGTTATACATCGGCACTTCCACTGCAACTTAAACTCCCTTTTTTTTCTTCAGATTCTATTACCAGAACCAAACGGATGGGCTTTCTCTTGAAAGAGCCATTATCAATATAAAACAGAAAGGTAGTCTTCTATAGTTTAGGGCACAGGTGGCAAACACAAGCCCACAGGCTGAATCTGGCCCTCCACCTTGTTTTATCCGGCCCAGCAGCTTGTTTCTACCCGGCAGCAGTGCTGAGCTTCTTGCCCCTATTTAGGAGTAGTTACATTTATACAGTCCTAACATTATATTTGGCCCTTTGAAAGCAACAGGGAAGCTGATGTGGCCCCGGATGAAAATGAGTTTGACACCCCTGGTTTAGGGAATGGTTAACTCATTAACTCCATCCCAATGATTCTGTAAAACTGTAATTGTGATATATGGCTAGTGTTAATATTATGACTGTACACAGATGAGCAGGCCAGGGCTCAAAGACATGGAGACAGCTTGTCTCAAATCACACAGGGCAGTGGAGTCAAAGTTGAGTCTATGTTTCCCATTCCCAACACCCTTACTTCATCAAACTGCCTCCCTTCTTCATTAAGAAAGCGCTGCCTGCCACCTCTGGCATGTAGCAGAGGGGTTGTCTATGTGATGAGAAATGTGACAATGTACATCAATCCTGATATCTCCCCCCTCTTCAACCTGAAACTCTCAAGACACCTGCACCATTGCCCCTGGTTCTTCCTCTCCTGGGTGCCAGCAAGTGAAACGTTCTGGCTGTAACCAGTGGTGTGTAGAGATATTCTAACTCCCATTCTTGAGCTGGGTACCCAGTCCCAGCCCCAGCTGCATATGGGGAGTCTGTTTCTGGTCCTTCACTATAGTGGATCCTGAAGTTTCTATATATTCTTTAATAATCATTAAGTAGGGGGCTGCTTCTCTGATGTAATGGAGTTTACATTTATGATTACAAAATATTAAAGTAACATATTCCCTCTTCTTTGGGGAGGTGGTGCTGGGGGTGGTGGTGGAACTTGCTTCTCTGGTCCTGAAATTTATTTGGGGGTAGGGAGGGGAAGGTGGCAGACCAGAGTAGTCAAGCAGCATTTAAAAAAACGGATAATATAAGATTCTCTCTACAGACAGACAAATCTATCATGAGTCTAGACTAATTGAAATAATGTAGCACTGAACAGGTAGAGCCAGGCAAATGAGGAAATCAGACTCAAGAGCCCAGAACTTCTGAGTAAAGAGGTGACTTCAGTGCAAATGAATGACTTACAATTTTGACAAAGGAAAGCAAAAATAGATTAAAAAAAAAACTTTGGTTTTGGAAGCTAACAGACTGACAGCTGAGTGTCAGAATCATAAAGGAACATACTAGGATGAAGTGGAAAAGGCACCAAGAACTCACTTTCCTTCATCACCCAGAGATGACCATATGGCCTCAAAGGACGTGAAGCAGAAACCCCACAAATACCTGGCATGTATAGGTGGCTAGAACTGAGAGTGGAGGCAGAGGCCAAAATGCAACCCTCCCCTCAGTTTTTTTTTTAGCCACAGTGGGTCAGTGAAGGTTTGCCAGCAGGTCTGGGGCCACAAATGGCCACAGCAAGCTGAACACAGGGAGACAGGTGCTGCTGAGCAAAGCCCAAAAAGACAGACAGGGAAGGAGGCCAGGCACTCCCCGAGGACAGCTGTGCTCAGAGGTAAAGGCCGCTTCACCAAGCACAAGCTGCTTCCTCGCGTGTGGGGCCCCTCCCATGTGCAGGAGGGAGTAGCCACAGAAAGACATGGGGTCATTCGTGCTCCACCTCTGGCACTGGAGCTTTGCCAGACCTGGAGAGGAAGCCACCCAGGGACAGATCACATTGCGAAGATCCTCCTGGTCCTGGCTCTCTGGCCACTCTCTTCCAGCACGGAGCACCGCACTGGTTGCCAAGCCACCAGCTTCCCTGGAGAGAAGCACAACACCTTCTGGGACAGAAAAGTGGTGGAGGTGAGCCAGCCTGCTCGCTAGCAAGAAGAGAATTGGAACAACCTCCAGGAGAGCTATTTGCCTTCCGACCACAACCCTTCAAATCTGACGCTTCAAATGGGACAATTCCGCTTCTAGGAGGTCATCCTATAGTAATGTTGAGGGCGTGGGCTGAAAAGAACTACCAAGAGTGCCCACTGCTGTTTTTTCATAGCAAAATATTGGAAACAAACTAAATATCCAATAATGGGCATTTGGTTTAATAACTTATAGAATAACCAAAAAATAAGATACTATGTAGCCACTAAAATAGTATGATTTGAATGGTATTAAATAACATGGGAGTATATTTGTGATATATTACAAATGATAGAAAGCAGCTAATGAAGGAAAGCATAATATGATCCCATATCAACATAGAAAAAAGGGCCTCAAGGACACACATCCCGCATTAATAATAGTTATCTCTAGTTTGGCAATAGCATTTTTTTCTGGATGTTTTTCTATATTTCACAATGTTTCTACCTTGAATACACACTGATCTGCTTTTTACCCCCTTTATATTCTTTCTCTCCCTGTGTTACACTCTAAGAGAACAGCTCAGCTCAGTCCTCTGGCTTACTAGTTTGTTTTTAACGCTATTACTTCTGAAATTCAGTTATCCATTTGAATTTGTTTATTCTAATGAACTAAGTTTTACATTGATCTTTGGTTTTTATTTTTAAAAATTTTAGAAAATACATAAATTAAAATTTGCCATCTTAACCTTTAAAAATTTTTTTAAACTTTTTAGTTAGAATGTGTTTCTAACTAAATATGAATACAGTAGGCCAAAGGCTTTTTCTATTTCAAAAATATTATAGTTAATGCCATTACAGTTTTAACATGGCAACACAGTTTTGGATGGAGTAGTTCCTTTAAAAGCCATTTGTCATTCACTCGGACTCATTGAAGAGCACAGTGTATGTGCTGGTTTGCAAGTGGATACCTAAGAAACTTAATGCTAAACCCATTTTAACTGCAAACCAAACAGAAATTTCAACACTCCCCACATACTCTACTGCAAACTTAACTTTAATATAAGACTCAAATCAAACATTAGAGTCAAACATAGTGATTGTACAAGAACTACTTCTCCTTCTGACCATAATATTCACTCATATCTTCAACTCAAACTAAATTATAAAGCCAAGTATAACTGTGATTCTAATGTTACAACAAGCAAAAACACTAAAATTCTAACATATTAGTTAATTCTAGGTCTGGCTTAAAGCTTCAACCTAAGACTAACACAATCTAAAAGTTTATCTGTCTATATACATTCTCATGTCCAGAACTAACCTGAATTTTAACTTCAACTCAGTTCTATTCTCTAACATTAGGCTAACCCTAAGTCTGTCTTAAACTGAAAGATACCGTGACATTCATCATACTTTATGAAGGTACTAGCAAATATCTTTTAAAATAATGTTTTTTTTTACATCTGCATTCACAAATGTTTATTACATAATCAGAAGTGTTTGATTTAGGGATTATAGCTTCTGCTGAAGAGTTTGCCATCTTAGTCATTTTTAAAATGTACAACGTAGTGGCATGGAAAACATTCACCTTGTGTGACCATGATCACCACCCATCTTCAGAGCTCTTTCCATCTTGCAAAACTGAAAGTCAGCACCATTGAGAAAATACTCCTCATCCCACCACTCCCATCCCCCATTCCTCACGCCCTGGCAACCACCACTCTACTTTCTGTCCCTATGAATCTGACTAATCTAGGCACCCCATATAAGTGGGGTCATATAGGATTTGTCCTTTTGTGACTGGTTTATTTCACTTAGCATAATGTCCTTTAAGTTTTATCTATGCTGTAGCATGTGTCAGAATTTCCTTATTTTTTAAGGCTGATATTCTGTGGTATATACAGGGTGGGCAAAAGTAGGTTTACAGTTGTGAGTAAACAAAGCAGTTTATTCTCATATTATTAATTAATTGATTATGTAAATCTACTCTTGCCCACCCCTGTATATACCATATTTTGCTTAGCCAGTCATCTGCTGACAGACCCTTGGGTTACTTCCACCTTTTGGTTATTGTGAATAAGGAACATGGATGTACAAGTCTGCTTTCACTTCTTTTGGATATATACTCAGAAGTGGGAATGCTGGATCATGTGGTAGTTCTATTTTTTTAATTTTTTTAGGTGTGCCATACTGTTTTTCACAGTGGCTATACCTTTCTACATTCCCACTAATAGTGTACATGGGTTCCAATTTCTCCACAGACTCTCCAACACCTGTTGCTTTTTGTACATATATAGTAGCCATCCTAACATGTGTGAAGTGATTTAGTTTAGTTTTACTTAATGAATATTCTTTTGCCTGTCTTCAAGAAAGGGTTGTTGCATTTGTTCACACTGTAACCTTGAGTATATGTTCTTTTATAGTTAAGTTTGGAGTCTTTCCTTCGTGGTGCTGACATGTCTCCCAGGCTAGGTCATTCTCAATGGTACCCTCCCAATGTGCCCTTGTAGGTTTCTGTTAGACTGAGTGATGCACAGGTGAGCCCAACCTACAGGGAAAAGATGTGTTGCTGACACTTGTGTTTTGATCTGATTCTAGGGATTGGCAGAGAGGTACAGGATAGCTAGTAGCTAGTTTCAGACAATGAAGGATTCTTAACTCTCTTGGGTATTGCTAACAATCTGAACAATCCTGTAGTCTCCCAAGATGCCATTTTGTGCTCCCATCTGGAGAAAGACAGTCCCATGCCCATAACCAGTGCCTTGTCCACTGTGGAGGATATGGTAGAGACTGACCTCCTGCTTTGGTACCCAAACCAACAACCCTGTTAGACTGAGCCTTAGGCCCCCTTCTGTTCCTGGGCAAAAAGGATTCTTGGCACAGCTTTCAATTACTTACCTGTGTATGTCTTCAGAGGTAGTTTTTTAATTCAATCCCATATTTCTTTTATGCCTCATAGATTATATTTTTGAGGCCCTGAGAAATCCCCTTCTTTTCCAGTGTAGGCAAATGTCTGCTCTCTCTATTCTTATTCTGAACAACTTACACCCAGAATCTCACTGAGAAAATGGAATATCTGTAAGAAAGAAAATAGATGTTGAAAGATAGAATGTGGGATAGAGGGGTAAGAGGAAAGAGAAAAATCTCAAACAATACACTCATATATATACACATACACTCATTATATATATACTACTTATATGTATACATGTATATGATATAATCTGTGTTATGGATAGTAACATAAATATTTATAAAATAGAGTATAGTTTGGACAGTTCACAATGTTTTATTTTCTTTAAGCAAGGCATGATTCCAGTAGCACTTCTTTGAATTTATAAATGGATTCCAGAGTCTCAATAATACCATTCATTGATGACTGACTTTCTTCCAAGCACTCTGCTAAGCAACCTGCATAGGTTGTCTTTTCAAACTTCCTGGCAACACTATAGACAGGCATTGTTCCCACTTTCAAATGAGGAAATCAAAAGTCAGAGAGGTCTTACCTAGGGTTTCTCACCTATGAATGGGCTAGGGATGGAATGTAAACCCATGTGAGACTCCAAAGTCTATGCTTTCTTTACTCTGTCCTCCCTCTTGAAATTACAGGACAATTCCAGGAAGAACTTGATGGTATTTATCTTCCAAGTGGTGTAGTGGGGACAGAGGGAGCATAGTGCTGTGAAAATAACATTCACTTCAAAGAGGAGACAAGTGTCCTCATTCTAGGTTGTTACCAACTTCCTGAAAAACCCTGCAACCCTCTCAGCTCCTCTCCTCCTTCTTTCTCTATGTTTGTAACAGAGATAAAAAGATGCACAAACTTTCACAACTGCTCTGGAGATAAAATGAGAAGAGCTATGATGAAATGAAAAAAGTACGATGTAAATATAAGTGGTTATGATCACATTTGGCCTAACTCACAAACTAACACTTCTTTTTCTAAGTTTTGCAGTTACGACTTCAACAGAGAAGGACCCAGGAACAACTGGCCAACCAAGGCATAATACCATGTGAGTAACTGCATGTCCTATTTATTGATTTACTACAATGGAACCGTGGGTTTTGGGAACTGGAAAGCACCTCAGAGGTCATTTAGCCTAAGCCTGTGGATCTTCACAGAATCCGTGTCATCAGAAATCCCAGATTTTGGATGCTTTGGTCCAAATGCTACTCACCCACAAGGGGATGATTCCCTAAAATTTCACGTTATGGTAGGTTTGGTTTCAGGGTAAGCACAATTTTCTATGGGCATCCCTCACCCTTTTCTTACTTTTAAAATTGGATATAATCACTATTCTTTCCAGAAGCATTAATCATATCACCTTTTTCCACCTCCTTGGTTTCACTTCTGTTTGGGATACTTGTATCCACAATTAATTGAATATTGTCAAGTGCTTCCTTTCTAGATTACTCAGTAGCAATACCATTCTAGCATAAATGGTATAATATTAAATAACTGGCCATAATGTGGATCAAAGAATAAAGATTATCAAATCTTTTAGATCGATTTGAAATTTTCTACCAATTTAGCAATTAAAGTTCACTTTTTTTAAAAAGAAATAGAAATAGCAAAAAGGGTGTTCTGGATGAATGAAGTCACAGTTTAAGCTTGTTTAGATCATAGTTTCTAACTTTCTCCAACAAAATTTAAAATTTAAGATTCATAATGATGCTTGCAGAAATCCAGGTCCCTGTTATAATTAGTACTTTAGAGTTTTGTATGAAACAAGTGGAAATGTGTTTTTGACAAAATGTCCTGCAGTTAGTAATATCAGAGTCCTATGATTTAAGATCTAAAATTTTTAAGTATAATTCTGTGATTCAGAGCCAAAACACAACTAAGAATTTTTCAGGCTTTTTCCTTTGCATTTCAAAAACAGCTCTGTGTTAATGGCTAAACCCTACAAACAGCAAACAGCAAATGAGCTTATAGTGGAACAACTTTTTTAGAAGTTTGCTAAACACAAAAGAAACAGCTCACCCTGCCATTTCAAAGCTGCTTAAACAATGTGTACAACTATGATGAGAAAGCACAGGAGCTCTCTCCTGTGTGCGGCCTGCTCATGGTGGTCAGACTGCCTGTGCCGTGCTCAGGATGGAGGAGACACAGAGGTCTGCAGTCTTCGGGTTGCACAAATTCCATCCAACTTCACTCAACGCTGACAAGGCCAGTTATTTAGGAATTCTACCTTAGTGGCAGGATTTATTCACTAAGATTGTAGACAAACATAGATCCACTAGGATTCTTTCAGCAGACCATAATCTATACTATGTGCCCTTCAATAGGTGAGGAGCCCCAGATTTGAATAGCATTAAAATAATCTATCCCCTCACTGGTTTTCTTTGTCTTAATTCTAGAAAGGCAAATGAAGGGGATAGACCAGGACCTTCAAGTCAGCTCCAACTGTTCACAGCTGACCAGAGTTCCACCCATGTGCTTAAATCCTCTGAGTCTGGGTCTTACAGCTGGCATTAGGATGAGAATAAACTTTTTTTTTTTGGGGGGGGGGAGGTTGAGGTTAATAAGATTAAATCTCTGGAAATTGGTAAAAATACATAATAAGATAGGAATTAACCCTATGCTACATTTTAAAATAACACCTATATGTCAGTTGAGAAAGCCAAATGTCCATTTGTGTAGTAGGGTCCAATGGGGATAGAATAGTTTGTTCCCCAGGACTTTTGGAATCAGGTAGTGTGGAAATTAATGAAATACTGCTTGACAGAAATTTTGTATGCATAGTCTGTTGTATCATTAAAATAATTACTGGAAAAAGTCCTATGAGTAAGGAAATGATGTTTTTTCTTTTTAGTTCAGTAAAATGATAAAAGTTAATTAAACATCAGTTTTCCATAGTCTTCAGCCACCTCCTCTCAACCAGGCTTTCCCAGGGTGTAGATTCTCTGGGAAAATATCCCAGCCACAGCAGGTGATTGCCACAGGCCCAGCCTGAAGAAACCTTGACTACTGAGTTCTTCTCAGGAAGCTGGACCCAGAGGAATCTCCACCTGCCAAGAGGTGGGGGTAGGGAGGAGAGGGGTGGCCTATCCAACCCAATCAGAGATTAACAGGCAAACTAACTCAGGGCTGGGCAGGGCAGGGCAGGGCAGGCAGCCTGTTTACTCAAGCCCTATGGGTATCTGTGTCAGCTCTCAGGGGGAAAGGAATGAGGGTCTAACAGTCTCAGGGGCTTTCCAACTTAATTGAATTCAACCCATTTCAAGCATGACTCTCTGCAGGACAGAGTGCCAGGCACTATAGGCACAAGAGTGAGCAAGACAGCCCTTCAGGGAAACACAAGATTCCAGGAGAAAGGGTGGCGAGAAATACACGTGTGAGTCCAGGAGGAACTCGTTACATTCACAAGAGGACATCTTGTTTCTTCATTCTTTTATTTGAATTTTTTGAAACACAACAAAAGAGATAAGGTGGAAGGAAGGGAATAGAATGGAGGGGAGAAAAGCTGATAATCCTTAGAGATCATCTAATTCTGCAATTTTCAATATTTTGAATTGTTAAAGATATACCGTGTATGCATATACTGCCTGAAAGAGGGTGGGGGCCTCCGCCCCACTTACTCAGCACCCCCATCCCTTCTAGATGCCCCCAGTTGTCTTCTTCGGAGAGCTGGTTCTCTTCAGAACAGTATTTGAAAACCTCTCACCTAGTCCATGCCCCCAGTCATTGTCTTTCATGTCCGGAAAACTGAGGTTGAGGAGGCCCAAGAGATATTTCAAATGTCCCAAAGCCCAGACACAATGCGATTCTAATTTCTGCAAATTAGACCTGTGACAAGTGTGTACACAACAAAATTATTAATAAAATTTTCACTTTATCAATGAATTTTTAAATATTTGCAATCTTCACCCAAATTTTAAAATATCACATATTGCCAAAAGTGTAAGTTGATAGCTAAGTGAACTGTTAATTTTTCTTATGTTATTATTGTATAGCACTACTGTTTTTAGCTGGCCAACAGACACACCAGTATCATTGGGCAGAATTAGTCTTGAGTTTTATATTAGGTTACATCTCAAGGGCCTGTCCACTGCAAAAATGCACCCTTCCTATTGTGCACAGTGGGAGAGTTGAAGCCAGAACCTGTGTCTTCTGATCTCTACACAGCACTCTTTTCTCAAATATTTGAAAGGAATCACTTGAACTTTTAAAGCGCTTACTTAAGTTTCTACCATAAAACATTTTGTGGCATTTTATGGCCCAAGATTTTATATATATTTATATATATATTTATGTATAACACACACTATATATATATTTATATATCTATTTATATATATATTTATATATATATATATATCATGACAAGAATAAACCAATGTTTTTTGAAATGGCTTCAGGTTCTACATCATAATCTATACTATTACCAAGATAGAAAATTCCACTGAATTACCTATATGGCAGATCTCAATTCAATTGCATGCCAAATTGATGGTTAAACTGTTAAGGTCCCCCCCACTCCACTGACTCCAGTGAACTAAACCATGTGTCATTTTCAGTTGACTAGTGAAACTAGTCCAAATGGATTTAATTGAATGTCTTCCCTGTCCTTGGCTGTGCATCCTATGGGTTTTGAGTTTGCCAATGAGTAACAGAGTCCTCAGCAACCAGGGCAAATTCTCTTGTATGATCCCCCTTAATCACTTCATTAAGCATTGACTTATTTCTTACTTTTGTGCATTATAGGTTTAGGATTTTCCCCTTCTGGTGCTTTGAATGGATTTAAAGGCATTATTCCTTGACTTTTAGTCAAGAAAGGCAGGATTCTGAGGCCAGCACTGAACCCCTAGAATAACTTTAAACAGTGAGAAAGGGGTTCTCCAGCCAGCAACATGGACCTTAGCCAGAGCTGAAAATCACTTTTACACTTATAATATCAGTTGTGAAATTCACATTTTCACAACAGTCTTAATAAACCTCAGTGAAATAATCTTGAAGTTAACTTAGAAATACTCAAGAATTTATTGTTCAGATTTATTTCCAAAATCTTATCTCTGACTCTCAAAATGGAGACTTCACATTGCCTTCTTTGTCACCATCAACTCAAATTCACAGGGAATGGCTTCCCTGCGCCTCCCTTCCAGGCTCCAGGCTACAAGAGGACAGCAAGGTTCTCTGCTTTCTAAGGGATTCAGGACAGAGCCAGCCTCTTCCCCTTGTAGACCTTGGAACTGTTCATCATTTCCCACAAAAATTGTCTCACCTACAATTTTTTCCTTGGGCATTCCTCTCCTGGGCAGAATCTTAAATGACACAATTTTATTCCAACCACTTCAGAAGCCTTAGTGCAGAAGGATGACCAGCTGTATGGATTAGATGCAATCAGTGATCAGAGAGCAATTTAGTAAATATTTTGACCATCTGCTGTGGGGAAGGCCCCATAGAGCACAGAAGAGTCAGACATACATTCTGTTTCAAAGTGCTTACATCCCAGAAGGGACCCCGAATCACTCCTGCATAATGGTCCCCATTAACAATATTGACATCACTATGTGGGAGCGGGTATCTGGGAGGATTGAAGGAAATAAATTACACTTTCTCTCTCCCACTGCTGTGTAAGTGGGGCTAATTTATATGAATCTAGGGGAGAGAGGGGAGAACACTTAGTTTCTTATCCTGGAACACAGAAAACGAGCTTAGAGGACTGAAATGGATTGTGGAGGACCCTGGGCTCAGAGAGGCTGGGACTCCTCTACAGAAACTCCTAGAAAGCCACCACTGGCCAGAATGAAATGTCTGGGTAGCCTAGTTCCATGGTCTGATTGATGTAAATGAATTTAAAGATACAATGAGCTGTCTATGAATGGTGCTGCCTTTATTTGTTTTGCAGACTAATCCAAGCCACAGCAGCCACATACTTTCTGCAAAGCCTTGGTAAATCCCTGAATTCTGTGATTCTCCTCCTGCATAGCAAGAAGAGTGACGGGAGCAATTCCTGTTCCCACACCACAGGCAGCTTCATGATAGCTTTGAGAAGTGGACTGGGCAAAGCCTTCTTCCTTTCCTCAGCGCATTCATTTGACTTGGCTTATCCCTACAGCACCCTAGCACACACTGCTGGCTGTTTGAGCAGAACACAGCACGAGGGATTAACCTGTCCGCCCCCCTCCCTTCTTTCTAACATCTCAATTTCAGAGATAGGAAGAGGCACATCCCAGATTTTCATGGCAAACCCATTATAGGTCAACAATCCTAAATTCCTTCTTTTCTTCTTTTTTTCTTCAATTTTCTGGTTTCTTTTTCTTTTGACACTAGTAAACCAGTAATTATAGGCATACTATGAATTTTCCTTTGTACCCTTCTTCTGAGAAATTCCAAAATTTTCACTTCTGCCAGGTCCCAAGCCAGGTCTTCAGTATTACAAAGTTACATTGAGAAGACCCCTAAGACTATCAGTTGGTACTGAATTGGTAATATATTGTCAACCTAAAAAAGAGAACAATTTACAAAGCATTATCACAGCTGGCTCATTTACCTGGAATAAAAATATTCATGATCCAATTTGTCTTTAAAAGTGAGGCAAAGAGAGGGCAAGTATTACTAGACCCATTTTATAAGGGAAAATGAGAACACAGGGAGACTATTGGAATTGTTCAAGGCTATACCAAAAATACATGGCAAAATCAGGACAGAGCCCAGATGGATGGTTCCCAAATGTTAGTCATCCAAGACTTCTTTAATTACACCTGTCACTGCCATAGATCTAATGATTGAGTTAGTTTTGTCTTCCTCCCAAAGGACCCTACATACATGAATTATTAACCTATGTGTCTGTCTTTGACTAATGAATGGCACATAAACTTACTGACCAGTGCTTTCTCATGAGGACAACCACTATTAAACCATGTTGTTATAAATCCAGGCAGCAATCATGAAAAGTGATAGTTCATTTTGCCTAAGCAGCCTTTTTTTCCTTCTGGGCAAATATACCCTTTTTCTTCAGGTTTTTGAAATACTGAAAATCACTCCTAGAAATCATTACTCCCATTTTGAACTCCCGAGGACCCTACATTAGGGCCCATGGGCCTTATAAACTCTGGAGCAGCTCTCAGATTTGTGCCTCAGAGTCAGCTGGAGGGCTTGTTAGAACACAGACCCAGGGTCCCACAGCTGGGAAGTGTTAGATTCTGTAGATCTGGGGTGGGACCCAAGAATTGGCACTTTTGACAGGTGTCCAGGTGATGCTGGAGATGCTGGTCTGGGAACCACACTTTGAGCACCACTGCTTCAGCTCCTGTCCCAGGACACTGGCACTTTGATTCTGCCTCTTGACCCCAATCAGAAATACCAAGGGAGCCCTCCAAGCCTTGGAGTTCTCTCCCTCCGAGCCTGGGGGCAAGCCACCCGCGAGAAGAGGTGAGCTCTGCTTTAGGTACAGCCCTTCTCTGCTGTCAGAGCTGCCACTGATGCCAGGCCCCCACCCTGTGCTGGGTCCTCTCCTTACTTGATTACAGTGCCCTGTGACCTATTTCCTCTTTTTTCTGGGATCCAGATGAAGATGTGAGGTTAGAGTGTGAAATAGGGCTGCAGAAGGGCCTGTTCTCACCTGGCGATCTTTTCCTGAGCTCTAAGAAAGAAAATGTTTGTACACACAGCTGACCCAAGTTAGCTAGAGCTGCAGGCACAGAAATGGCAGGGCCAGGTAACTAAACTCTGAGGTGAGAATGTGAGTTCCCTTGGGAGAAGCGATTAGTCTTGCTCCAGGGGAAATGAGTTAGATGTGTGGCTGACTAGACTGACAACCATATTTTAATTTGAAATCACACTGACTTATTTTTTTAATTTAGAAATTCAAATTCCTTTTCAATGTTAAATGTCAATGTCCCTTAAATATAAAATTTTGCCATTTGATACCCTCAGGGCTGGCAGCAGAAGAGGTCCCTTTATGTGTTTTCCAAAAAGTGAACTTGGGTGGCTGTCTCACGGCTGGCACTGGCCCTCAGGGGAAGTGGCTAAACCCAGATCGAGTCACAGAAAACGCCAATGTCTGTGGCAGGGCCTGGCGGGGTAGTTTTCCACAGGGTGACCTCCAGCTAGTGCCCCGGATAACATCCCTTGACCTCTGAGGGGAACAGCGTGTGGTAAAACGCAGTGGGTTGACCTCTTTGGCTTTCTTCCCAAGTCCTTGCTAAATGGACATAGCTTCTCCACCCTGTGTTTTCTAGAAGGTTCCAGAAGACCTTTGTGCTCCTGGCATCAGAGAACCAGACTGTATGAGTCATTTCACAGTGGAGTTATTAACACCAAGAAGTGAAGAATTATAGCTCGACAAGCTAAGATACAGGAAATGCAATGTTTCTTAGAACAATTAATAAACTGTGCTAAAAAGAATTGAAGAACCTCAGGGACAGGAGACCAGATAAATTCCTCCCAAGTCTTAAGCCCAATTAAAACCATTTGAGTTTGAAACGTAAGAGATATCTCAAGATACATACTGTGCCCTTAGGTGTTGCTTCTTAAGGAAAAGGATGTGTTATTCTTCCTAACCACTTAATCAGGACTCATTAACATCACTTCCTTTTCTGGACTATAAGTGATTAAACTACACCAGTATATAATATCTACTGAGATGAACACCAGAGTGTGGGACACAGGTGAAGACCTATCTGTTCAGCTTGCACAGACTCACCAGGGTCCACTGGACTTCAAACAGATGTGTAGGATCTGGTTGCCTAGGGAAACAGGAGTTGCTTTTAGAACTCCATCAATATAAATTGCAACTGTGATGAAATGCAGGAAAAGGCAAACCTCCTTACTAAGGATGGAGCTAGACCCAAATCAAAAAAAATACACAAACATCACAATAGAATTGCACATGTCTCCAGATGATTTCTTGGAGTCACTGAGTGAGGACAAAAGGAGGGAGGGAGAGGGGCCATTTGAAATGACAGGTTTTACAAAGAAGCCCATAGTAAGAGTAAAAATAGCCAAGAGAAACTGTTGTTAGATCTATAGAAAATGTGATATTCAATCAACACATTTATTTTTTTTTCCTATGTGAAGGGAAGCCTCTTAATCTTCTCAAAGTAGTAGAAGGGAGTTGTCCCATATACTTGGCACAAGGCAGCCAGCTGGGACTATTCGGCATGCTCCTTTGGATAACATTGTTAATGCTGGAATGAAGCAGTGAGATTTAGAGCATGCTTAGCACCTTCCCAAGCCGTGTCCTCAAGAGAGGATAACATAGTCTGGACTACAAAAGACTTGGCTTAATGTCTTTTGAAAACTGCTCAAATCTAGCATGATCTTAAGGATTAGATGAAGCACAGATACACACATAAATGCACACACACAGCCCCAAGTGCCAATTTGGCCAGAAACCAAGTTTTTTATTCTGGCCAAAATTTGGAAGAATATTTCATTGCCTACAGCTTAAAAATGGACACCTGTTGCAGTAATATTAGAACTGTGGGTCACATGACTCATCCTTGTTCAGACTTACACAGAAAAATATTCAGTGCAATCCTGTAATCTCTGATCAACCTCATCACCTGTAATGAAAAGTGATTGTTTGTGGCTCCTGATTGAGATTGTTGCAGGGGATCAAAAAGCCTAAGGAAAAAAATGTAGAATTTTGCTGAATGAGTCTACTTCTGTGCTAAGTCCAAAGAGCTTAATAAATCCTGGTGGTGAAGAGCTGGGATGTGTTAGGAGAAACAGGAAGTAGTGGGAAGAATGGAGGCTGGCATTCGGTCCAGGTTGTAAATGGCTGCTGTGTGCAATGACTGACCAATGCCTGTGTCTACTGGTTGTTAATATCTTGGACACACACCTTGAAAGAAGTCAGGTTGTCAGAACAACTAGGCTGCTAGCCCTACCTGTGTGACACTAGGCAAGGCAACCAGTTTCCTTGGGCCACAGTTTCCCCATTCTGTTCAGGGTTGGAGCTGTATTTCATTATCTCCAAGGTCCCTTCCAGCCCTCAAAGTCTGATTCTGTGCTTCTCACTCAGTACTCTTAGTTGCACATTCCTACCAAGCAGTCACATGCCCCATCCAAGGGGCATGTTCCTTCTTACAATATGAGACCCCTGTCCACAGACCACATCTTCCATGCAGTCTTTGGCACTCAAGGGCAGAGCAAAGTCACAGAGGGTGTTACTGACCCCAAGTCTCCCCTTCCCCTCAGACTAGAGAATTGCTTCTGCCTCCAGTTTCCCATAGGCCTGTGTTTCCTCAGGAACTTGGAATGCCCTGTCGCCTCTTCCTGTCACACCTGCCTCTGCCGCTCCTCCTGTTTTAGGCCTAAATTCCACCTTCCTCTGTGTCCTGTGGCTTTAGGGAAACTGGTGTCCTCCAGACCTTTCATCTTCAATTGCTTGTGGCCTAATAAAGGCAACCACATTCGTACTGTGCACAGCTCAGCCAGCACACCAGCAAATGCTACAATGCTGCCCAGAGCTCTGGGGCCAGCTCTGCTCACATCTTTGTCTTTCCGTTTCAGCACTGAAAAGTCCAACTGTATTCCATGAGCAAAGAAAACATTTGGATAGTGACAAGGTAATTTTCTGCAAACTGCCCTCTTCCTGAACTTAGGCTCTCGGGTATAGGTCCCTCAATGCTAAAACCATTTGGCTAAAGGCAGTAGAATTCTAGAGGAAGCTCAACCAGTTTGCCAGTTCCCTACTGGCAAAAAGTCTATGGGCAACCCATAGTTGCCCTATGAAATCTTACTCCCATAAACTGAAAGCTGTGGAAATGCAGTCAACTATATTAGCTTTAAAAATGTTATTTTTTAGCTTAAAAATATCCCCAATCTTTCTGATGTTGGGGAGATCACTGCAAGGATGCAGTAGAAGTCAAAGGGCGTCATCCAACAGGGCAAAAGTTTGCTGGTTCAGTTCCTGGTCGGGGCACATGCTGGGGTTGTGGGTTTGGGCCCTGGAGACAACCATTCGATGTTTCTCTCTCACATCCATGTTTCTCTCCCTCTCTTTCTCCCTCCCTTCCCTTCTCTCTAAAAATAAATAAATAAAATCTTTAAAAAAAAAGAGGGCAAAGAAATTTTAAACAGGGAAGTAAAAGTTGGCTTGCAAGGCAATTTGCCTTTCATTACAGTCCTTTCTTAGCAACAAGCAGATTTTTTAATGCAGTTCAGTGCTAAGGTAGGGTCTGTGGATACAGACCTTATTTGCAGTTACTTAAGGCAAAAGGCATTGAGTTTATTTCTCTTTCTGTTTCTGGGGGAGAGTTGGCATTTGAAGGGGGAGATCAGCATATATTCTGCACCTTCGTAGCAAATCTCTGCCACCTGAACATCTCAATAGTATAAATACTGTTTAGCAAGCATCTGCACTATAAATGGGAAGGAGGCGCAAAGCAGGTGTGTTTCTCCCAGGATTCCTTTGTCTAAGAGTTCTAGCCTTGCAACTAATCTGAGTGGAGGAAGAAACAGAGCTCTGTAACTCTTCAAAGTGCTCGCTCATGAAAGGCTGTGGTTCGTACTACCTGGAGGATAACTGCATTTGGTTTTTTATTTGTTTAGTCAGACCTGGAGTGGCCCCCAGGCCCTTCTCAGGGGCCAAATCAGAGAGCCAGCATAGTGGGATGAAAACCTAAAAGTGGGAATCAGGGGCCTGAGAGGCAGTGTGGCCCTGCCACAGCCCACCTCATCCCCACAGGTGGCTCTGTGACCAGGAAGGGATGAGACTGATTACAGCCTGTTTCTAAGTGTCTTTCCAACTGAGGACGGGTCTGAATCTGCAGGGTTTACATTTTTACTGAAGAGAGGAGTCAGGTGAATAACAGGAGGAGGGTGTATGCTGTCATGTTATACCAGATGAACTCGGGTTACATGTCACCTCTAACCCTAATTAATGCTGTGGTCATTTTAAGAGGCAATGGAATAAGGTTAACAATAATACAAGCAGCTTGGTGCCATCACAGTTTCTTTAATATTTTACTAACATGTACCTACCTGGCCTTTGACTTTGTAGAACTGATGTGGACCCAAGCTTTTTACCTCTTTATCTTATTTCTCCATCCTAAAACCATTAAAGAGGCTTTTGTAAGTGTTTCTGCATGAAATCACAGGAGACCAGGGATATTTCCATGTTCCATTTGTCATAAAAAGCATACCCTCCCCTTTAAGAAAGTCGGATTTCTCTTACAATTGGAACTAGGTGACTCAGCTGTATGTGGTTGATAAAAGAAATGCACTGTCTGCTTGCACCTGCAGACTGAAGACACCCTGAAGCGCAAGGCCAGAAACAGGTCCGGCGGAGCTGGCTTGGTTACTATGCACATACTCCAGGGTAAGTCTGCAGGAAATCATAAACCAGGGCGCCCCCCAAATGGCAGGCCATTTGCAAGAGGTGTTTGTCTCTATACAGTGGCTAAGTCCTCTTAGAAAGTGTCCTCTACCATTAGAAATGGGTGCTTTTGAACAGTCACCTAGTCATTCTAAGCCATTTAGGCAACCATTGTGGGAAGTCATATAATGGCTAGAAAGGTATCAGACTTCAGTTCCGATCTTAGCTGTGCCACTTCCTAACTCTCTCCGAGCACATAATGAATGTCCAACATATAGCAAATTCCTCTAAAATGTGCCCATCCTTGAGCCCAGTAATAAATTTCTAGTATAGGCCTACCTCAGAGATATTTCAGGTTCTGTTCCAGACCACCACAAAAAAGCAAGTATCACAATAAAGTGAGTAGTAATCTCTTCAGTGGTGGAAGGTTTTGCCTTCAATTTGTAAAAAACACATCTGTGATGTGCAATAAAGCAAAGCATAGTAAAACGAGATCTGCCTGTATTTTATCCAAAGAAAATAATCAGACATGCAAAGATTTACATACAATGATGTCCATTGTGGAATAACTTTAGGTACTAAAACATTGCAGATAATGAAATGTCCAACAGTAAGGGATGGGCTGAATAAATTATGCATCAGCCATATAATTAAACACCTTGCAGCCACTACAAATAAGGCTTTAAAAGAATAATGATTTCATGACAAAAGGTTTACAAGATAATGTTTATTGAAAAAAAAACAGAAAACAAAACTATATTTGCAATCAAATTCAGGGAAGAAAACCCATACACATAAATTGTATTTTCAGTAAAATTTTGTGATGAAAAAATATAGCCCTAGCAATATGTGTGTGTGTGGGCGGGGGGCAATTAAGAAAGACACCGGCTTATGATTCTCACTGGGTTGTTTCCTGGTACTTCCATCTCATATCAAGTGCTTTGCAGATAACACCTTCTTAAACAAGTCTGGCCCATTGCAACAGTCAGATGTCCCGAGGCTGCTGCTGTATGGAGATTTCTAGATCAGACACTAGGCCTATGTTAATAGGATGAAAGTAACAGAAAAATGGGGTGCTTGTCTGTAAATATCTCACTTTCTAAATTTGCAATGTTGAGAGTTAAGCTGCAAACTCTACAGTTCTGCATCATAACAACACCTGGTTGACTAGCTCCTCCTCTGTTGGTCCACAGGAGTGAGTCAGGGCCTAAGTGGCAGAGGAACACAGATGTGATTTAAGGCTCTGTAGGCAGCTTTTCTCACCCACCAAGGATCATCAACTGCTTGTGGGATAAATTCAATTTTTAAAATGCCTCGGTTTAATTAAATAACTGTTTCAAAGGAAATTTTTTCTTTTACATCTGACCTGGATATTTGAATCAGCATCACATTGGCAAGTATAAAATCCTGAAGAATTCATACTACTACAACTAATTATAACAATAGATAGTATTTACTGCAGGCTCAGCCTGCACCTGCGAACCTACAGACAGGGTATGCATCCAAATGTCGTAGCTTAGGGTCAGCAAGCACTACAGGCCCTACGGACTGCTTGCTTACAGAATCGCCAAATCACACATTTCTTAAAAAAATCCTCACAAAGCAAGTTTCTCTAACTTTTCTGTATGCCTGGCTTGCTATTTGACTTTATTTGGAAGTGTCCAGTCTTAGCTGCTAATCCATGTGAATTGATGATAATTGTGTTGAAAAATTATTAGGATGGTAGAGCACAGTGTGACACATGATTTTGGTTACAAAAGCAAAAACAATAATAAAAATACCACATTCTACAGCTGATCCTTTTACTGCCAACCCCTCAGCCTCCACTGCGGAGAGGTCCATTCCAACTTCTCAGATGAAGCTGAAGAGAGCCCGACTTGCAGATGATCTCAATGAAAAAATTGCCCTCCGTCCAGGGCCACTGGAGCTGGTGGAGAAGAACATCCTCCCTGTTGATTCTACTGTGAAAGAGGCCATGAAAGGTAGGAGAACACATGGCATATTTTCCTCTGTGCCCTGAGATGTGGGGCAGCCATGGGTCAGATGTGCTCAGGCCCTGGGGCTGCAGGCCTCTGCCTGGACAAGACTCATGCCACGGGTTGCTGTCCCAGAATGTTCCCATAACCAGAGGTCCTGGGAGTGAGGACAAATTCCCATCCACTCACCCTCCAAGGGCAGGTAAACATAAATGAATTTTGTTTTAGCTAAGCAGGTTAAGAACCCGACTTGGTATAATCCTCAAAACATGTGCTCTACAAGCATCCATCACTTAGGGGCCGTGGCTGTCTTGAGCCTTCCTCTTATACAGGGGAGTGGACCACAGAGTAGAAACAGCCAAAACTTGATGAGAAGGCCTGAACTCTAAGCCCGGCTTGCCTGCAGTGTGTTGGGGCTTCCCCAAGTTAGTTCACCTCTCTCAGAAACCTGAATCACTAAACCTGCCCAGCTCCTAGGCTCTGGGAGCAAAGCTCAGGCTCTGTAAGTTTGTGAAAACTCTCCGACAACCCTCATATGTACGAAAAAGAGGAGTACAAATAGCTAAACAGGAGACACAAACATTAATTCTATTACAAACTGTATAAAATCATTTTGTAGACTTTTTGAACAATTGAGAGCAAATGGACTCAAACAACCTGAGCGTACTGAATCCACTCATAGAAATGTTGGTTGGGGTGAAACTGGGAAAATATGGTAGAAGGAAGAAAGGAGAGCTTAACATTCCCATAGACAAACTTATTTTCTTCCAGTTATGCCCGTAAATAGCTCTAAGGATTATGTATTTAACAAGCAATGAACATTTAAATGTTTTAACATGTTTTGAAAAAGTAGTCATACCTTGGTACTCGATGGCTTCAGGACCCACCAAACACTGACCTCATCACATTTTGATGAGAAAAAAATGTTCCAGCACTTGGTGCTTGCTCGGGACTAGACACACTTGCTTGAACTTGTATGAGTCACAGAGCTGCCCTGCAAGAGAAAATTCTTCATTGCTCAGTACCCATTGGTTTGGCACTCATCTCGAGTCCTGGAATGAATTAAAGATGAGTACCAAGGTACCACTGTATATGTAAAGATGTTTTTATCAAACACTAAGTTTATTATCAAATTTATCACTAAGTGTATTATCCACATTCTAAAATCTTGCTCTCAACCAACCATTCAAAGGCCACGTGAATTTTATATTTAGAAGCTGTAAATATAAACATATCAACTCTAGGAGAGACAATATGCTAACCTGTCAGTGCCCCTAAATACGCCATTGTGATTTGCCATCTGCTATACTCTTTCCCTTCACACTAATTATCCTGTGCCTTTGAATTAGGACTAGCCCACTCAACCACACACTACCTCCTCCATCTTTACTCTGGGCAGGACAGGGAAAGCTCTCCATCAGGCATCTCTCATCATTTCTTTGAACACTCTATTCCATGTACGTAAATTTATTATTGATTTTTGCGTGATAGGCAAAAGACCTCATTTTAATTTGCATTCTTTGGTTTATGGTGAGATTATATTTTTCCACATGATTTTGTGTCATTGCCAATTCATGGCTACTCCTTTTCTTCCTACTGAGAATCTTCTTCCCTTACTGCTTTATCCAAGCTATTTATATAAGGAAAAGAAACTAATCCTCCATCCGCCTTAGGTATTGCAAGTCCTTTTACCAGTTTGTCCTTGGTCTTTGTGGGCGTGTATGTAGAGTATATTTTACCTATAGCAGTTTTTAATTTCTGTATAGTTAAATTTATTAGTCTTTTTCCTTATGATTTCTGAATTTAGTTATTGAAAACATATTTAGCTAGAGAATATAGTTATTCTCCTATATGGTCTTCTAACATTTTATATACTCTATTTTTGTAATTCAATTCTTAGCACACGTGATATTTTTGAAGTGCATGGTTTAAGAGAAAGACCTAGTTTTAGTATTATACAGTTTTGTTGATATTTTACAATTTGTTTTAATATCCATCTTCACGAGTTTCTTTACATTGGCCTGATCTTTCTAGTATTTCCTGTCTATTTTCACAAGTATGTGCTGGGTGAAATTTAAAATTAGTTTATCACATGCCAATTTCAGTCTTATTAGAATTTTCTTTGGGACTGCAGTGAATTTACAGTTTAATTTATAGTGAATTCATATGTTTAAAATATATTAATTCTGAGGCAAAAATACAGTCTCTTTCTTTCTACCTATTCAAGTCTTTAATTTCCTAAATAGGTTTTTTTAAAGTTAAGTCAGTTACTCAGTTACTCAGTTACTGCTGACATATGGAAAACCTATTGATTTTGCACATTTATTCTGTAACTTTGCAGATTCTCTTAATAGTTTCAGTAGTTTCTCAGTTTACCTCAGATTACATAGGAACACAATCACACTGTCTGCAAACAATGAAAATCTGCCTCCTGCTGCATATTTTTCTGCCTTGATGCACTGGTTGATACTTGACAAGTGATATTATGGTTTTATTAATAGATTGTATAATTAATATAATTCTTAAAATTATATACAGAATATGTATAACATAAATTATGTATGATTTTTGTTTTATTTATAAATTATATGAATTTTGCTAAATTTTGTAAATTATGAAGTATAATATACTATATTATACAAATCAAGTTAAATATGCTTTATTGTATATAAAATATTTACATTATATGTAGATGCATATCATATATAAATTATATGTGTGAATATAAAGCACACATAATTTATATTACTTTATATTGTACAAAAATGTATTATACAAGTTAATAGTTATTAGTACAGCACATGATAGAAAATTATTAGTATTGCTGCATTGCTGGTGCTTCAAAAGCAGCCTGACATTGTTATATGTATGGTACATCTTTGTTATGTTGTTGAGGATGACATTGGTTTGGTTTGGTTTCTATCATAAATGGGAATTTCTCTAGTCATTCACCTCCATATATGACATTAGTTGTTGGTATAAGTAGATATTCTGAAGAAATAATATTTCTCTGCTCTGTTCCACTAGGAGTAGTTTATAATATGGAAACTGTTTTTAAATGCTTTTGATATGCATCAAAAGATCACATGGGTTTTCTTTTTAGACCTAGTAATGTGCTATTGCTATCTTTACTGATCACCTTGCATGTCTGGGGAAAAAGATCTTACAAAGATTCTTTTTTTAAAAAAAAGATTTTATTAATTTATTTTTAGAGAGGAGAAGGGAGGGAGAAAGAGAGGAAGAGAAACATCAATGTGTGGTTGCCACTTGAGTGACCCCTACTGGAGACCTGGCCTGCATCCCAGGCATGTGCCCTGACTAGGAATTGAACTGGTGACCCTTTGGTTCATAGTCCAATGTTCAAACCTCTGAGCCACACCAGCCAGGGTAGATTCTTTTTTCTAGAAGTTGCTAGTATTTTATTTGAGATTTTGCATCTCTTGTAACATTAGTTGGAATAATGGTAGCTGCTAAACAAACCACAAAATCTTGGCAGCTTAACAACGGAAGTATATCTTATTTATAAACAACCCAGAGTGTTTCTCAATGGAAATCTTTCAGGCACCATGGGCTCCTTTAGTCTTACTGCCCCACCAGCCCCTAGAGCAGGGTAGCAAACTTCCTCTTAAAGGGTCAGATAGTAAATAAGCTAAGCCATCTCAGCTGTCTGTCACAACTACTCAGCTCAGTTGCTATAGCATGAAAGGAGCCATAGCAGTAAGTAAAAACATGAGTAGAACTGTGTTCTAATAAACCTTTATTTATAAAAACAGAGCAGGGTCACAGGCCACGATGTGCCAACCTGTGCCCTAGAGAATACATTATCCTCTAAGGGGAACAGGAAAGAAAGAATGAAAAGGACCACATACATATTTAAAAAGCTGCAACCTAGAAATGAACACATCACTTCCACTCACATTCCATGGTGCAAATACTACAAATAGTACATATGGCTGGGAACATTCTTTTCTGTATGAAAAGAGATTTCCCAGCAATGTGTCTATGCTGTGGCCAGGGGAACATAAATTTTGATGAACAGCTAATCCTCTCTGCTACAATGTTCTCAAATAATATTGGACTATATTGTTGCTGTTTTATATTTCTCAGGTTTAAATGTCAAGGCTACATGTGCTTCCCAAAATGTTATAATTACCTTTACATATTTTTTCATGTTTGGGAAGTACTTAAATATGACCACAATGATTAGTTGCTTGGAAATGTTGCCTATTAAAATCACTGGGGCTCAGTACTTTTCTTAGGAGTAGTTCTTTGGTACCTTTTCTTCAGTTTTGTTCATAGTTCTCTGTGTATTCAAATTTTCTCCTTAAGGTAATTTGTACAACTTAAACTTTTCTAAAAATTCTCACCATCCTCCCTGAATTTCAAAGTTATTAACCTAAAGTTGCATAAAGTATCAGCTTACAGTTGTTCTCAGCTTCCCTGAACCAGGGGTTATGCTCCATTTTTCATTGCAAATGTTGTAATTTGAGTATTCTCCCCTTCCTCCCTTTCTTTTTCATACACTTGCTAAAAATCTTTTTCTTTCAATGATTATTATTACAAAGAAGCCATTCATGAATTTGTTCATGAATTTTGTTGGTTTCTTTTTTTTTAATTTACTTTTACTTTTTTTTATTTTAATCATTATTCAAGTATAGTTTCTATCCTTTACTGCCATTCCAGCCCAGCCACCCATTTTTCCCCTCCTCCCTCCCATTTCCAACCCCCCTAGTTTTTTGTCCATGTGTCCTTTATATTTGTTCCTATAAACCCTTCCCATTCTCCCCTGAAATTCCCTCCCCTCTCCCCTCTTGTCACTGTCAGCCTGTCCTCTATTTCAGTGTCTTTGACCATATTTTGCTTGTTTCTTTTTTTTGTTGTTTAGGTTCCTATTAAAGGCGAGATCATATGGTATTTGTCTTTCACTGCCTGGCTTATTTCGCTTAGCATAATGCTTTCCAGTTCCATCCATGCTGTTGCAAAGGGTATGAGCTCCTTCTTTCTTTCTGCTGCATAAAATTCCATTGTATAAATGTACCATAGTTTTTTGATCCATTCATTTACTGAAGGGCACCTAGGTTGCTTCCAGCACTTAGCTATTGTAAATTGTGCTGCTATGAACATTGTGGTGCATAGATTCTTTTGGATTGGTGTTTCAGAGTTCTTCAGGTATAGTCCCAGCAGTGGAATTGCTGGGTCAAAAGGCAGATCCATTTTTAGTTTTCTGAGGAAGTTCTATACTGTTTTCCATAGTGGTTGTACCAGTCTCCAGTGCCACCAAGAGTGTACTAGTGTCCCTTTTTCTCCACAACCTCTCCAACACTTGTTGTCTGTTGTTTTATTTATTATAGCCATTCTGACTGGTGTGAAGTGGTATCTCATTGTGGTTTTAATTTGCGTCTCTCTGATAGCTATGATATTGAGCATCTTTTCATGTGTCCCTGGATCCTCTATGTGTCCACCTCGGAGAAATGCGTATTCAAGTCCTTTGCCCATTTTTTAATTGGGTTGCTTGTCTTCTTAGAATGGAGTCGTGTAAGTTTTTTATATATCTTAGAGATTAAACCCTTGTCTGAGGTATCATTGGCAAATATGTTTTCCCATATGGTTGTCTTTCCTTGAATTCTTTTAATTTGGCCTTATGTCAAGGTTGTGACTGTCCATGAGGAGACTGAGGGGCAGGCGTAGTAATTGGCTTCACATGCAGGTGTGAAGAGAGGATGGAGACAGAGGGATGGTTAAAAACAGTGCACCCCATCCAGGTGAGCAGTCAGGAGGGCATGAGCAGAAGCAAGATCAAGGTCATTGGAATGGATAGAAGACAAAAAATATGAGGGCTATTAAAAAAACTAAAAGTAATGAACAGGATGCATAGGTGCCTGAAGGCAGGAAAGCAGGAGCCTGGTTTTCAGAGCTGGACTCTGTGACTTTGGCCAAATGGCCAGTGAGTTAGGAAATGTCTCTCTGGGCCTCAGTGGCTCCTCTCTGAAATCTAAACAATAATAATGGTTTTCTCATGGTGCTTTTTTCAAGGTGTATTCAATTTTAAAATGTAAAGACTATGTAAAGACTAGGTCAGGCACTGCGGACATGTTAGCACACTTCATCTCATTTCTGACCTGCAGGACTTTGCACTTCAGCAAGAAAAGAGACATGAAAGAAGAAAATTATCTCTTGTGATAATCCTTATGAAGGGAATACATAAAAGTCACAATGCAATGTAATGTGTGTACCTAACCAAGGCATCCTGGGAAACATGGTTTCCTCGATGAGCCCTGAAAGGAGAGGGCAAAAGTGAGTAATAAGGACCAAGACGTAGCACTGGTCAGGCTATAAAGGCATTTCAAATTGTATCTTAAAAGCAATAGAGAGGTTCAAACTTCTCTCATCACTTAAGGGAACAAATTCAAGCACTCTTCTAATTACCCAATAAGGGAAAAGATAATTTAGAATACTAGTACCAACAGTGAGCCATGGGGAGCCATTGGAAGGGTTCCCAGTGGGAATCAGCACTGTGCTTTGCATGAACGAGACAGCGGTTTTGCATATAGCTAGATCCCTCAGCTGCAGTGCGGGCTCAGTAGAAGGGAGATGGAGTTACAGGGCTCTGTGAGGAGGCTATTGGACTTCTTTGATGAGGATTGATGAGAGTCTCAACCAGAGTCATGGCTGCAGGCATGAAAAAAAAAGAGGATCTGAGAGGTAATTGATTTTGCGTGATTAAATGATCAGTAAGCTATATTAATCTGGACAAAGGGAAGAGGCAAATGTGACATCCAGGTTTCCTTTTTGGGCAGTTGGGTAAATGGCAGCTATTCATTAAAATAGGGACTGTGAGTGGAAGAGCAGATTTGGGGAGAGATGATGAATTCTTGTTTAACTCTTGGATTTGAAAGGCTCACAAGAGTTCCACAGGCAGGGATTAACTAAGCTATGGGTGCTGTTAAACCAGGATTCAGAAGAAAATATCAGTCTAGAGCTATAGACTTGGGAGACTTTAGCTTGTATGGTAATTTAAACTGATGGACTACATAAGATTGACCTCTGATTCATTTATTTCTTAATATTTATCAAGCATCTTCCATGTGTTAGACACTATTCTCAGTGCTTGGGATATCTCAGTAAACAAAACATACAAAGATTTCTGCTCTAGCAGTGGGGGGAGACAGACAATAAAAACAAATAATTATCTATCATAATAAAAGACATTAAATGCTGTAAAAAGTAGAGTTAATCCAGAGTACAAAGAGTCAAAAGCGCCCACTAGAGTGTGGTTGGGAGAATGGAGGATGTACAAAAAGAGGGCTAAAATTAAGTTCTCGTGCAGTATTTGGGACAGAGGCAGGGTTTCTGTGAAGAATAGAGAGGAATGGCTCCTGAGAGAGGTGGAGGATAGAGGCTGACCCAATCCACGGAGTCGAGTAGTGGGTGCTAGTAATGGAGAACTGAGCACCTGTTGTCAACCCACGCACCAGCCTCTTTACTGGTAATCTTTCAAAGTGCGAGTTTTTGAGGGCAAGGGGATGTCATCATACAGAATGTCACAAAGGCAGGAGTTGCTGAGAGACCAGCTGCAGAGACAGCATTTTGTGTAGGCTTTCCCGTGGTGATGAGGGTCCAAACACCTTCCTGTCACTTCTTGTGATCAGATCACCTTCCCCTGATGAAGTGGTGACTCAGGCTGAGGTTTACTGTATATCACTCTCCTGGTGTCTGTCTATTTTCCCCCTCCCTCTATCTATGTTCCTTTCCAGATGTGTTTGCATTCTCCAGCTCTCTGCAGCTGTGTTTCTGTGTTTCTGCCAAGCTCTCAGCAGAATGCTTGGTCATTGTCTTGCTCCCTCCAGGTTTTAATAGAGGCCAACTATTCTCTAGTCCTAAGATAAAAAATATATAGAACTTCTCCCAACACAGAGGAGGATAGTTTTTTACAGAGAACCAGTTGTTGCCCTGGCATTTTTTTTTCTCATTCCCAGATGTCAACTCCTGTTGCAGTCAGCTGAATGACAGCAGCGTCTTTTCCAAAACATTCCCCCTCCTTTTTGGAATCAGCTAGCAATCCCAATTCCAGCCTGGAAGTACATTTCCTGAGTCAAGTAGAATTCTGATGATTCCAGCTGGCAGAGACATGGGCTAGTGTGACTAGAGTGACATAATGTGGAAGAACAGAGAGCTTTCCAATTGGACTTCCACATGAGGCGGGGCTATACCTCAGAGCATGCACCTGACTCCCTGTTTTAAGTCCATAGATCCCTGCCAGCTACCCTCTCTCAGGCCAGCATACCACACACAACAAACATGAGGGTATGTAGGAGTGATGATTTACTGGAAGACAATTCTATGCCGGCATTTACCTTGTTCAGCTTAGGCATGGGTCATTGTTACGCAGTGATCCCTCAACTTACTCCAAGCTTGTTCATTCTCTTTCTAGTTATCTAAATGTTTTCTCTATGTGATAGGAACATCCCTTAGCTACCAAGGAAGCTGTTTCTTGTCCAGAGTCCTGGTTTTTGCTTGAGGAAAAGAGAACCCAGCTGGCTTTCCCAACTCTCCAATCAATGGAAGGGTCCTGGGCCTCTACTTCAATCAACAAGCACCTTCTTCCCAGGGGTCCTCATCTTAGCTTTGGAGTGAGCCAGGCTTCCCACCTGAATGCCTGAGTCAGCTTTTCAGCTGCTTAAAAAAGAAAAATCAGATCTGTGATTCTGGATATACAGCCTCATTACCACAGATGGATGAGTTATTTTTATCACCCTAACCCTTTAACACAGGAAGCAACATTTCTAGTCCACCAGTGCTGGTCCAGAAGTCCTCCATTCATGACTGTCACGTGACCTTTCTAAAAGGCACTGCACTAGTCTTTACTCACCCTTATCTCCAAGGCTCAGACTTCATGATAAAACAAAATGAAAAGAATCATGTTTGCTGAAAATCCAGTCATCTTTGAGACTCTGGAAGTCCTGACACTCTCCTAGTCACTTTTAAGGCAAATAGACAATAAGCCCAATTGTAGTCATTTGCTTTGGCTTAAAAAGAAAATGTTTGCTTCAGAGTAACTTTCTCATGGACCAACTCTATCATTCCATAATGAGAAATAATTTTCAAAGTGCAAATCTTTGGGGGAAAGAAACACACTGAGGCATACATGAAAAATATTTCTCAGAGGAAGGTTCTGGGAAATGGGTGGGAAAAGAGTATTAGGGGGGCAGGATCTTTGGGTGGGGGTGGGAATGGCAATAAGGAAAGTTAGCCAGCACTGAGCAAAGGTTCTTGTGCTGGTGTTGGCCTTTGCTGCTCACTGAAATGATCACAGGCATCTTTGAGAGTGGGCAGGGCATGCCCAAGTGGGGTCTGCAGCTGGGAAGAAGTTTCTAGAAACCTTACAGGGTGCTTTGAGAGTGTGGGTTACTATAGAGGGGAAGTGAGAGACAGTGCTGAACTATCTTTCCACCGCTGGAGATCTTGGTGCCAAAAGAATTAGCCCCAAGAGCTATATCAAGTGCTTAAAACCAAGTTAACTGTCTTTCCCAATTTCTGTAGTCCTAGGATCAGGATCTGCCTAGAGACTTATGGCAAACTTCTAGCCAGGAAATTGAGGAAAAGGAATCTTTTTTCCTTCAAAAGTCCACTGCCATCTGTTTCCATGATAAAGGCTCTGATCCCCTTCCAGAGCAGTGCAGTAACTCTTTACTGGACAATGCAATCCATCCTCTGTAGAAAAGGGTATCTTCAATGTACTGAAACATCTTGAGACAAGAGCTGCATTAAAACTATACCTTTACCTAGTAGCCTTCTCACTGAGGCAGTGGATTCGGTTTCAGTCTCTTCCAGGAGGATGTGAGGGGATGGTCTGCCCATGAGTTAAAATAGCTCTCCTGCCGCTATGCAGCAGGGCCAGGCTCCAGCTTGCTAGCAGATAAGCAGGCACGGCCCATTTTCACATTCCATTTCGTGGTTTCAAGCCCTTGGTGTGGGCCCAGCTGAAAGGTAACTAGTACTCCAATTATCTCACCCTAATCTTGGAATTTTAAATGTTTATGCAGAGGAAAGTACAACTGACTCATTCATCTAATCGCTTGCAAGAGGGAGAGGGGAAGCTAAGAGTCACCAGGCCAAGATCCCCAAGGGGCCACTGCCCAGAGCCAGCCCTGGAGGCATATCTGGGGGATGATATCAGGGCTTCCCAAAGCAGGTCCTTGTCATCACACCCCCGAAGTGTCTACAGGGACAATAGCCAGGGCACAACACTCCCAGAGAGCCTAGCACCAGGGAGATTGGAGCAGAGGCCCAGGCTCACAGCACCAAGGTGATAGACTTGGTTGTTCCAGAGGCAGTGAAATAAGCTGACCTTTGTCCTGGTCCCCATGTGTCTGACTAGAACCAGGAAGGAGAGGAGAATGTGGCACTCCTTTCCTGTGACACTCCTCCTGCTCTGGAGAAAGTCTGTCTCTGCCCTCCCAGAGTGGACCAGTCGGACAAGCCAGTTTTTCTGTCCCTGGAGTTGTGCTGACCTTTGCAAAGCTGACCACAGAATAAACTGCCTCCTGGGTGGCCTTTTTTATTTTGATAATGGTAAACTAGAGACAAGCAGATACTCCTAACAAAAACAATCTAACAATAACAGCAGCTAGAAATTATTGAACAATTATACATCAGGGACTCTATTATAAATAACATACAATGTGCTTTATATACATTGTGTTATTTTCATCCTCAAAACACTGAAAGCTAGCTATTATTATTATTCTCATTCTATAGATAGGGAAACTGAGGCCCCAGAGATCAAATAATTCGCCAACAGTCACTTTATCACTGAAGTGGTAGAACCAAGAAACAAACCAAGACTGTTTGATTCCAGAACCCAGCTTCTCACTGACCACACCGAACACCACCTACGTCACCTCAAAGGGAAACCACTGCCATTTGGTCTCGGGGCCTCTCTGCTCTTACAGTTTTTCAGTTTCTTTACACAGAGCCTGGGCCAAGTGCGAAGCTGTGTGTGGGCTCCTGCCCTTTCACCCCCTCCTGCCCTGGCAATCACAGACTCAAACTGCTGGCAGCACCCAGGCAGTGGTGAGTGGCTGGGGTCCCCTGGCAGGGTCTTTTGGCCTGGACAGCCCTTGACGGGTCTCAGTGTGTTTGTCGGCATATTCTGACCTGGCACATTGTACATTTTAGATGCCACACAGGAGCCATATTTGGGGCTTTGGCCTTCACCCTTTTATTTTTTTATTCAGGTGTAAACAAGTACCCTACATGTTTTTGCACATACTAATGTTTTCTTCACTGATTTCAGCAGAGGAACCTCTTTACATGATTGATGTCACTTGATAAAGTAGACTCTTAGAAACCGTGTCTCTCCAGGGATTGGCTCCCAAAATAAACTTCTGCCCTGGCTGGGAGAATTTCTCCCTCACCCTTCCCAGCCCAGCTCTGCTAATCACCACTCTGTCGCTTCCCTTCCACTCTCCCCATTATTGCCAACCCCCTCCCCCTTTTAATTGCCTGCCCACAGCTGACAGTCATTTCAGGCTCCACTTAATCCTGCCTCCTCCAGGAGTCTGTCTGGACAGCCCCGCACTGCTGGCTCCTTCATCCAACCACCAGCAGCACTCCCCAGCCTGGTCCTCGATGATTTTCCCATTGTGTCCCATGGCCACAGCTAAATTACCTCCTTCTCTCAGTTTGCCATCTCTTCACCACGTCACATCTGATTATGTGCCTGCTTCTCTCTATTACTCTTATAGTGGGAAGGCTGGAAATGAATAAAATAATTGAGGAGTGCTCTGCCCAGTACTGGGGAAATGGGACTGATTACTGACTCCTTTATGCCAGACACTTGACTTCTAGACTTTTCCATGTGATTCCAGTGCCTCAATCTGAGGTTACCCAATGCCAGATGTTCAAGTGCAAAGGACATGCTGATGTACTGGTAGCAACAACAGGGCTTCCCCAACCCCTCCAGCCTTTCTCTGAGACAAGTCTCAGTGAGATCATCACAATCACCCTTCCCAGAATCTTCCTCCTTCTCTGTTCTCACAATCAAGGTGTCACATTCAGCCTCTCAAATCACGAAAACTCAAGCAAAATACATGGTAGAATATAGAGATGTCCTTGGGACACGTGTGCAGAAAAAGGAGAGACATTGGCTCTTTTCTGTGTTCCCTCCCTCCAACCAGCCAGCAGATCTTTCAGTGTGTCTCTAAACACAGTCCCTGGTGGCCTCCAGAGAGCAGCACTGACTTCCCACCCTTCTACTGTGGCTCTGAGAGTCCTGAGGCTGGGCCCTCCATCAGCCCAGTCTCAGAGCAACTGGGCGGACTGGACCCTGCAAGGTCCTCCAAAGAGAGATGAGAAAACATCCCCCCTGCTCTGACTTACTGGTCCACATGAGGCCTAACAAATGATTTTTTTTTTAATTATTGATGCACTATTAAGTGAACTACTGACACAAACTACTGTTCTTATCATTTCCTGTCACTCCACTTAAAAAGTGGGGTGGGTGGGAGCTAAAAAGAGACACCATTCCCTTTCTCTCTCTCTTCCCTCCCCTCCAACAAGCATTCTTGAAACATTTTTACCCATGTTACACTACTTCGACAACTTGGCAGTTTGGCTAATTCCCTCTAATTTGTACACATTTGAGATGTGATGCTCTGGGTGTGGCAGGTGTGGGGTGGGAGGAGTTTGTCACCTGAAGTATCAAATTGCTCAGAGAAGATCCGTACTCATTTAGACTGAAGAAGTGGGCAGGGGAATATATGATAATGAAGCTCTCAGTTGGGGGCCCTGTTGGGCAGAGAAAATCAGCACCTCAAGGTGCCAGCACAGCCATACTCGGGGCCTCCTGAGGACGGGAATGGCATTGGCTCCAGGTGTTTACCAGGTGGGTCCCCATGAAGTGCTGTGATTCCTGGGCTGGGGAAGGCATAGCACCCACCTGCCACTGCCAGCACCCATGCCCACCTGCCCCCAGTAATGCATATAATTGTTCTAACAGGGACAAAGCGTTTAATCCCATACATGTAAGTAGGATTTAGAAATTTCAAAAACAACATGGTTTCTAAAGTGAAGAAATGTATAGATTAAGTTTAAAATGGAAGTATATTCAGGAAGGCAACTGGAAGGACATTCCTGGGAAGATCTCAGGCCAATGATCCCCTAGAGAAAGAAATATATACATTTTTTTCACATTCCATGAAAATGACAAACACAACTTTATTTGTGAAGTGCAGCCTTTGCTGTGAGAAAAAAAGAAAGGAAGGTTGTGAGCTAATTCTGGACTTTAAAAGAGAGAGGGAGCTAATTGAGTCTGGAGTACTAACGGGGTGGGGGGAGAGTGACCCCTGACCTCAAAGGAAAAGCTAACATTTGTCAAATACCCAATGAAATGCCCCTGTTGAAAAATGAATAGGTTTCTGATGCACATAAGAACATGATAGGTTGTATTTATTTCAGTTGATATATAAACAGATGTTTTATATTATTTCCCGTACTTTTCTATTATTTCAGGTATTTTTATAGTTAAAACAGTGTACTTTACAAAATAAAAGTTGTAAAATAAAAGTTCCCATTAATGCAATGGAAAACTGTAGCTGCTGCCAATAAAATAATGATTTTTAACTGAGGAAGATCTCTTATGTGCTCACATAGAAAGATCACCAGGAAACATTTTAGAGTGAAAGAAAGCAAGTTTTAGAACAGTATGTCTTACCCAGTCCTATCTGGATGAAATACTTTTTTAAAATTTGTGTGTGTATATCTTGCTATGTGTATAGAATTAAATCTAGAAGAGGAAACAAATTACTCCCAGGAAGGGGAATTATTATGGACATTCCATATGATATGAATTTGTATGATAAGCATATATTACTTTTATAATCATAGAAAGCAGCAATATGGTCCCCAAGCTGTTCCAGGACAGCAGGCTGTCCAATGGAACAGCGGCTGGAGTTTCCACCTGCCCTGTCCTTGTCTGGCCTCTTTCCTGATTTGACCCTTGGATGTCTGAGTGAGGGGCCTTGACAGATGCCAGCAGTGGTGGTGATGACAAGCCCCAAACCACATTTGTTCCATGACTTCCAGCTCCTCACTGTCTCTCCAGCTTGCAGGGTGAAAGCTCCTTTCTCTTATCTGCTCAGAGCAGGAGTCAGAAGTTCTTGTCTGTGTGACTGCAGAGTACAGGGCTGGAAACTTCCTGATAACACCCAAATTCCTTCAGAAGAGCCAGGCCTGTAGTCAGGCCAGATGAGTGATACAGCCCCAGCACATCCTACAAAGTGCAGTTGGATAATAAGCCAGATGGAATTGAGTGGTTAAGAACCATAAGGGACATCCAAAGATGTCATGATAGTCCCATCTGGTCTGGGAACCCCTCTCCCCAAGCTAAGGTACCTGTCCTGCTCCAAAGTCCACGTGGGCTGCCGAGGAAGCAGCTCTGCATGTGAGCACCAATGTGGATTTCCAAAATATACACAGAGATATGAGGAATTGGAAGAAAATTTAAATACTAGACAAATAAAGATGATCCTGACTTTTCTGAAACACATTTATGGCTTTTATAAACAGATATGCAGTAGCTGAATGGGGCTTTGGGACACCCTGGTGACATTAACTAATTCTGACATTCAGGAATTTAAACTTAGTAGCTGTCTTACTAGCTTATCCTGTTAGCAGAGTTTGCTAAACATTTTGTGCTGTGTGTGTTCTGCTTTGTACTGAAGATGATGCACATGACACACTGTCATCTCAGTTCCTCTCTTATGAGACTGAGGGTGACAGGCATCCTCCCAGGGCTTGCTCCTTGGGCCTCAGTCCACATCCAGTGGTCCCTTTTCTGTCTTTCCTCTTCCCTGATTTGGTTTCAGAAAGATATGGGTTCACAAAGAAAATGTTCAGGAATGGATAAACCTGAAAATAAAGTTTAACAAGTAATGTAACTCATTCTTCCCTGCCAAATATTACTTTTAAAAACCCAAGTTCCCATACGGAGTAAAAAGATGAGAAATGAAATAATTTAAAATTCATTTTCACTCTTCCCTTGAACTGGATACAGAACAAGGAGCTAATCCTGATGGGAAGGGGAATAACCCATTGAAACATTTGATGTTCCTAAGCCACTGACCCAGTTTTGGATTCTACCCCTCAGGTAACCAGGTGACTTTCTCCAAATCTGCAGATGCTTTTGCCTTTGAGGAAGACAGCAGTAGCGATGGACTTTCTCCAGATCATACTCGAAGCGAAGACCCCCAGGGCCCAGCAAGATCCCCTGCAGACACTAAAGCTACAGAGACCTCTTTGGCAGGTCCTCCGGGCACAATCCAGGTAAACCACCTCCTCAGCCTGTCACCTCTTCAGTCTTAAAATCAACACAGTTTTGAGTTGAGATCCAGAAGTATCTCTTGACAGCCTGTTACCTCGGTGCCTCTCCTCACATTTTTGGGTCCAGGGTTCTGTGTGTAGTGGCAAAAACCTCCAGAAAGCCCTGAGGGAGAATCCCAGGACCATCCCCTTTGACTTAATTTACGAGCATCTACTCTGCCAAGTAGATACCCTTTATCTCTATTTTTATAGGGAAAATAAATAAGAGGTTTACTGAGATTAGATGCCCCACCAACTTTGTCCTGGACAGAATGTGCCTGAGCAGGACTGGTTTCAAAGCCCTGCCTTTCCACACAGGGAACAGTCACTAGAAGTGCTGGGCCACAGAACGGAGGTCCACACAGGTCCTGCCATGAATAAGTCCCTATCTGCCGAACCGCTGCAAGGTCCACTTCCAGCCCCAAACCCAGCACAGCACACACCTCTTTCTGGAGAGAAACTCTTAAAATGTGAAGAAGGTATATTGAAAATATTGTGAAAAGCACATTTATAAACAACCATGATGATTACTAACAGCAGTCACAGCCATGTGTTAAGGGCTCACTGTGTGCCAGGGTCAGTGCTAGCCAGTTCATATGCATTTTCTATTGGCTACCACAGGCCCCCAGGCAGGGAGCACTGATGCTGATTCTGACAGGGGAGGAAGTAAGGCCCCTCCGCAAGGCTGCGGAGCTGTGTGGTGTGTAGGACACTGCCGTGTCCCTGGCCCCTAGAGCTGGCCCTCTAGAAGCCACCAAGCCTACCGGCATTTTCCTCAGCTGGCACGCTGGTACTCATGGAGCCCTAAGAGCAGGTGTCAGGATGCCCACACATGAGGGGCAGGACACCCACTGGGGTGGCCATGAGATAGTGGGTCTTCCCACACCCACACTGGGGAGAAGCCTCCAGACTTTCAGTCCCTGCCCTTTAGCCAGAGTTCACTCCTCCCAGCCTCACAGGAATTATTGGATGGACTGAAATTAGACATTACCACTGAAAATATTTTTTACACCATAAAGCACCATATGGTTATCAGAGACAATTTGGTAATTATCATCCAGGGCCCTGTTTCCCAAAATGGGGCCACTTACTGGTCATTGTCACACCCTGCTTTCCTCCATGGGAGCGAAGCTGAGGCTGCCAAGGAGAAAATGTGGAAAGGGAAGAACAGGGAGACATAAAAAGCAGAGCCAAAATATGCACACATCTACTGTGCAGGAGCTGGTAATCAAAGTGCTTTTCCTTCCCCTGCCTGCCACAGCCAGTCTCTGCAGCCAGACCTCTTTGATAACATCAAAGAGTCTTTCAGACCATTAGTACTATTGTTCTGACAGCAAATTTCTCAGCTTCTGATGTAAGAATGGTTTGAGGAGAAGACAAATACTTTTCTGCTGAACCCTAGAGAGGGAAGAAGGGAACACTGAGTAAAGCCAGGTAAAAGGCAAGGATCATTTTGTCCTTTTACCTGGAAACCCCACGTGACAGATGGAGACACTGAGGCTCTGGAGGAATGGGTCCTGCAGACCTTTGCTTGCAGGCACCAGGGCTCAGGGAAGGGCTGTGCAGTCCCAGGGGGAGATCCTGAGCAGCCCCTGCTCCTTTTTGTCAATGTCACAGCATAGGAATGAAGGAAAATAGGAGAGAAGATGATTGTATTTCCTTCCAAGTCTTCTGCTTACAGAAACATGCCTCTCACAAAGGTTTGTCCTGACACTACAGGCACTCATGTGCACACACACCTGCATGTATATGAGTGTACACATGTGCACATAAACACACACAAATGCACACATATGCACAGAGGCATGCACACCAAATACACATACATACACACAGAGACACACTACAGACCCCCCCACACACATACACAGAACACATCATGTATCCATACATAGATACACACACATATTTCCTACATCTGTATATGCACATGAATATGCATGTGCATGCTACACAGAGACACATACAGTTATGCATAGAACACACATGTACACATACACACGTTGATAGAGATGCACGCGTACACATGCACACATTTTTTTCTCCATCTGCGAACACCCTGTTACCTATTTGTTGTCCCATTTTCCTCACCATTCTTACACCCACCCATCCCTCCCCCTTTCTTTTAATCCCATCACCAAGTGCAACAAGCAGACCTTGTCACAGACAGGAGGAACCCTCACACAGGCTGACAGATGTCCCAGTTGGCCAAGAATAGGGCAGTTCTGTACCTGTCTTGTGGAATAATTACTAATAATGACCCTTTCTCTCCTCAAAATGTCCTCAAATGGTTGACAAGTTGTATATGTGACTCCTTACCCTGGAGGAAGTAGTCTTCTATGTACTTGGATATGAAGCTAGGATTAAAACAGTAGAGCTGTGTGTGTGTGTGTGTGTTTGCGGGGGCTGTGCTCTAACATTTCTCTGTCACACAGTTGTTACTCTTATATCCTAATAATGCTAAAATTTGGATTTCAGGATCTCACTTCTGGCTCAGAAAATGACAGGAATGACTTGGTCTCACAGCCCAGCAACCAGTCAGATGCAGGGAAGCAGGGGCTTGGGTCCCTCAGCACCCCCACCCCTGTGCACGCTGCTGTCAAGGTACGGATGAGCCAGTCTTCGAGCCCTGCCTGAGAGCTCACTCACTGAGCCAGCTCTGAGCAGGCGCTAAGTTAGGTCTGGCAACATTAGGAGAGACACTCTGACCCATGAATAGCTTAGTCCACTAGGAACATTACATGACAAGAGTTGAGCCATGGGCCACCAGTGAGTATAGACCAAGATCCTATTACCTATGCAGCATCACATGGGTCATTCCTGCAGATGAGAAACCTGTGTGTTTGCATTTCTTTGGAACCACAACTCAGCTAGTATGTTCCTGACTGAAAAGACTTCATAAACTCATCCTGGAGATGGACACAGCTGATTATATGCACACAGAATTTGTAAGGGCCATGAAATCAGTGTAGGGGAGCTGAACTTTATGCAGAGGAGGCAGACCTGAAGGACTTGCACAGGTAAGACTTGTGTCATCCAAGCCAGCCTGCATTCAGAAATACAGATAAAGGCAGGGATTTTATTCACAGGAGACACATAACTGCAAGCATTATAGTATATTTTTGGTTTATGTTTCTCATTACTATATTTAATAGTTCACAGAGTGTTCTCTCCTCAATTAGCTGTATGGTAGTCATTTAGCCTTCTCCATAATTTTTATCTCATAGAAGTTCTCATTGACTTGGGAGCATGTCTTCTCACCTCTAGTACCACCACTTACAGAGTACTGAAATGACTCTTAGGAAATATTTTCTTAGTGATTGTAAACTGAGTAAGAATCATTGTTGAAGTAACAGCCTGATAGTCCCCTCCACAGCATACACAAAAGTGACTGGCAGGTCTTTTTGATGCTGGGTGGAGGACCCCCACAAAACTGCAGCATCTTAAACCCAGCTTACAATTCACTCAGCTCAACAGCTTTGAAATTATGTGACTACTGATGACATTTATTCATTGCAGGGAGAAAGAGGGAAAGATTCACATTATTTCCAATGTTGTATACAAAGAAATTTTATTAACACTTCTACCATAGTATTAAAATTTCATGATTCACATTAGCAAAACCTTCAGCCTCAGTGTAGTAAGAGAATGTGATCACTGCCCTGAGGAAGGACAGGTCAGCTTTAATAAAGAGCAGGATCAGCTATTCATATAAGAGCCAACATTTTCTGATTGCTCAATGCCTGTGAACTCTAAGTTGTCCGACATTCATCATCTCCAAATCAGGAAGATACTACTAGGGGGCTTCTCAAAGAAGGAGGCAACTGAGTTGGAGAAACCACCCTGCCCTGGTGACTCCGTAAGGTTCATGTGAGGCAAATGATGGAATGAAGAGGAGTGCTCTGAAAACTGTAACATCCCTTATGTGGTCAGCGTGCATCAAAGCTACATAACACAGGACTCCTGCCCTCAAGGAGCCTGTAGTCCAGTTGGGTATCACAGCTATTTGGTGTTTTTAGAAAGTAAGAAAAACATGCGCCAAACGACTTCACATTTCTCCAAAGGTAAAGAAATTGCCAATAATCACATAAAAAGGTGTTCAATGTCATTAGTCATCAGGAAAATGCAAACCAAAACCACAAGAAAATGTCACATCACACCCACCAGAACGGCTATAGTCAGAAAAAAAAAAGAAAAGAAAAGAAAATGGCCAATGCTGACGATGCGGAGAGGGGAACTCCCTTACACTGCTGGCAGAGATGTAGAACGATACAGCCACCCTGGAGAATGGTAGTAGTTCCTCAATAAATCCAGCATAGAATTACCATGTGACCCAGTTTCCACTCCTGGGTATGTGCTCACAAGAACTGAAAATAGGTGTTCAAACAAAAACTTGTATGCGAATATTCATAGCAACACCATTCATAACAGTCAACAGTTAAAACTAACTCAGATGTCCATCAGCTGAAGAATGGGTAACCATGTGGCCTATCTGTATGATGGAATATTATTCAGCTATAAAGAGAAATGAGTACTGATACATGATACACCAGAATGAACCTTGAAAATAGTGAAAAGCACCCAACACAAAAGGCCACATGGTGTGTGATTCCATTTTCATGAAATGTCCTGAACAGCCAAAACTACAGAGAAAGAAAGTAGGGAAGGGTTTCCAGAGGCTGCAGGGAGCAGAGAATGAGGAGTGACTGCTCAAGGGGTACAGGGTTTCCTTTGGGGGTGATGGGAGTGTTCTGGAACTAGACCATGGTGACACTTACACAACATCGTGAATGTACTAAAATGCCACTGAATGTGTGCTTTAAAATGTTCACTATGGTGATTTTATGTTACTTGTATTTTAGCACAATATAGAAAGAGGTTCCCCTCCCCAGGCAGCTACAGTCCCTGTGCAGGCCAGCAGCCTAGAAAGCAGGATGAGGGCTGGATTTCAGGCCCGGTCACCCGCCCAGTTATCAGGCAGCCTTGAAATGGAGATGGTGCATGAGGCCTGCAGGTGACAGACACAACTGGGAGTTAGGAAAAGCTTCCAAGATGAGCTGAGGTTTGAGCTGGACTCAAAGGCTGAGCTGGAGTCAGACAGCAAGTGGAGGTGGGAGCTGCACATAACAGAAAATTTCAGGGAGAAGAGGCAGGAGGGGTAAGCTGTTGGAGAGGGGAGGTTAGGCCATTAGGTGAACAGTCTGCTTTGGCAGATTGGAGTGTGCGGCTTTGCCTTGCAGAACAGAAGGCAGCCTGGCTGCTGTGTGGCATGGCAGCCCCAGTGTGTATGTGTGCAGCTTACAATGAGAATACCTTTGAGATTACAGGCCACATGGTTCCCTGTCACATTACTCTAACCTACTTTACACATTTGTACCTAGGTCTTAAGCCACTGGACTTTGGATGCACCTCTGCTTTAGAAAAATGACCAGAGGGGAGAGGGGAGGGAATTTCAGGGGAGAATGGGAAGGGTTTACAGGAACAAATATAAAGGACACATGGACAAAAACTAGGGGGGATGGAAATGCGAGGGAGGTGGGGAGGGATGGGCAGGTGGGCTAGGATGGGAGTAAAGGACAGAAAACTGTACTTGAACAATGATTAAAATAAAATAAAAAAATAAAAACAAGGAATGGCAAAAAAAAAAAAAAATGAATGTTCTCTCCTTAGATTGGCCGTGCAGTTCTGGGTAGGAAACAGAAAAACAAATCCACAACCTTGCTATCCTCTGGTCTCAGAAAGAGGGGAAACTACACAAGTCCATGAATTCAGAGTTCCAGGTGTTCGTTCAATAGACTTTGCCCTCACTATACAGAGAAAATGGTCTGATTTTAGTATCTTCAGGATGGCTCAGTCCTTATGCTAAGGCAATATGGAGAGTAAATCCTTTAGCTAGGCCCAGGGCTGCAGCTCCCCAGGACAAGGCAAGTCCTAGCATGAGGTAGAAACAGAAGCTGAGCTGGAGCAAAGCTGGCAGAGCTGAGACTGCAGGGCCTGCAGAAATCCTTCCAGGTGCAGAAGTCAGACTCATTAAATAAAATGTTCTTCAATTAATGAGCAGGGAGAAGTACATATGCTCACTATTCATTAGCCTCCGAGAAGCAGCCTCCTTGAGAAAAACACAAAAGTGGCTTCGATGGTGGGATGTGCTGAGTCAGAGAAAAGCCAGCAGTCGGCTCCTTTGGAGACGTCACCTTCAGATGTGTGTTTTGTGGTTAAAATGGGGATGCTCCCCAGTCAGAACACATCTGCCAGCTATTCAGGAGCCCCCTCTTCTGGTCACTGCTGGTTAACTCACTTTCCTTCCAGCTTTTCCCCAAAGTCTCCAGGATTCTGTCCTGACATCCATGTTCTTCATTTCAACCTTTTGGAATATAGTCAAGGTTTGAAAATTTATATTTTTCAACTGATCATGATATGGACCTATTGCTCCCTACCTATGTTGGAGGCCTTTTGATTTTAGGAGCAGGTTATAGATGTAATCATACTGTCCTCTGAGACTTATTATTATTATTTCAATGTTATCTAATATTGCCCTTATCTAGATCACTGAGACAGAAACTAGAGAATGTTTTCCCCAACTTGCAGGTGAGGTAACTAATATGTAGTAATGTAATTGTACCACATTCAGAAATTTCTCTTAGCTTCCTAGCCTGTACCCTTCACTTCTTTCAATGTGTCCAAAACATGCTCCACGAAGGGTAACTTCCGGAAGGACCCTGGTATGTGGTAAACCCTTACTGTAGTGAGTATAGTGTCATTAGTTCAGAGGGTATCACTTCCTGATTTTATGTCAGGGTTTGTGGGTGGAGTGGGAGAGACATTCTATCTTACTTTTCAGCCTGAAGCAACAAAGTTTCTCATTCTGGATTTTCAAAGACAAGATTAATGTCATTTAAGTTTATGTGATATCTAAGTCAATTTACTAAGTGCTTAACTAACTGTGATTACATGTGTACATATGGAAGAACCTTCTTATGAGTCAATCCCAGGGTCAGAATGCATCCTTTATTAGGCCATCAGCTAGCTAGAAGTGAAAGTGTTCTTTCTCACTGAAACCCAGACTTAATCTCACTCTACTCAAGGAAGAAAATACTCCAGAAGCCACTTCTCAGATTCAAGACTCACCACCTAAGGGGTGCCCTCTCAGTGTATTACACTTGAATGGGTTTGTTTGGTAGACAGCTTGATGTCCTGGAGACTGCACATTGTGCCTTTGCTGTTCTATATTTCTGAGATTCAAGAACATCTGTCAGACAAAACCTCCTTGCAGTATACCCATAATGCCAATCATTCTCACCTGAAGCACATGTGTGTCTTTATCCTTTTGTAGTCCAAGTCCTTGAGTGACAGTAAGAACCGCCACAAAAAGCCCAAGGACCCCAAGCCAAAGGTGAAGAAGCTGAAATACCACCAGTACATCCCCCCAGACCAGAAGGCGGAGAAATCGCCTCCGCCCATGGACTCGGCCTATGCTCGGCTGCTCCAGCAGCAGCAGCTCTTCCTGCAGCTCCAGATCCTCAGCCAGCAGCAGCAGCAGCGGCTCAGCTACCCTGGGGTTCACCACGCACAACTCAAGTGAGTCAGGAGAGTGGGGGTTTGGAGCTGTGCACGGAGGGTGGGATGGCTTCTGTCCATCCAAGGAATCGTGGGCTAGTGCCTTGAGATCCTGCGAGTTCCATAGTGCATCATGTCCTCCTCTGGTATGTGTAGGATATGATTGTTCAGAAACCATGCACACCTTTTCAGGAATGTAAGGTCAAGAGGGAGCAAGTAAATCAATGCCCCTGAATCAGAGGCCTGCTTGGGAAAAAGGGAGGTATGAGCACTTGCAGACTGAACTGTGGAACAGAGAGGAGAAACCATTTAAGAATATATGCTGGAATTGTGAGCAATTCCAACACAGGTTACATTTCTTTTTTTTTTTTAACAAGTGAAATGAAAATTTATTTCTGTCTTCCATAATAAAGGTCCAGAGGAAGGCAGTCTAGATTGTTATAGTGGTTCCATGACCAACAGAGACCTAGACTTCAACTTCACTGACCTAGTGTGGCTTTTTTAAAAAATATGTTTTATTGATTATGCTATTACAGTTGTCCCATTACCCCCCTTTCATTCCCCTCCACTCTGCTCACCCTCTCCCACCCACATTCCCCCCCTTTAGTTCCTCCCCATGTGTCATAAGTTCTTTAGCTTTTACATTTCCCATACTATTCTTGCCCTCCCCCTGTCTATTTTCTACTTACTATCTATGCTGCTTATTCTCCATACCTTTCCCCCCTCTCTCCTCCTCCCACTCCCCTGTTGCTAACCCTCCATGTGATCTCCATTTCTGTGGTTCTGTTCCTGTTCTAGTTGTTTACTTAGTTTCTTCTTATTTTTGTTTCAGGTGTGGTTGTTAATAATTGTGAGTTTGCTGTCATTTTACTGTACATGTTTTTTATCTTCTTTTTCCTAGATAAGTCCCTTTAACATTTCTTGTAATAAGGCTTGGTGATGATGA
>CM052545.1:59350982-59385641 GCA_028533065.1 Trachops cirrhosus | reverse complement strand
TGACAGTCTGATGGGAACTCCTTTGTAGGTGACTGTCTCCTTATCTCTTGCTGCTTCTAGGATTCTCTCCTTCATTTTTACCTTGGCTAATGTAATTATGATGTGCCTTGGTGTGTTCCTCCTTGGGTCCAACCTCTTTGGAACTCTCTAAGCTTCCTGGACTTCCTGAAAGTCTATTTCCTTTACCAGATTGGGGAAGTTCTCCTTTATTATTTGTTCAAATAAGTTTTCCACTTGTTGCTCTTCCTCTTCACCTTCTGGTACCCCTATAATTCGGATGTTGGAACATTTAAAGATTTCCTGGAGGTTCCTAAGCTTGTCCTTGTTTTTTTTTTTAAGTCTTGTTTCTTCATTCTTTGCTGATTGTATGTTTTTTTCTTCCTTCTGGTCCAGTCCATTGATGTGAGACCCATCTTTCATTCCATCACTATTGGTTCCCTGTGCATTTTTCTTCATTTCACTTATTGTAGCCTTCATTTTTTCATCTAGTTTGTGACCCAAATCAACCAATTCTGTGAGCATCCTGATAATCAGTGCTTTGAACTGTGCATCTGATAGATTGGCTATCTCTTGGTCATTTAAAAGTATTGGCTCTGGGGCTTTGATTTGTTCTATTTGAGCAATTTTTTTTTGTTTTTTTTGGTCTGGTCGCACTTGTTACTTATTGAGGGGTGGAGCCTTAGATGTTCACCAGGGCAGGGCACCCCAGTTGCTGGGTTGTGACACTGTATGTGGGGGTGGGGTCTGAGAGGGAACAATGGCGCTTGCTCTGCTCTCTCTAGGACTTCAGTCCCCTCTGTCACTTCCCACAAGCAGATTGGGCCCTTCTGGTGCTGGCTCCAGGGCAGTTGGCCTTGTGTACGTTCAAGGACCCTGTGGGTCTCCCCAACGAACTCTCCTGTGAGGCTGGGAGATTCTCTTGGCACCTCAAACCCCACAGGTGTTTTCAATCGGTGCTTTTATGCTTTATTTCCAGGCACTGGGTCCCTGGGTTGCGGGGTCTGTGTCACTGTCCATTTTTGCCCAGTTTATCTGCATGTGAATGTGTGACTGCGGACAGCCAGCTGCCTTGCGCGCCTCACTGGGTCTGCTCATTGCCTCCCACGCCCAGGGTCTGCCACGAGTCCGTCAGCCACCCCTGCATGTCTGGGGTCCACCAACTGCCGCCTGCACCCTGTGCACCTGGGTCTACCAGCCACTGCTTTTTCCTGCGGGGACCCCTCAACCCTTCTCCATCGGCCTCCGACACTGGCCCTCTTACCGGTCTGGATGAATGGGTGTCAGACTTCTGTACAGTTCATTTCTCTCTGTTCTGGTTGTTTTTTTGTTTCTAAATTTTTGTTTTCCTTAATTTTGGTTGTGCAAGGAAGCACAGTGTGTCTACCTATGCCTCCATCTTGGCCGGAATTCCCCAGGTTACATTTCTTAAATTGACTCAGCACTTGTGTTTTAGGAAGCAACAGAACTGAGTGACTGACAAATTCAAAGACTGACTTCCTTTTTCCCTTGTATTATAATGTTGTACACCTGAAAATTATATAATGTTATTAATCAATCTTACCCCAATAGATTTAATTTAAAAATATACAAACTCAAAGAAAGTCCATAAAATGTTAATAATAGTTATCTCTAGCTAGTGACATTATGAATATTTTTTCACTACTTAAAATCTTTTCCTTTCCTCCACAAATTTTCTAAAATAAAGATGTATTACTTATATAATGAGAAAAAAAAGAAGACTGACTCCTGAGCCCCAGGGTGTGACCATTCTCTGGAAAGAATGGACCTAAGACAGACACGATCACGTGGGAATAAGCCATCAGGGAAGAGACTCAGGGGGCTGTGGAAGTGAGGGAATGATCGACATCACCCCTGCCCCCTTGGCTTTGCAAATAGCCTGAGTCCTTGTTCTGGATGTGAGAAATCCAAGTCTCCTGGCTGCCTTTGTCTCCTTTGCCCGACTCAGGGCCTACAGAAATAGCAGGGGCGGTGAGGCTCACACTAGAGTGGCGGACACCTGGGGTAAATTGGACCTGGGGCATAAGATATGTAAAATCCTGTGAGACCTGCTTACTAGGATGCTCTTGGCTGTGTAGGCTCTGGCAGGAAACTAGACTAATCCTGTACCTGTTAGGTGATACCAGCCCCAAAACCCAGCGTGAGACTTTTGAACCCTATGTGAATTATCTACCTGTTTTGATCTTTTCTGCTAGACAATAAATCCACATTCTGTATCTGCTCACCTACCCAATACTACCTAATAAAAAGCCTATTGAGGCAGCGGCTCGGGGTGCTCTCCACTAGAGAGAGTGGCCAGACATTCTTATTCCTCCACAGGACTCGGTAATCCGTGTGTATGTTCTCTCGTCTCTCACGAGCATCTACAACATTTGCGGTCACTGCTGGCCGGTGACTGCAACAGAGTCCAAAAGTCACCTCATTAATATGACAAAAGATACCTTTGTCACTCACTACTTAGGAAATTTCAAGGGTTTTAAGACCTGTAAGCCAGAAACCATATGAATACCAAATATATATGGTTATTTCTTATAAATCATAATATCACACCCACATATATAGATTTGACTATATTTTAAGTGCCTCTTTTTTGTTTGTTTTTCAGGGAACCAAATGAACAGATGGTCAGAAATCCAAACTCTTCTTCTACACCACTGAGCAATACCCCTTTGTCTCCTGTCAAAAACAGTTTTTCTGGACAAGCTGGTGTCTCTTCTCTCAAACCAGGCCCACTCCCATCAAATCTAGATGATCTGAAGGTATAGGATTTGGCATGATTTTCTTCTTTTTTCTTTTTTAACAAATACATCAATACATTGTCAATAACATTTTGACCAGCTGATTTCTTGTATAGAAGAGCAGTTTGGAGAAGCACATGGAAGAGACTCAAGGGGGTGAGAGTGTTAACTGCGGGGGTTGAAGGCCCATCTCAGCACTATTGCTGGCCATGAGGCCTTGGGCTAGTTTCTTAATTCTACTGAACCTCAGATTCCTCATTTGCATAAGTTATTGATTGTGAAAATTAAATGCAATCATATATACATGATACAGCCTAGCCCAGAGAGCAGCTGTGCAGCTGACATGAGCTCTCAGCCAGAGGTTAGTTCCTTGGTGACTTTTCACCAAAATGATGAAATTAGAAAATAAGAACCACGTGGAGGGCTTTTCATAAATCTAAGTATATTCAACAGATCTGACTAATCTTTACTCAAAGTACTTATTTTCACCCAGTGTTTTAAATGCTGAAAGATACTTTCCAGTAGGAAATGATGAGAATAGATGAAAGTTGGGTGTTTCTGAGAGACTTGTGTTTCTTTTTATTAAAAGAGATATCATTAAGTAAGGATGTTAGTCTTTATTTATCAAGATAAAGTGTTGGTAACTCTGTGTCCATTATATGACTTAACACAATGTACTATTTTAGGAAATCTCCCAAACTGAGACCTTCTGAAATGGGCTAGTGATTTACTCTGGCTCACAGAGCACACAGACCTCAGGTCACTGAAATGACCCTGAGCCTTGAGTTGAACCCAGTTTGCTTCACAGTGATGCTCAGGACTGCATGTGTGTTCATCCAGTGTTCACAGAAGACCTGGAAACAATGAGTGCAGTGCCTTCAACTCCTCTAATGTGCGAGCACCCGTGCTCCCTGCAATACCTCACTCCATTTCAGCAATTACACCTGTTTACCTGCTTCCACCTAATCAACTATTCTCCCCCAACAAAGGATCTTTTCATTGTTTCCAAAAACCTAAATTCATAAAAGTCCCCATGGTCTTCACTGTGCCAGTGTGACAGCCCTTTCTCAGCCCTCACTTGCCAATCTCATTCCCATTCTCAGCCATTTTTTTCTTTGGGGGTAGGTAGGATGAGATCGTTTCAGAGGAACAATCCATTAAAGGAAATTCTATGGCTGTCAAGTGCCAATACCAGGAAATAAAATGTATCTTGGTTCTTCTATTCCTTCTACTTGAGTACAAGAGCTTAGGTTTGAATATGGCACCCATAACCTGGAAGAGGGTGCCAAGCATATGATGATACTCTCCATAGCGCTAGGTTACTACCTTCCACTCCCCAGATCATAAATCCATAGAGGTAAAAGCAGGCTCTCTCACCTTGAAAATAATATCACACTACACTAAGTGAAATAAGCCAGACACAAATAAAAAAGACAATTATTGAATGAGTCTATTTATATGAGGTACCTAGAGTAGTCAAATTTGGAGACAGAAATTGATGGTGGTTACCAGGGGTGGGTGAGGTGAGAATGGGGAGTTAGTGTTTAATGGGGACAGAGGTTTAGTTTGAGATCATGAAAAGGTTCTGGAGGTGGATGGTGGTGATTTTTTCCCAACACTGAACTGTATATTGAAAAATGATTAAGTGATAAACTTTATGTTATATGTCTTTACCACAATAAAAAATATTTCTTTTTTAAAGTAGCCTACCTCTGGATGGGAACCTGGGTCAGGTAGGACTGGAGATGCCTTGGCCCAAGAACAAGCATAGTCCAGGTGTGACATGCCAGCTGTCAGAACCCCCAGCATGGTGTCCACAGGGTCATTGGCTGGATGTAGCCATAATAATTAGCATAGGTACTAGGAGATGATGATGATGATGATAGAGGCAACTACCATTTTTTAGTATAAACTATCAGTCATCCATTCTATTTAGATTTGTTTTAATTTTTATGCTGCAAGATAAGTTTTAAATGTGAACATAAAAATCAAAATCTTAAAGAGGTTCAATAATATGCAAGTTAACCAGTTAATAATTGAAAAACCTGGGACTTGAACTTAAGTGACTGATTTTAAAGGCTTTGCTATTTCAAAGGGAGGGACTGACAGAAGAAACCTTAACTGGATTTCACCACTGTGTGTATGGGAGAGGGTAGAGGAAGAAACCTTCATCCAGTGCACCTGGGAGAGTTACACCAGCAGCAAAAATTGGGAAGGTAGCTTGAGGAGCTGATCTGAAGGGGCATTGGCAAATTCATTCAGTCTGGGAAAGATGAGTTGCAGATACCAGCAGGACAATGTAGAGCAAAAGTTATCCACTTTCCATCTGTTATGAATATACCAACCTGGCTGGGCTCAACATTGTCAGGGATAGGCACAGAGGTTTTGGGATTGTTTTCATAGTGGGGAGGGTTGAAACTGGAAGAGTGGATGAGATAGAAGAGCAAAATGGAAAGAAGGGGGAAGGGTGGATAGGGGAGAAAAGGAAGGAGACAAGAGGAATAAGGGAAGCAAGTGATGTGATCACACTTTGGGAAAGGAAGAAATAAGAGGACTTAATGCAGGTGACCCTCCAAAAAAGTAATCAGAAAGGTAAGACAATGAAGAGTTTGGTTTCTCACCAAACACTTGTAAGCAGTAATATCCCAGTCCATTTTTTTGTTTTTGTTTTTGTATCCAGTTTCTAACAAACTGGGAGAAGGGAGAGAGAAAGGGAATGTAAAAGTGGGAAGCTTAAAAACTGGAAGAACATTCGATGGATATTAAATAATGGTTCATATTTTTAGATGTAATAGTGGCATTATATCTGTGTTTCTTTAAAGTACACAATCTTTTAGAGATAAAGGCCAAAATATTTAAAGATTAAATTGAATGATTTGCTACAACATAATTCAGAATGCATAAAGGAAGATATGGTTTGCGTATAAATGAAACAAGATTGGGCATGAGGGCATGAGTTGATCATTGCTGAGGCTGGGTGATGGGTGTATGAGGTTTATTACCTTTCTTCATCTACTTTCATGTATGTTTGAAATTTTCCATTATAAGTGGTTTAAAATTTCGATGATTAAAACACCAATGTATATAAGAAAGAGGTGTGTACAGAACTTTGTCCCAAACATTCTGAAATTTAAGGTAAACTGCACTCAACAAGCATTCATTATATTTTAGAATTTGAGCTTCAATATTTAATAATGTAGTTTAAGTTATTCAGTGCCAGAACAGATCCTAAAAATAAATATAGAATTCATTAATTTAAGTAATTCAAAATTTAAACTGTGAGTTGCCATTTTGTACTTTTTCAAGCCAGCAAATCTAAAAGAAAATAATAAAAAACAATGCTAGCAAGACTGGAGGAAGGCAGGAGAGCACATTTATTGCTTATGGCAGTGTAAGTTGTTGCAGACCTTTTAAAATAACTTAGCTGAGTGTAAAGTAATATATATTCATTATTGAAATATAATAGGGTGTAGAGAAGTAAAGAGTATTTTAAAAGATAGTTGACTCAAAAATAGCATTAGATTATATTTCCTTCTACATTTAAAGTGCACATGGACATTATTTTGTTTTAAAATAATTGTGTTAAAATAATTACGTGAGCATAAATTTCTGGCATGCTTTTTTGTTTAACACATGAACATTTTTCATAACTTTTAATAGTCAATAATTTAAAACATTTTTAATAAAAGCATATCATTTCCATGATTCTGGTTCTGCTCAGGTTTGAGAACCACCCACGAAGAGGACGCTAGTGGGGAGAGTAGGAGGCAGAGCACCAGAGCGTCAGGACGTTTCAGGATGATTGGTGCCCCTGATGTCTGAACTTAGGCAGACGTCTGTTTTCTCACCCGTAAAATGGGGACAAGGGCCAGGATGGGGCTTGTGGGGCAGCACAGTAGGTGCCTCTGTGGTTCATTTGAGCTCCACATTTCTGGGCTATGTCTCTGATTCTGGAACCATGAAAATGTGGTATATGACATATTTTAAGAGCATTATTAAAATTGTGCAAAACCGATTTATATTAGGTGTAGGGGAGGAAGTCACAAAGAACTAGTAAAAAGAGATGTGGACATTGTGAAATTCCATTTGTGATGTTTTCAATTTAATGTAATAATAAATGCACTTTTTAAAACATCATCATTAAACAGCACGCTAACAGTGCCCTGCTTTCTTTAGGTTTCTGAATTGAGACAACAGCTTCGAATACGAGGCTTGCCAGTGTCAGGCACGAAGACAGCCCTCATGGACAGACTTCGGCCCTTCCAGGACTGTCCTGGGAACCCCGTGCCCAACTTCAGCGATATAACGACTGTCACTTTTCCTGTTACGCCCACCAACGCCCTGCCCAATTACCAGTCCTCCCCTTCCACCAGCGCTTTGTCTAATGGCTTCTACCATTTCGGCAGCACCAGCTCCAGCCCCCCCATCTCACCTGCCTCGTCCGACCTATCGATGGCCGGGTCCCTGCCGGACACCTTCAACGATGCGTCACCCTCCTTCGGCCTCCACCCATCCCCTGTGCATCTCTGCCCTGAGGAAAGCCTCGTGAGCAGCCTGAATGGGGGCAGTGTGCCTTCCGAGCTGAATGGGCTGGACTCCGAGAAGGACAAGATGCTGGTGGAGAAGCAGAAGGTGATCAATGAGCTCACCTGGAAGCTGCAGCAGGAGCAGAGGCACGTGGAGGAGCTGCGCATGCAGCTGCAGAAGCAGAAGAGAAGCAAGTGCTCCGAGAAGAAGCCGCTGCCCTTCCTGGGAGCCCCCATCAAGCAGGAAGATGCTGTCTCCAGCTGCCCTTTTGCATCCCAACAAATACCTGGGAAAAGACAAAGCAACAACTTGGACAGCCCAGCTCAGGCTTGTGAAGCTGCTCCACACCTCCTGCCCCCTGGGAGCAGCCACTGTGTGGAGTCCTCTGGTCAAACCAATGTTCTTTCTTCCACCTTTCTCAGCCCACAGTGCTCTCCACAGCACTCACCACTTGGGGCTGTGAAAAGCCCACAGCATATTAGTTTGCCCCCATCACCAAACAACCATTACTTCCTAGCTTCGTCTTCAGGCGCTCAAGGAGAAGGGCACAGGGTCTCCTCACCTGTCAGCACCCAGGGGTGTACTGCACAGGTAAGAACTCCTTGCTCCATGCCCAATGTACCCCTCCTCCTGGAAATGGGATATAGATTTGCAACACTAAAGAACTGATATTCTGCTCTAACTGGGAGGGTCAATGGTTGAAGCGTCATCCACTGTACCACAGGCTGTGGGCTCAATTCCCTGTCAGGGCACATGCCTAGGTTGCGGGTTCCACCCCTAGTCAGGGCACATACAGGAAGCAACTGTTCAATGTTTTTTGCTTGCGTAGATGTTTCTCTCTCTCTCTCCTCTCTCAAATCAATAAACATATTCTCAGGTGAGAATTGAAAACAAAAGAGCTGATGTTGGAACTTTCAATGGGAAGTGTTTATCAAAAATGCAACAGCAACTCCAAGACACCAAGACTCTCGGGCCTTCAGAGTAGACCAACTGGTTTCTCTGAGACAGGGAAGTACTGTACAAAGCTAGGTAATACTTTTGGTTTTGTGAGCATTATGGTCTCTGCCACAATTACTCAACTCCACCCTATAGCAGAAAAACAGCCATAGACAACTTATAAACAAATTCACGTGGCTGTGTTCTAATAAAACTTTTTTCACAAAAAACAAGTTTGGCTCACAGGGCTATAGATTGCCAATGCCTGTTTTCAGGATTCCTTACCCTAGGTCAAAGCAATGCATTAGGAGAGCCAAATGGGGAGTTAACAGACCTTACTGCTCTCTCGGTGTGGTGGTCTGCAGAGTGTAAACATTTACTGAGCACCTACTGTGTGCCAGTCCAGGCCCTTTTCTAGTCTCTGGGGACTAGTGCTGAACTAGCCAAAAAACAAACAAACAAAAAAAAAAACCAGCAACAAAAACTCTATCCTCATGGGAAGGGAGACAGCAAATTTAAAAAAAGAACTAAAATACATAATGTATTAGAAGATGATACATCTTATGGAGAGAAAGCAAAGAAGGAGAATGAGGAGTTTGGAAGTTTGCAACCTTAAGTAAAATGTCCAGGGACACTTGAACAAAGCTTTGAAGGAAGTAATGGGGAAAGCCTTGTGAATATCTGGGGTGAAGGCATGTCAGGCAAAGGAGGAAGAGCAAGGGCAAAGGCCCCGAAGTAGGAGCATGCATGTAATGTTCAAGCATCAGATAGAACACCAGTGTGGCTGGAATGAAGTGAGAGGAGAATTCTAGGAGATGGCCTAGAAGAGGAAATATTTCAAAGACTAAACCAAGGTCATCATTTGAAGACTTGGCTTTGTCTATGAAGCCAAAGAATTATTAGAAGCCTCTATCTGAGTTTATCTGAGAAAGAAAATTATATTATCAAAAGGTTCTGAGCTCTATATCATTAGAAAGGGAATAGGAAAGAGACTCTTATTAACTACATTCCTGCCATTTATATGTATGTCTATGTATGTATGTATGTCTATGTCTATGTATATGCATGTCTATGAGGCATGTATATAAGGAATCTTGTTCATCATCACAACAATCTTTTGGGCTTCAAGTCATTATTCTTTATTTGCCACTGAGGAAAATGTGGTTCAGGGAGGTTAAGCTAGTTGCCCAGGGTTGCATGGACCTGGAACTATCTGATTATAAAATACAAGCTCTTTTTACACTGAATATTCTCTATGCTGGGAGTATGAGGTGTGGCCATAGGTAATGAGAATATATTTTTACAGACCTAGTGGAACAACACATTCAGATTAATGATGCTCACCCCTTAATTGGCACTTTGGGAGGTGTTGGGACTTAAGTGCATCATCATCATCATTGATAACATTTATTGAATGCATTGTGTCCTGGGCAACCAAGGCAAAAGTAACTCATTTTATGCAGTGCTGGACCATAAGACATTCAGTTCTAATGATATAGATATGCTCAAGAAGATCCAAATCTATACAGTGATTTTATGGTTTACAAAGCACTCTTTAAAGATGGGAATGATTACATGATAAAAAGATATTGAGCAATATAGGATAACATTACTGACCTGTGTTTATGACATTGTGGTGGAGGTAGGAGTGGCAGATTGACCATGAAGGGATAGAAAAGTCCAGGAAGGCTTTAGAAAGGGGTCAAACTTAAATGGAAGTGTAGAGTTAAAAAAGAAGAGTCAGGAAAAGGGCATATCATGAGAAAAAGGGATAAGGAGGTAGAATGTACAGGGCATGCTCTGGAAAGCTCATAGAAGGATTAGCAGAATTTAAACTTGCAGAAGAAACTAATACTTGACTGTGTAAAGTCTTGAACACTAACCTTGACTAGAAGTGGAGACCCTATGCTGTGAATATATCAGAGCCACCGCAAGATTCTGAGCAGAAGGTGATACATACACAGCTGGAATTGAGACATTGGTCATAGAATTTAAGATAATACACCAGAGCCAGTAAGGCTCCTCTCAAACACACCACAGGTGGGCATTTAATCTGTTGCTTCTTTCTTTCTACAGAGCTCAGGAGTGCATGAGGGCCATCCTCCAAGCTTCTCTCCCCAGCCTTCCAGCCTCCACCACCCTTTCTCTGGAACAACAACAGACAGCAGTCATGGAACTGGGGGAGACCCTTGTCCTAAAAGCCCGGGTATACAGCAAAAGGTAGGCACCTGGAGAAATGCTTAAACTTGGGGTCAGCTTTGCATTTTCTTTCTTCTTTGGCCCTTGTCCTCCCAATTATGCAGTTCAAAGCTGACATAAATGATATTTTAGATAGAAACAAGTACCCTTGAAAAGGTCTCAAAGGGATGCCCAGGTACTCCAATGGGTCATTTCCTGGGATCATTCCAGAAGTCATGATGACTAAAAATGACCACCATATGTTTGTGACACTGCATGGCAAAGAAACCAGCTCAGTGAAGTTGAAGACTGAATAGGGGAGAATTGAAAAATAATGCTGGAGAAAGAGTGAAGTACATGGATCTGTGACAAGGGTTAGAAGGATACAGAAAGTTGGGGTCACTGTGCAGAAAAAGGAAGAGATGGTACATATCTGCAGGTGGAAGAATCAGGGACATGAAGGTCCCAGGATACTGGGAGTTCCAAGAAGCAATGAAGAGGTGATAAGAAGGAGCAAACATGAGATGGTCATGACACAAAAGTGCTACATGCCACAAGCCAGGGCAAGGCATCCTTTGAAAACAGAGACCCCGAAATGGCCCAAGCAGAGCACAAACCCACCCACAGTACATGAGGCTAGCTCTTGAAGGGATTTCCCCAGCAGCACCTCCAACTCTCTGCAAATATACTCAGTTAGGAATGAAACAGCCTGGAGGATAAATTACTCCAGAAACTCCTGGGGTTATAGACTTCTTTGTATTGGACTCTTTTACTTTATTTCCTCTCCTCATCATGCTTTATCCTAACTGAAGAGGGTGTACCTTAGAGAGAGATGAATCTGTGAGCTTCTCATCAAAGATGCCTCCAGCAATAAGTCCACGGTGATATATACTATTGTTAACATACTGGATTTGTTTTCTAAGTGCTAACTCCTTTCCCCCCTCAAATCAATTTTTCCAAAATTTAGCCTGTAATTCCTAATACAGAAGTGGTCCCATTTCTGACTCATGAATTGATTGTCTATTTCTGCATTTTGCTCACACAGATGGCTGGTTTACACTCTTCTGATAAGGCAGGGCCAAAGTTTTCAATTCCATCCCCAACATTTTCGAAGTCAACTTCAGCAGTTCCAGAGATAACACAGCCTCCATCCTATGAAGATGCAGTAAAGCAGGTAACATCATCAATTGTTCTTTATAGAAGAATGGGTTGGCTACATTGGACCTTGTTTTACAGGGTGCAACTTCATGCCTGTGGGTTCCAGCATCAAGTGCATCTGGTGCCTGCCCACCAGAATGGACAAGTGTGTAGGTGCTAACTGTAGAAGAGTGCTGATGTATACATAAGCTGTGTGAAGCTGAGGGAAGAGGTTTGTCTGGGCACCCAGGTGGCTGGACTTGGTGCCAGCTGGGCCACCAGACAGCTGCCTCTGCTGCTAAGGCTGGGCACGCTCAACTTCTCTAACACAAAATAGGGCTGATATCTCCTTTAGAATGATTCTAGGTAATGTAGTGCTTAGCACTTTGTGTGGGTGCAACTCAAACCTATGCTAACTGTTGTCAGGATGACATTTTGTAAGGTCCTTTCCTGCTTCAGAGTTCACTGTTCCTGGCAAAATGTTGACAGTTATTGAGCTGGGTGACAATGGAGGTTCATTGTATCCTCTACTTTCATTTATGTGTGAAAAATTTCAAAATAAAAGGTTAAAAAAAGAAGTAATTAATGATCTTATATTCTGAATGGCCTGAGTTGGTATCAAGTAATGGCTAGCCCTCCATATTTTGCAGAAAAAAGATCTGCATCAGCTCCTGTGTACTGGTACCCCACCATCACATCAGGTTTCACTTGGCTTAGAACGTATTTTAAATATTAGGAGATTTTATGCAAAATGTAGGCTTTTTATTTCTGAAAAATTAGGGGATCTAGCTATATTAAGGCCATGATTCTGCCAGAAAACAATCGCCTAAAGCAAAGATTTGCTGCCTCCTTGAACCATAACATACGTTTTACAGTCTAACCTTCTTCTTTGTTCTATATTTGGCCCATTCACGTAACCTGTCAGACCGTGTAGGCATTGAATCGTCCTGGGCTGGCAAATGACTCATTCTTTGAGCAGTGCTCCCATCTGTATTGATTATTGACACCTGTGTTTATTGGGACTGCAGTCTCAGAGGAGTAAGATCAATCTGTGTCTCATCCTGGTATCTGTGAACATCAACTGATCCTTCATAGTTTCAAAAGAAAAGAAAAAGGCCAAGCAAAGTGGGCTTTCATAAATAAGACTCTACTTAACTCCAATGAGCCAGAAGGGAGGGGTCCATTTCCTTCAAGTGTCGACAGGTTCCACAAACTATTGCAATGAGGAACTAGCGAAATATGATCCACATTTTTGGGGCACATTCACTTCCAAGTGGGATGAAGGGCCAAAACCCAGTTACACCCATGTTCATAGCAGCATTAGTCACAAAACCTGAAAGATAGAAGCAACCCAAGTGTTGTTTCCCCAAGAGGACAAAGGGAATGTGGTATAGACAGACAATGAATATTATTCACCCTTAACAAGGAGGGAAATTCTGACATGGATGAACCTTGAAGACATTATGCTAAGTGAAAAAAAAGTCACTAAAGGCAAAATACTATATATGAATCCACTTATATATGTTATCTAGAGTAGTCAAATTCATAGGAGCAGGAAGTAGAATGGTAGTTGCCAGGGCCTAGGAGAAGAAGAGAATGGGGAATTGTTGATTAATGGGGGCAGAGTTTTACTTTTACAAGTTGAAAAAGCTCTGGAGATGGATAGTGGTGATAGTTGCACAACAACGTGAATGTACTTAATGCCACTGAACTGTGCACTCTGAAATGGTTAAGATGGTAAATTTTATGTTTTGTATATTTTACCACAGTGAAAAATACAACTAATCAAGTCTAGTTCAAAAGCCTGTAGTGCTTATTCTAATGATCTGTCTAAGAGGTAGCTGCCTTCTGACTTCTCTGTCCTCCTTTGGTTAATTTGTAACAGCAGATGACTCGCAGTCAACAGATGGACGAACTCCTGGATGTCCTCATTGAGAGTGGAGGTGAGATGCCATGTTCCTTGCCCATTGGGATGCTCTGCTTCTGCATGTCCTCTAGGGAACAAACTCGGATGGTCACTGTAAATGGGACCAAACCTCTATGGGAAGAGTGGTCTCTCTATCTGAGTTTCCTGTCCACTTTGAGCAGATAAAGGAAGGCATTAGTGGATAATTCTTCACTGCCTTTGTCCCTTTGTCCAGGGAACACTTTCACCAATCATTTTAATGGGTTTCATGTTTCAGTTCAGTCCCTGTTTCCCTAATGTTTTTCTTGCTATACTATTTCTCTCTACTGTTCTAATGCCAATGTCCATATCATCTTAATTAAGAAGAATAAAGCAGATAAAGCAAGGTTTTGTGCCACCTACTCAAAGTGAAATTCAATTAGTAATGTCCCATTGGATGGTCCATTCATGATTAAATATCATTCAACCTAGCAATAAAAATGATCAACATATTCTTTTTGCCTTATTTATTTATTTGTCTATCTATTTACTTAAAATTACATAGTATATGCTTAGAATTTGAAACCATACTAATGAATAAGGTCACATAAAGAGTAGGTGTTGATAGAAAGGAAAAATCCTCAGGTCTGACCCTTAAGTAACAACACAAAGTTTCAGAGAAAGAGTTTCCAGGCAGCTGGCTCAATGCTACACTGGACCAAGTCCCCACCTCTGCAGAGTCTGCAGTCTGGTAAGGCAGACTGACAGCAAGTGAGTGAACAGGGAGGTCCTCCACTGTAACAAGAGAAAAGAAGGCAAAGATGGGCACAGATGTGGGTATCCTTATAATTTTTATGATGGAAAGATGAGGAGGTTCAAAGCAGACACCTTTATATTTTAAGTAAAATATGTGGTGAGGTCAGCAAAGAGTACATGTGCAGGAAGGGAGCATGGGGGATTTGAGGAGAGAAGTAAAGTTATGAATCAATCATGAATTAATTGAGTTTTCTAGAGAAACACAGTAGATTGCTACACCATGGATTTAAAGGGAAACTAGTCAGCTTCATTGTGTAATTTTCCTTTTACAATGTCCAGCTGTTCCAGGACAGGCTCAGAAAATACACATTGTAAGATTCACCCAAGTGTGGGGTTTTGCCAGGGAAGAATGGTGGAAGGGGAAAAGTACAAAGATAAAGAGGATATTTATAAAAGAATAATTATAATGGTGGACCAGAGTATATAGCCTGGACAAGCACAGAAATAAAAACCAGAAGGGACTGATGAATGGTGATAAAATAGTAGAGTCGGTAGATTGGAGGGACTCCAAGTGGCGGAGAAGTTGTTGTCATTGGGTAAGCTGTAGAAAAAGGAGGGGATGGATTGAAGGTGGAAAATTTTGCTTGAAATTGAGCTTTCATGGGAATGCAGTATTTGGAAATGACAAGGTCCAGCATGTGTCCAAGAGTGAGCTTGAAGGAATCACTGAAACTGAAGGCAATGGTGGTATCAAGAAACTGAGAGGCCAGGTGGACAATGGGTCACTTCTGAGGATGCTGAAGTTACATGGAATGACAAGAGTTGATGTGTGGAAAAGACAATAAACTGGGGAATAGTTTTCAGTGGATGAGGAAGAGTGGCCAGGAGGCTGGGGTGGGGTGGGATGGCAGGGATGGCAGCATGACCCTCAAAACCACTGAGGAGTTATAAGAAGGTGGGGAGTGACAATCAGAGAGTGGCAGCAGGTGGCACCCAGGAAGACTCACTTTCTGGCTCTAAAGTAAATGAGCCCACACTGAGGATGTAACAGAGGTGCAGTGTCCTCAGGGGACAGCCAGGTGTCAGTGAAGGAGCAGGTAAAGGAAACTACTTTGAGAGTTTAATAAACACAGAGTAAAATTTCCAGAAAGAAAGGATTTGGAGAGAGACTGGGGGCAGGGGGTGGGGAAAAGAATCAGGGCTATATAGAGCAGCCTAGGATGAGTCAGGGTGATGAGCAATGACCAGGGAAGCAGAACCATCTCCTGTATCTAAGTGAAACTCATTCATTCCAAAAATTCACAGTGTCTGGTATACTCTGTGTGAAGTGATTTGACACTCTGCATTGTGTTTTAACAACAGAAATGCCTGCGGATGCCCGAGAGGATCATTCATGTCTACCAAAAGTCCCAAAGATGCCCAGGTCTTCCCGAAGCCCTACTACTGCCCTCCCCAAGCCCTCAGCTCCCTTTGAGCAAGTGTCTTCAGGGGCCCAGCTACCTTTTGATCACTATGGCACAGACAGTGATGAGCACCTTGAAGTCTTATTAAATTCCCAGAGCCCCTTAGGAAAGGTGAGCGATGTTGCCCTTCTAAAAATTGGGGGTGAGGAGCCTTCTTTCGATGGCATGATAGATGGATTCTCGGGAAAGGCTGCAGAAGACCTCTTCAATGCACACGAGATCTTGCCAGGCCCCCTCTCCCCGATGCACACTCAGTTTTCACCTTCTTCTGTGGACAGCAATGGGCTGCCGTTAAGCTTCACCGAATCTCCCTGGGAAACCATGGAGTGGCTGGACCTCACTCCACCAAGTTCCACACCAAGCTTCAGCTCCCTCACCACCAGTGGGCCCAGCATCTTCAACATTGATTTTCTGGATGTCACAGATCTCAATTTGAATTCTCCCATGGACCTTCACTTACAGCAGTGGTAGAACACCTGATGCACAAGTGCTAAGGAAGAACAATAGAATTCCACAACCATAAATATTTATATTATTCAAACAGAGGAGCAGGAGGAGGGGAAGGAGGAGGAGGAGGAGATTAAAAAGAAGCAATGGAGACTTCTGTGACAACCAACAAGCACAAATAAGAGTCATTTTTTATATATATAAACTGTAATATTCACCAACATTCAATGACTATTAATGATTTTAGCAATGCTCTTAAAAATGTGCTTTCTTAGATCAAAAATGCCAAGAAAATTCTTTCACTACCTTTTCAAACACCAGTATTTTTTCTAGCCCCTAATTTAATTAAGGTATTGTTAGGGCATAATCTCACATCATAAGCTTTTCTTGTGAGTTTATTGGACCTACTGTGGAAAGAAAATGTAAATTCTTTTGGGAGCACAAGGAAGTGAATCCATCAAAGATTATGAAAGGCATACCTGTGATGAAGGCTGATTCTCATCTCTCCATTACCTGCCTTTCAAAATACCATTAAAGCCCAGTTTCAGTTACGGAGTTCTTGAGGCAGAATAGAGGGACAGAACCAATTCTTTCCCAGGGAAGCAGAATCAACTCAGTATCCCCCTGCCACAAAGCTGCCCCATTGAAGTGGTTTCCAATCTTCTACCCAGGACTCTGTGTTGTCACTGATAAAAACTAACCCACCCAGAACTTCCCTCTTTCTCGGCCAACTAGCCAAATCACTCCCACTCTCTCTGTGATGATAAGCATTGCCAAACAGGCAAGAAACTCCTGCCATGGAAGGTTTTCCAATGCAATACCTTTTAGTTCCAAAGATTAGTGATGACCACCCAAGCAGATCAAAGGGTCTGTCTGTCCCTGTCAGGGACAATTCAGACAGCACTAGAGAACATTGTTTCACATATCATGGGAATATGTACCAAAATACCAATCCTTTCTCGCTCCTCTTATGAATATGTTTTTTTTCCTGCCCCAACATTGGGAGAAGAGAACTTCTTAGATCTAAGAATCTGCCATATCCCTAGTAAAGCCATCTTTTAAAAAGCTAATACTGCAGGTTTTCCTGGAAAACTCCTTCTCCATATGCATAATTTGCTGCCAAAGGAAGTTGAAAGAATGTCCTTAGGAAGAAACTGGTGACTTAGCCCATTAGTCACAAAGCTCATTCTACCCTCATTTGATGTACAGCAATCATTGATTTGGGTTGCTCTGGGGAAATTGGAAATCATTATATTGTAAAGATAAATATGAATTACATTAACAAGGAGAGACTGTTTTAGGTATGGATTTCTGAAAGAAAACACAATTGCATATTGAAGACGATGGAAGGGAGAATAAACAATGGTTTCGTGTGCATTCCTTATCACCTCTCAGGCTTCGGCTGGGAGCTGAAAAACTCAGATGTCAGGACGGTCTCCCTAAGGCTCACTGTGGCTTCACCCCCCTGTGTTTATAGTGTTGCATGCTGTAGAAAGTAGCTCCTGCTGTTGTTTTTATAATTTAAATCACTAAGGCACTGTTTTCTCATTTTGTAAAAAATGTTGTTCACTGTGCACTTACAGAGAAAATAACCAAAAATGTTGTGATTTTAGTTCTCTTTTGATAAATCAAAGATTTAGAAGTCATTCCATTGTTACCTTGTTAACTTGTGTGAACAGAGTGTTTTTGGTGACTGCTACTCTGAAAGCTGCCAGATCTTACTAGGGGTGGAGGATATATATAAAATACATACACATGCACATGTGATAGGTATGTGTGTGTGTGTATAGGCACACATACATACATACATATGTATATACATACATACACATGTGCGTATGTGTATGCATCTTGAAAAGCAGTGTTACGGAGTTCTACACCAAGCACCTTTAAGCCTCGATCTGCTGTGAAATGATACTTGGCCTTTCTCACTGCGAGTTCTAATTAACCAACCAGACTACACGTTGCCTCTCTGTGTATGACTAATGGCTTCAGCCTGATGACTCACAGCCACTTGCTTACCATGAACAAACTCATCTTGACAATGAATATGAATGTGAAAAGACAGAATAGCTTCACCATTCGTAGCTGGAAATGGCAATACAGTCTCTCATAGAAGAGCATAAAAGGAACCTAGAAATTGTTTTACATTCCTTGATCGGCACTGTGCTTTAAAAGATCCACATGATAAATTTTTCATTTTGTTTTTATGTCAGTCATCAGAACTAAAAATCTAGAGAGAAAAATTATCAGTATTTTCTCTGAAGCCAAAGCATGTGAAGAAACCCTATTAACACATTCCTCATATTAGTTTGTCCCTCAGATGTTGAAATTCCATTTGGATCTTAACAAAGCTTGCTGGTCAGTACATTTTTCATGTGTTACATTGTGTGTTTTGTATGTTATTCCCCACTCCCCTTACTTCCTTTGGAAAACAAACCATAGTGTCCCTACTCTGAGACTGTGGTCTGAGTGTTAATTATTTTTTTCTTTGGGTATTTCTGTCTGAAGGAATAGACTTGGTTAGGAGGCCTCTGTACTTTGTAAGTTTCTGCATCTTTAGGAATCCTTTTAGGATATTACCTTGTACTGATTGATGTACAAGCCTCACAGTTGCCAAAAGATGGATCCTATTTGCTACTGCAAACCAACAAACTCAACACAGATCAGACCCCTGGACTGTTGGTTGCAACCTCCTTCCACAGTCTCCACACAGCATATCCACTCTGTGTCTTCATAGCTCAGATGGGATGTTTATGGAATAAAATTGGGGATAATTGGGAGAAAATTGATGAAGTTGGCTTCTCCCCATGGGGGAGATAATTCATGGTAAAAATTCATCTGTCTCCTATTAAGAATTTTTATTTTAAGTTCTTTTAAACTCTTAGTTGTGTGCTCTATTTTGGTGACAAGTTGGACCTGACAAAAAGATGTACAGAGACTTATAAAGATGGTCACATTCGTGTTTCTTAATGCCCTTAAAAGCCTGAAAATGATTACCTGTGGTTTTCTTAATGCTTCTGGAATCTATGGTGAAGCAGACCTGCAGATCTGCAGCAACTGTGAATGCTGTTGTAGCCCCTTAGGTTCACAGTGATCCAGCAGAGTCAGGAAATTCATGCCTGCAAATGCTTTCATTAAGCCAGTACTTAATAGTAGTAGCCCTGCTTCTAACAATGTTATCAATATGACACACACTTTCTATTATAAGGGACAGAGAGGGAAGGGGAAAAGAAAGGAGGAAGGAATAGAAGAAGGAAGGAAGGAAGGAAGGAAGGAAGGAAGGAAGGAAGGAAGGAAGGAAGGAAAAAAGGTCCAAATTTCCTGATCTATGAACCTCTCAGTTGAACTGAGACATTGCATGATGAAAAGTCATTCTTTAAAAATGCAATGATTTCACCATAAACGAGGAAACCAAGATAGTCTCCACCTGAATAGTCAAGGGTCTAGGAACTGGAGACCTTTCCCATTCAAACATTTATTTCCAATCTGAAAGAGAGAGAGAGAATGGAGGGAAACTATCCCAAGCATTTCAGACAGTCCTTTTCAAAAATTATTTAAATTCTATCAACTCTCCTAGAAACAGATCATGGTCTGGCTGAAAATCCCTTCATCAAATTCACTCATCAAGTGGATAATTACTTGATGTTTAACCTGTGCAAATCACAAAAATCCTCAGATTTCCAATACGACGCTGACTCAGCACAGGTGATTTAGATTTTGGGTGGCTGGGCAGGGGTTGCAGTTGCTATGAGGATGGACATTGGGAATCTCCCAGTCCTCAACCCAGAACCCCTTTAGCTATGATAAAAAAGAGGGGTCTTCATTTTTACAAGAGGGAGAGCAGAGGGCTACTTTTTAGCTAAGAGCTGTCACCCACACAAATATTCTGTTCTTGTCTCTTTCTCAATGATCAAACAACAGCAGTACATCACTTGGAGATCTTTCATTATCTCCCACCACTTCAAACATTTGTGAGAGTTTTAGAGTTCATTTTTATCTCTAGATACAGGGCCTCTTGAAAATCCATGATGGGAGAAGAAAACACTTTTTTTTTTCCCTACCGCTTATGCTCAGTCTCCATATCAAGCTCTCACTACAACAGGGACACTTACCAGAGGGGAGGGGTTATCCAAGGTGAACCTCCACCTCTTAGCAGAAAAGATGCAGAGTTCAAAGGCATGTGGCCCTCCCCTTTGAGGTTTGGGTGTGTTCTCAAGGTGGGAAACCCCCAAATGTGGGCATACAGTGTGCTTCAGATATTAGAGAACTTGAAGTGAAAAGAGTCTGGGGTCTTTGTTTTCCTATAAATCCAGTATGAAACTGCAAAGTGGTTCAGATGCTGAAATTGCTAGTACTTTATTAGAAAGATGATATTAATAGACATGCAGAGTCTGGGTCCTGAAAAGAAAAAAAAGATGGCCTTATAAGGCTGAGAGCTGCTCAGGTTGTGTGAAGGAGCTGGATTCTATTCAAGAATCCACATTTTCAGGGGCCCCCAGGCTAGGTTAAGACTATGCATGAAAAGATGATTTTAAACAAAACAAAAAAAAGATTTTGGAGGAATTTTGCTATCATCTGCCAGAGAAACTGTAGGATTTAGTGCATTCAATAACATACCAGTAAGTTTCCCTTCTGATTCTAGGATTTGGCAATTTTCCCTGTGAATTTAGACAAACTCCTAAACATCTCTTGTGCTTATTTTAACCACCTGCTGGTACATGAGTTTCCTATTAATGTTTTAACAGCTCCTGAGTGTTTATGGAAAGGGAGTACAACAATGGGGATCCTGCATGCCATTCTAATGTTTTCCAAAGGAAGGGAACCCACACTGCCCACCGCACCCCTGCCCAGTGTGCCCACCTGCAATGAGGAAAGAGGGTGATGCCATGCTGGGTGCTTGAAACCTTCTCTTGCTGCAACACATCAAGGTGCTTTGTAAAGGAATCAAAAGACCAAGCATACATTTTCTATGGGGCCCCTGTGTGGCATTGTTTTCATGTTGGTCTCCTTTGCTCAACTATGCATAAATGAGAAAGAATGTGTGTTACCAGAAAGAGAAAAAGAAGCAATGGCTAAAATACCAGAGGTGGCATGTGTTCTTTTTATATACATATATTTTTAAATAAAATGTTTATTTAAAAAAGATATAAGCTTCTTCTGTGACTATATGATGTATGAGGTACTGTACTATGCACAGTAAGTTTGTCATTTCCATTTCCCCTCACAGTGGTGCATGAAGTGGTACAATTATTAATCCTATTTTATCATCCCTATTTTACACATAAAGACACCAAGTTTCAAAGAATTTAAGTTGATTAAGGTCACATACCTAAAAATTGCAGAGCCAGTAGGCAAGCTTTGCTTATCATCAAAGTCCCTGATCTTCAAAACTGCAGATGTCACCTTCACTTATTGCTGGTCATACTAGTAACATGACTTTTGTGAAAAGGACTGACCTTCAAGGTACATATACACCTATTGAAGTACATGCACACACAGCTTAGTGAATCCAGTGTTTTCATTGGCTTAGCAACTAAGCAAACTGAATAACAGAAAATTAGGCTTCAAGATGATCTATAAGATATATATAGACTATGTGAGTAGGACCCAGGATTTACCTGCTTTTCTCTCCTAACTATATTCCTAAGTATGATATTCACATCCATGATTATATAAAATGCATGGACAAACTGAGATGTTGTAGAAAGAGCTCTGGAATGGGAGTCTCTTAGGATTGATTTTGTTCCATGTCATGGCTCTGCCTTCCCACTTTGGCCTTATTTTCTGGTGAGCTTTTCCCATGTAGAGGCAAAAAGGAAGGTCACAGGTTGCCAAAAGCTACAAATGTGCATCTGGCCAGGTTAGCAATTCCAGTCAACGAGACCATCTCATTCCTGAGTCCCAGCAGGAATCTCTTGGTGGTCTGGAGAGGGGACAGTCATAACCATCCCTCTTGCCTTGAGAATGAGGCACAGATTCATTCAGTTCACTCACACAGCCTGGGTTTCCTCATCAGCCCTGAACTGGAAAGGGGGAGCATTTGAAACTCATGGACTGACTGTAGAGAAGGTAAGATTTTTCTGAGGACAAATCATGGTGCTATTACCAAAAAGAGGCATGATGCCAAAAAGACACAAGCAGTAGATTTCTACTACACAGACCCTGCTTTCAAGCTGGGCATCTAATGAAGGAGACAAACAAGTACTTAAGGAATGATACTCTAATCATGGGAGTAAGTGCATACTATGTACTATAGGAAGGGCCTTTCATAAATCCATGGGCAGGAGCATGGTCCAGAAGGACTCTCCAGAGTAGACCATTAAGTTAAGACACTAATGACATAGGAGTTAGCCAAGCAAAGGCTGAGGAAAAGAGCATTTCAAGCAGAGGGGCAGCCTGTGCAAAGGCCTGGAGATGAGAATTTACCATATTGAAGGGGATGTAAGGAGTTCAGGATGGCCAGAGATTAAAGCAAGGAGGCAGAGGGAATTGATGGTAGAGATGTGGGAAGTGTAGGAGAAGTTGGGAGCTGTATTAGTTTGCTAGGGCTGCTGTAACAAAGTATCACAAATGGTGGAGGCATCCTAAATGGTGAAAATTAATTGTCTCAGACTAGAGGGCTCAAGTTAAGGTGTTGGCAGGGCTGGTTCCTTCTGAGAGCTGGGGGAAGAATCTCTCTTTGGCCTGTAGTTGACCATCTTCATGTTCACATGGCATTCTCCCTGTATCTTCTTACATGTGTCCCTATCCAAATTTCTTCTTTTATGTGGACATCAGTCATATCAGATTAAAGCCCACCCTAAAGACCTCATTTTAGACAGACTTCTGCAAAGACCCTGTCTCCAAGGTGATATTCCTTAGGAGTAAAAACTTTAACATATGAATTTGGAGGTGGGGGTCACAGTTCAACCCATAATAGGAAATAAACAGGAGCCAGATCATGAAGGGCCTCATAAGACATGTTAAGGAGTATGAACTTAACTTTAAAACAGTGAGGCATCATGAAGAGTTTTAAGCAAGGAAACACTGTAATAATCTTTATGTGTCAGAAAGATAACTGGCTACACTGTGGAAATGAATTGGAGTGACAAAGACAATGAAAGGGAAGCCCGATAAATCTTTGTGAACTAGTTTGATAAGTCACTGATGTCTTCTTTATTCCAAAGACATAAAAACTTAAAGGGAAATGATGAGTAACCCAACATATCAGATTTGCTACATCAAGAATGATGGGATGGGGTTGGGGGTAAGAGTGAACATAGTGACTTAAGGACCTATTGAAATACACCAGCCAAGAGGCAAATCACAGTTCTACTAAGAAAGTGGTGGTAGGAACAGCAAGATGAAGGTAGATTTGAAACACGTTAATAGAAGGGAAAGTATAAACTTGATCATTGGATGTGGATAGTGAAGGAGAAAAGGAATTTGGATTTGGGGGAAGGATAGTTGGATGTTAGGTGTATGTTAATTTCATTCAAAGAGGCAAAAGGCCAGAATAAGGAATAGTTACTTGATAGGAAAAATTACAAATTTGATTTTTAAGGGCCTAGTGCCTGTAGGGCCTCAAGTCAAAAGAATCTGTAGAGAAGTCTGGAACACAGAGTGCCTTTGCATAGCAATTTAAATACCAGAGTGCTCAGCATACAGAAGATAACTGAAACTGCAAGAATGGCTATGGCCTATGCCATGGGTGGATGACAAGAAAAGAGGATCCTGAGGGAGATCAACATTTAAGATGTTAGTGAAAGAGCCTTGGCTGGTGCAGCTCAACTGGTTGGAACATCATACTGTGCACCACAAGGTGCGGGGATCAATTGCCAGTCAGGGCACATACCTAGGTTGCAGGTTCAGTCCCTGGTTGGGGCACGTATGAAATGCAACCAATTGATGTTTTCTCTCTCACGTTGATGTCTCTTTCTCTCTCAAATCAATAAAACATTAAAAATATATTTATATATTTATAAATAAATATATTTTAATAATATACATTTAATATATAAATGATTAATATAATATATTTAGATATCTAATTAATTCATATATAAATTAACTATATATGAATATATTAGCAAAGGAGAAAGAAAGGGAGTGGCTAGAAAGCCAGGAAGAAAACCAGGAGAAGATGGTGACCCAGACACTGACGCAGAAATTTCAAGGAAAAGGGAGGCTTTAGTCATGTCTAATACCACTGTGTTCCATTAGGATGAGGACTGAAGAGTGCTGTTTGATTTACTAATAAGGAATTGGTTGGTAACCAAGGTGAGAACATCTTGGGTGCAGTGCTGAGGCCAGGTACACACTGAGGAATTAAAAGGAAGTGAGGAAGAGGAGACAGTGAATCCAGGCACACTTTCAAGAAGCATAGCAATGTGGGAAAGAAGCACACAAGGCCATAGCAAAGTCAAAAGTTTACAGGGCTGATTTTCAGGAGGAAAGATTTGTGACCGAATATTAAAGCTAATGAGAATTAGGTAGTTTACACAAGAAAAAGTGGTAAAGAATGGTATTCAGGTTGATTTGTCTTTGGGAAGAGGAAAGAATTATGTTCTATGATGAGAGAAAGAGAAGGGTCGGTAAAGATGTGGGTACATTACAGGTGTGGTGGTAAGACATGGAGGGAGTACTCATTTGGCAGCTTACAATTTATATTTGAAATAAGAGGGAGAGATGATGTCCATCTATGGGAAGAAAAGGGTGGGGCAGAGGTGTTAATAAAAATGGAGAGAGGTCAAATTAAGAAGAAAACAGAAGAGAGAACTTATTGGGAAACACAGAAGGAGGCTGAGGCAGAGTTGGAAAACTTGGCTGGATATCATCCCCTCCGCACAATGGTGGGACTTACCATGACCAAAATTCACAGCCAGGCAATTGGAAGCAGAGAGGGCAAAGAGGTGGGTGGAGCCAAATTTAGGATGCTGTGTGAATAGGTATACAAGTAAGAACACAGGATTGGGTCATTGAGGATATAACTGAAGAGAAGATAAAATGTTGAACTCTGTGGTATACAATGCATTGTTCTAGGGAAATAAGTGAAGATTGGAGACAGAAAGTAGTGGGATCAAGAAAGTAGAAGCACTTCCAACCATAATGGAGGCAAAGGTAGATACACTTTGCCTTCTTGCACAACCAGAAGAAGAACAACAACAACAAAAAAGAACTGACAGAACTGCATGGAAGTCCAACAACCAAGGAGTTAAAGAAGAAACTTTCATCCAGTCTAGTAGGTGAGGAGGAGAGAGGCATCTGGGTGGAGAGGACAGGCGACAAGGTGGTGGCTGGCAGACCAGGCAAGGAGGCGACTGATGGTGTAGGTGGTCCCACATTTGTGTGAGGATAAACTGGAAGAAACAGCTGGGGAGCAAGATGGACTGTGCAACCCAGGGTTCCAGCATGGGAAAAGAAAGCCTCAAAAGCTCTGGCTATAAAAACCTGAGGGGGTTGTGGTGGCAGGAGAAACTCCCAGTCTCACAGGAGAGTTTGTTGGAGAGAACCACAGGGTCTTAGAACATACACGAACCCACCCATCCAGGAATCAGCACCAGAAGGACCCAATTTGCTTGTGGGAAGCAGAGGAAGGGACTGAAAACCGACCAAGAGCCAAGCAAGCGGCATTGTTCCCTCTCTGGCCCCTCCCTCACATGCAGCACCACAATGCAGTGATGTGGGTGGCCCTGCCCTGGCAAGTGCCTAAGGCTATGCACCTTACAACTGACAGCTGTGCCAAGACAAAGATATATGGCCCAAATAAAAGAACAGATCAAAACTCCAAAATAGAACTAAGCGACAAAGAGATAGCCAACCTATCAGATGCAGAGTTCAAAACACAGGTATTCAAGATGCTCACAGAAATGGTTGATTATGGTCAAAAAAGAGAGGAAAAATTGAAGGCTATGAAAAGTGAAATAAAAGAAAATATACAGGGAACCAACAGCAAAGGGAAGGAAACTGGGACTCAAATCAATAGTTTGGAGCAGAAGGAAGAAATGAGAGTTCAAAAAAATGAGGACAGGCTTAGGAACCTCCAGGACAACTTTAAACGTTCCAACATCTGAATCATAGGGGTGCCAGAAGGAGAAGAAAATAAGCAAGAAATTGAAAACTTACTTGAAAAAATAATGAAGAAAAATTTCCCCAATCTGGCAAAAGAAATAGACTTTCAGGAAGTCCAGGAAGCTCAGAGAGTCCCAAAGAAGTCGGACACAAGGAAGCACACACCAAGACACATCATAATTACATTACCCAAAATTAAAGATAAGGAAAGAATCTTAAAAGCAGCAAGAGAAAAGAAAACAGTTATCTACAAAGGAATTTCCATAAGACTGTCAGCTGATTTCTCAAAGAATCCTTGCTGGCACAAAGGGGATGGAAAGACATATTCAAAGTCATGAAAGGCAAGGACCTACATCCAAGATGACTCTATTCAGCAAAGCTTTCATTTAGAATGGAAGGACAGATAAACTGCTTCCCCAATAAGGTCAAGTTAAAGGAGTTCATTATCACCAAACCCTTATTACATGAAATGTTAAGGGGAACTATATAAGGAGAAGATAAAAAATACAAATAGTAAAGTGACAACAAACTCACAACTATCAACAATTGAACTTAAAAAAAAACCAAAAAGAAACTAAGCAAACTACTAGAGCAGGAACAAATTCACAGAAATGGATATCACATGGAGTTTATTAGTGGATAGGGGAAGAATGGGGAGAAAGGTAAAAAAAATAAGTAGCATAAATGGTAGGTACAAATAAACAGGGAGAAGTTAAGAATAGTATAGGAAATAGAAAAGCCAAAGAACTTATATGTACAACCCTCAGACATGAACTATGGTGGGGGAATGCTAGTGGGAGGGGGGGATGCAGGGTGAAGGGGAATAAAGGGGAGAAAAAAATGGGACAACCATAATAATATAATCAATAAAATACACTTAAAAAAAAAAGAAAGTAGAAGCAGATTGAGTATTAATGCAACACCCTATTAGTTAGGATTCTCCAAGGAACAGAACCAATAAGATATATGTCTACATACATATAGAATAGAGATAGAAGTAGATATATATATATAAGAGGTCTCTATATTTACTTTTTCTCTATGTAGAGAGATATCTCTGTGGATATAGAAGGTGAGGTAAAAGTAGGTTTACAGTTGTGAGTACACAAAAGTTTATTCTTGTATAATAATTTATGAATTATTATATTATTTTTGATACAAGCAACTGTAAACCTACCTGTGGCCCACCCTGTCAATTTGTCTTCACTGAGACACAGAGATTTATTATGGGAATTGACTCATGTAATTATAGATGCAGAAATATGCCACAATATGCTGCCTGAAAGCTGGGAACCAGGAAAGCCAGTGGCAATTCAGTCCACATCTGAAGGCCTGAGAACCAGGGGAGCCACTGGTATAAATCCCAAAGCCTGAAGGCTGGAGAATCAAGAGCTCTGATGTCTGCCCCTGCTCAAGGAGAGAATGTATCCTCCCTCCACCTTTGTGTTGTATTTACGCCCTCAACCAATTGCATGTTGCCCACCCACATTGGTGAGGGAGGGTCTTCTTCACTGAATCTACTTATTCAAATATAATCTCTTCTGGAAACACACTCACAGACACATCTAGAAATAATATTTTACCAGTCATGTGGGCATTAGCCTTGACTGGTGTGGCTCAGTGGATTGGGCATCATCCGGCAAACCGAAGTGTCACTGGTTCAATTTCCAGTTAGGGCATGTGCCTGGGTTGAGGTCCAAATCCCTGGACAGGGGTGTGCGAGAGGTAATCAATCTATGTTTCTCTTGCACTTAGGTGTTTCTTTCCCTTGCTTCCTTCCTTCCCCTCTCTCTAAAAATAAATAAAAATAAAATATTTTTAAAAATTAAGCATCACAAATACTAAGAATGATTATATTGTAATAATAATATAAATGAGTATCCATTATCCATAACACTGTTCGATGGAGATGAATAACAGTCTCCCAAGAATGGCTCAAAGTGGAAACCTTGATTCCCCACATGCCTAGATTAACAGGAAGTCCACTTTATCACTCCAAAGACTACCTCACCCCACAATGTCAAGGAATGCCCCTGTGTCTAGTTATAGAAAGGAGGGTCCACTGTTCCTGACTTTTGTTGTGAAACCGGAACACAAATGCTTTTTCTGAGAATAGAGAATTCTATGCCAACTAAGATGGGCTGTTTTGAGATGGGCCAAGGTGCCTCCTCGTCTGCAGGACAGAAATTGGTGCCACAGCTGCTGAGAGGGAAGTCCAATGACTTTCCACTAGGGATTCCTTGTAAGGTGGGGTCTCACTCCCTTGGTATCATGATCAGGCAAAGGACCTCCAGGCCGAAGTCAGCTAGGACTCTTCTGTGGGAGGAAGTGTTCTTTGAGTAACCTGGCCCTATAGATGGGCATGCTGAATCCTGTCCTCTTGCTACTCTCCCAACCCCACGGCATGATTGGAGCCATCTATGCTTCTGCATCAAACTGACAAGGGTTAACACTGCTACTTCCACAGGAGAACAGGTCTGGCAAGGACAGAGGCCAGTAGCGGGTGGCCATATAGTTATCATCTAGATTAGAACATTTTTGTTCAGGACAAATACTAAATCCAGTAGGAGGCCAAGACAACAGGCATATCCAAGACTGCCCCAGGCAAAGCAGGACAATGGTCACCCTAAATAAAAGCCACTTGAAGGACATAGAACACCCATTCACTTTTATTTGTGTTCAATTATTCAAGTGACATAGGTCAGGGGCCAGGACACTTTTTTTAAAAATCATTTTCTAGTATCATTTCCTCCCCCACACTGGTACCCACTCTTCTGATTTCTTTTACCACTGATTTGTCATATGTAAATGAATCACATAGTATGTACTCTTCTGAGTCTGGCTTTTTCTGCTCAGCCTTGTTTGTGAGATTCATCCACATTTTAACCAATTGTTCAGTGCAAAAGTAATGCATCCATCTTTCTTGCCATATAGTATGCTGTTGTGTAACTACATCACATTTTCCTTATCCACTCTACTATTGATGAGCATTTATACTGTTTCTGATTTTTAACTATTAAAATATTATTGACACAAATATTCTAGCACATACCCTTTGTTGCAAATATGTACACCTTTTTGTTGAACATGTAAAATTGTCATGAGGTATGCATATTGCTAAGCCTTACCTCATAATGCAAAATCAGTCTTCCCACTGAAATGTCATATTCTTTATATATTTTGTAACTGAGGCCCAGGACAGTTATATGCATTGCAAATAACTTCTTTCACTATGAGATTTGCTTCCTCATTCTCTAAAAATGAGGAGGTGTCATCTAATACATGAAAGTCCTTAAATGTTATGCAGATCAATATTTCTTTTAAGGTTAGAATTCTTGGTGTCATCTTTGAGAAATCATTGTCTACTCCAAGTTGATGCAGAAATTTTTCTCTCTGTTCTTTGTCTTCCTTGTTTTTGAAAGAATATTTTCTAGTAATATTTTTTAGAGAATGGGTAGCTGATAAAACTTTTCAGTCATACGTATAAAAATAAGCTTTTTTTGCCCTTGTTTGTGATTGTTAGACCAGATGTAGACTTTTTGCATTGCACTTGAGTGACAACCTGTGTCCATTGGAGCTCTGTAATTCCGACTCTGAATTTCATTGTCATTGAATATGAAATATGAGACAACCATATATATCTTTGCTTTTTTATAGTTATTTAGAAAATTGAGATATAATTCATATATATACATTATATTAGTTTCAGGTGTACTATATAATGATTAAGTATTTGTATATATTGCAAAATGATTACCACAATAAGTCTAGTTAACATCTATCATCATACAGTTACAACTTTTTTTTCTTGTGAGGAGAATTTGTAAGATCTACTCTCTTAGCAACTTTCAAACAAACAATACAGTATGTATGTATCTTGAAATTCAAAAGTGTTACCAAGATTCATTTTTTTTGCATGTAGCTGTCCAGCTCTCCCAACATCATTTGTTGAAGAGGCTATTTTTACTCCATTTTATGTTGCTGCTCCCTTTGTCAATATTAATTAACCATAGAGACTTGGGTTTATTTCTGGGCTCTCTGTTCCATTCCATTGGTTTATGTGTCTGTTCAATGCCAGTACCAGGCTGTTTTGATTACAGTGGCCTTGTAATAGTTTGGTATCAGGTATTATGATCTTTCCTACTTTGTTCTTCTTTCCCAAAATTGCAGCAGCTATTCAGGGTCATTTATGGTTCCATATAAATTTTTGAAGTATTTGTTCTATATTTGTAAAATATGCCATTGGTACTTTAATAGGTATTGCACTGAATCTATAAATTGCTTTGGGTAGTATGGACATTTTGATGATGTTAATTCTTCCAATCCATGCACATGGCATATGCTGCCATCTGCTTGGGTATTCCTTAGTCACCAACTTACACAATACACAAAAATAAATTCAAGGTGGATAAAAGACTTAAATATAAGTTGTGACACCATAAAAGTCCTACAGCAGAACATAGGCAGGAAAATCTCAGATATTCCATGCAGCAATATTTTCACTGATATGTCCCCTAGAGCAAGGGGCATAAAGGAAAGAATAAACAAATGGTATCTCATCAAAATAAAAAGCTTCTGCACAGCAAAAGAAAACAGTATTAAAATAAAAAGAGAACCAACTGTATGGGAAAACATATTTGCCAATGATACCTCAGACAAGAGTTTAATCTCCAAAATATATAAAGAACTCATGTGACTCCACTCTAGGGAAACAAAAACCCAATTAAAAAATGGGCAAGTTTTCAACAGGCACTTCTCCGAGGAGGACATACAAAGGGTCCAGAGATATATGAAAAGATGTTCAGCATTGCTAGCTATCAGAGAGATGCAAATTAAAGCCAAATGAAATACCACTTCACATCAGTGAGAATGACCATCATAAACAAATAAACAAACAAGTGTTGGAGAGGATGTGGAGAAAAGGGAACCCTAGTACATTGTTTTTGGGAATGCAGACACACTGGTGCAGCCACTGTAGAAAACAGTATGGAATTTCCTCAGAAAACTAAAAATGGAACTGCCTTTTGACCCAGCAATTCCACTGCTGGGATTATATCCTAACAATCCTGAAACACCAATCTTTTGCACCCACTGGGGTGCAAAAGAACCTATGCACCCCAATGGTCATAGCAGCACAATTTACAGTAGCCAAGTGCTGAAAGCAACATAAGTGCCCATCAGTAAATGAATGGATCAAAAAACTATGGTACCTTTACACGATGGAATACTACTCAGTAGAAAGAAAGAAGGAGTTCCTATCCTTTGCGACAGAATAGATGGAACTGGAGAGTACTATGCTAAGTGAAATAAGCCAGGCAGTGAAAGACAAATACCATATGATCTCACCTGTAACTGGAACCTAATCCACAAAACAAACAAGCAAGGAAAATATAACCAGAGACATTGAAATTAAGAAAAAACAGACAGTAACCAAAGGGGAGGTGGGAGGGGAAAATGGGAGGAAAAGGGTAAAACCTTTTCAGGAAAAACTATAAAGGACACATGGACAAAACCAAGGCAGGGTGGAATCAAGGGAGGGAGGTGGGGATGGCTGGGGTGAGGGGGAAAGGTGGGGGGAAAAGGCAGACAACTAACTGTACTGGAACAACAATAAAATAAAATAAATGAAAAAAATTTTTACCAAGATATGTCTAGTACCTTACAATGCACTATGAGGTTATATTTTCTGACATTTGGTGAATTATTTTAATTTTGATTTGGACCTTTCTTCAGCTCTGCAAAATGTTTTCCCAGAATGTTTATGCTTATTTCTTCTTCACCACCTGCTCTAAAAATTCTATTACATATTTTTGAATGATCTGAAAAAGATTCCATATCTCTTTTCTTCTTCTCTTCATTTCATGGACATAGCTATATGTTTTGTCTGAATCTTGAGAGCATTCTTCCAGCTCATCTCCTAATGCACCAATTCCATTTTGATTGTGCCAAATCTGATATTTCCTGCCTTGATTGAGTTTCATTAGTTTGGAAGTCATGTGTTTGTTATCCAAGAACTCTTTCTTGTTTAATATGGCACTTTTTCATGGCAATCAGCTCCTGTCATATTAAGGCAATGTACTACTCTCAGTTCTTACCAAGAATACAAATTAGACTTTAAAAATACATTTTCCTTATTTCATTTAGCATTTTCACTGAAGGCCATTTCTATGAATGCTCAGATTCATCTCCTTTTTTTTATGGAGCAACAGCCTGTAAAAATAGCTCAGGCACTTGAACTAGGAAACCTGGTTTTGCATCCCAGTGGTGACACTTGAAGGGCAGTCACCTAAACCCTCTGAGCTCTGATGTATTAGATGGGAATCATAAAATCCTCATTCCAGAGTTCTTTTAAGGATTCAATAAGAATGTATGTTGAGGTACTTGTGGTAGTACTTAGCTATACAGTTTATTATTATCATCATCTTCATCTTCATCATCATCTTCATCATCTTTACTAGCCTAGTAGACTACTGTTTGTTCAGTCTCACAGAGAGACACCTAATCAGTCCAGATTTGGTGGCTGAGAGGATGGGGAAGGTGGTTGATCAGAGGTGGTACAGATTCTGACTTAATTTCCCCCAGAAGGTTACCAGACATACTTTGCCTGGCCAATGCTCCCTTCACTCAGAAATCATCCACGCTGTTTTCTGCCAGGATTGTGAGGCCTTCCTCTAATTTCCATGAGTGACATAGAATTTCTCTATTACATTTGATGAGTAATTTCAAAATGATATTGGAGGAAGGAATGAGTCAAAACTACTAACTCTAGTTAATATTATGCTTCCAAAAGTTGAATTTAAATTTTACCATAAGTAAAGAGAATTAACACAGAAAAGGTTTAGGTAAAAAATATAGTTGACTATTTCTATCCTTTGGGGATAGTGTAGGTTTTCTAAACATTACACCAAAGGCATAAAACATAAGGGAAAAATTGATAGATATGACCATATTAAAAATGTAAAATTCCGGACTTGTGGCCAAGATGGAGGCATAGGTAGACGCACTATGCCTCCTCCCACAACCAAGATAGGGACAACAACAATTTAGAAACAGAATAACAACCAGAACTGACAGAAAATTGAACTGTATGGAAGTCGCAACGCAAGGAGTTAAATTAGACACGTTCATCCAGACCAATCGGAAGGGCGGAGTCAGGCAGCCTGCTCACCTGCAGGTCGAGGAGCAGAGAGCTGAGACCCTTGGGACGGGATGCATAAGGCAACTGGGAAGAGCAAGGCAACCAGGATGGTGCAAGCAAGGCAACTGGGGCGGCGCAAGACCGAACGCAGCGGGCAGACCCTGGGAGCACAAGTGGCGGCTGGTGGGGCACAGCTGGTGGGCCCAGGCCTTGGGGTGGCGACCATCAGATCCTGCGAGGCAGTGATTGTGAAGCAAGGCACTGTGCAAATCAGGGTCCCAGCGCTGGGAAATAGAGCCTTGGGGCACTGATTGAAAAGGGAGGTCCCGAGGGGTGCACAGGTCCACCCACACAGGAACTGGCACCAGAAAGGCCCAATTTGCTCGGGGGAAGTGGCAGAAGGGACTGAAGTCTGATGGAGAGCAGAGCAGGCCCCATTGTTCCTTCTCAGACCCTGACCCCACATATAGCGTCACAACCCATCAACTGGGGTGCTCCGCCCTGGTGAACACCTAAGGCTCCACCTCTCAATAAGTAACAAGTGTGACCAGACCAAAAAAAAAAAAAAAAGATTGCTCAAACAGAAGATCAATTGAAAGCCCCAGAACCCATCCTTTTAAGCGACCAAGAGATAGCCAACTTATCAGATGCACAGTTCAAAGCACTGGTGATCAGGATACTCACAGAATTGGTTGATTTTGGTTGCAAATTAGATGAAAAATGAAGGCTACAATAAGTGAAATGAAGAAAAATGCACAGGGAACCAACAGTGATGGAATGAAAGATGGGTCTCATATCAATGGAGTGGACCAGAAGGCAGAAAAAAAAATATACAACCAGAAAAGAATGAAGAAATAAAAATTCAAAAAAATGAGTAGAGGCTTAGAAACCTCCAGGAAATCTCTAAACATTCCAACATCCGAATTACAGGGGTACTTTCTTATTGATTTTTAATGGGGAATGAGAAAGGGAAGAGAAAGAACAACAAGTGGAAAAGATATTTGAACAAATAATAAAGGAGAACTTCCCCAATCTGGCAAAGGAAATACGCTTCTAGGAAGTCCAGGAAGCTCAGAGAGCCCCAAAGAAGTTGGACCCAAGGAGGAACACACCAAGGCACATCATCATTACATTAGCCAAGGTAAAAATGAAGGAGAGAATCCTAGAAGCAGCAAGAGATAAGGAGATAGTCACCTACAAAGGAGTTCCCATCAGACTGTCAACTGATTTCTCAAAAGAGACCTTGCAGGCAAGAAGGGGCTGGAAAGAAGTATTCCAAGTCATGAAAGACAAGGGCCTACATCCCAGATTGCTCTATCCAGCAAAGCTTTCATTGAGAATGGAAGGGCAGATAAAGTGCTTCTCACATAAGGTCAAGTTAAA
>CM052545.1:59331022-59350482 GCA_028533065.1 Trachops cirrhosus | reverse complement strand
AAAAAAAAAAAAAAAAAAAAATAAAAGGGAAAAGCCAAGCTAGAAAAAACATTTTTCATAAGGCACATAGCATTAGTATCATTAATATAACTAAAAGAGATTTTAAAAATCAATAAGAAAATATGAAACCCTGTAAGATAAAAGTGGGCTGAGGATATGAACAAGTAATTAATTAACTGAAGAAGACATACAAATAGCCATGAAACATGTGGGAAAATATTTAATGTGATTTTAAAATTATGAGTTAAAACAGCACTATAATGCTATTTTGATCAATTCATCCAGCAAGACTATTAAAAGTGGATATACTCAGTGTAGGTCAGAATGTGAGGAAACAGAATATATTTATGCACAGCAGGTGGACCTGCAAAATATTTCCAATTTAATTTAGAAGATAATTTGGCAACACAACAAAAAGCTTGAAAACATGACACACTCCAATGCAGAAATTCTAATTCTTTAATGTTGGATCTTAAGGAAATAAGTTTATGTGCAAAGTTTTAGCCACCAACATGTTAATCACAGAGATATTTAGAATAACAGAAGATAGGAAAGAATATTGACCTAACAACAGTGTAATCACATTTTAAAAATATATCTGTAAATTCATAATATTATATTGGTTACTAAAAATATACGTGGTTCTGTTTTTCAATTTATCTGGTTTATTTATTCTTTAGTAAATACCATTATAATATATGTACATTTATGTATAAACATACACATTGTTAGATTTTATTCACTAATATTTTATTAGTGAATTAGTTTTATTATTAATAATTTTAACATTTATTCTTAAAAGTGGCATCGGTTTGCTGGTTTTGTGTCTGTGCTATCTTCATCAGGTTTGGTGATAGTGTTTGCCCAATTTCATAAGATGAACAGGGTTGCTTTCATTTCAGTTCTGTGCTCTGGAACACTTTAAATAGCAGAGGAATTATCTGTTCCTAGAGGTTGTGAAAGAGCTGCCCATAAAACCATCTGGGTCAAACTGCTTTGAGGAGTGTTGTTCTGTGACAAGCTTTCCAGCTTCTTCAGCATTTTTGGTCTACTCATGCTTGCTACCTGTTTTTGAAACAGCGACAGCAATTTATGTTTTGCCTGGTATAAAAGGGTTGATTTTAAAATAAGTAAACATAAAATTGTGAAGGTATTCTCTCATAGTTTTTTTTCCATCAGAGATTAAATCCTTTCTTCTCATCCTTCCTAAAGTTGTGTTTATTTTTCCTTTTTTCCCTATTTTTAGATCTATGCATTTAAGCTAGCCTTTAAAGTAACTAGTGCTAAAATGAATTATCAATAATCACTTGTTTAATTTCAGCTGTGGTCGTTATCGGTCCTACTGCACAAGGGTTTGTCCTAGAGTCCAAGGTGAAAAACAAGGAGCCCCCTGGAGGAAGCTCTTCTCACAGTGGTGACAGAGATCCAAGGGGAAAAAAGAAAGATGCACAAAGCCTCTCAGTGCATAATGTGAAGGGGGCACATGTCACTTCTACCCACATGCCATTGGCTAAGGCAGTCACATGGTCAAGTCCAAAGTTACCGTGTAGGGAAATACATTCTGCCCAAGATGAAGCTGAAAAATTGGAGTTAATAATGCCCAAAGATGGGAACATGTATCATCCTTATTAGAAAGACACCTCAGTGTTGGAAACCATCCTGCCTGGTTTCAGGAGCTGTAATTCCCCCGACAGACAAAAAGGCCCCACGGCTAGGGGACCTTGGGACCATAAGCCACTAAGGAGACAAAACTTATCCTCCCCGCAAGGGCACAGCATCTGCTCCCTTTACTTCACTCTGCTTGGCCCCTGGAGGATGGCTGGTTAGTCAATGATGGGTAGGATTCCTCAAGGAAGAAACAACCTAAGACAGGAACAGTCGTGAAGGGGACATCAGGGAAGGATTTAGGGGATTGTGGAGAAGGGACAAAAAACCCTCACCCCTCGGCTTTATCATAGCCTGAGTCCTCATTCTATCTATAAAAAGTCTCTTAATATTTTGGCTGCCTTACTTCCCCTATCTGATTCAGGCCTGAAACAATGTCAAAGTGGGGGTACAGCCCTGTGCCAAACTGGCAGTTCCCAGTGGGGGACAATCAGGCATAAGAAAGAATACATAAAGTCCTGTGAAAACTGCTTTGCTAAGAATGCCCTCAATTTAAATATTAAGGGTCCAAGCACAAAATAAGTTTGTTTCCATGGTTTTACAGCTGATTGGTATTACCCTGTCTACCAGACACCGACTCAAAAGGACCCCCATGATTCCAGAAATGTTATCTGTAAACCATACCTCCTTTCTTTGATATACATCCCTATGCAAGCTAAACTCAATAAAAGCCCATCGAGAGAGTGGCTAAATGCCTTTCTCCTCTGAGACATTTGTCAGCCTTTCCTCCCCAAGCAGATCATGTCTTGGTAGAATTATTCTCATCCACCTCAGCCAGGGGGAGCTCTGTGGACAGAGCTCTCCCCATTTCCACCCACACACACACACCTCAGACTAAAGATATGCTTTAATGGTGTAAGTTTGATACCTGCAGGTATAAGGCAATTGGGATCTGAAAAGGATAAGTAATATCCTTCAGTTACATTGTAGCACTGAATGTTATGTTAGACATATTAAATACTGGAAGGCTTAAGGATATCTAGGCCAACAGCAATTTATTGAGAAAACAGACTGGTTGATTTATTGATTCCTCAAAACTTATGGCTTAGTGATCTTATACCATAATCCTTCTTATGGTAGGTGAGGAAAGAGTAGCCTGGAGAGGTCAAGTAAAATGACTGGCTATCATTATGCTGAGCTTATCACCTTCTGTTCAGTTTTTGCCCTTGAGCTGAACCCTATATTCTGAATTCTGTTCTGTGGACCAGTGCTGTCCAATAGAACTTTCTATGGTGACAGAGAAGTTTTATTTCACACTGTCTAACATGGTAGCCACGAGTCACATATGGTTATTGGGTATTTGAAATGTGGCTAGTGTAGCTGAGAAAAATAAATTTCTAATTTTATTTAACTTAATTTAAAATTAAATAACCAAATGTCTCTAATGACTCTCGAGATGGACAGAGCAGCACTAGCGAATGCTTGGACTCAGAGTGAAGATGCTAAAACCACTCTAACTGAGGGGCTTCTGAATGGGCTAGCAGATTTCAACAGAAACTTGTCTCAAATAAACAGTAGGACATTGTTGAAGCAAGTAATAAGCTTATATTTTGTTTGTGAAAACAAGTTGTGTGATAAAACTTTAGGTCAATAGGTCAACATTTAAGTACAAAGTGTAATCCTTTCCTACGTCAAAGTCAGATATATAAGAAATAGAATTTTATTTGTCATCCTTTTCCTCCTCCTCCCTCAAATCCACTTAATTTTAATTTTAGCCTATTATTCTGATGGAAGAAACTAAATTTCAGGTAATTTGGGGCTTTTTATTCCACTCCTTGGCCATGGCTGTATTCTCATCCTCTGTGATCCCAACAGCTTTTGAATCCAGCCCTTCCAGGTACTTTTTTGTACCCTCATGGCACACACTCATACCAATCAGTGCACAGGGCCCGGTGTAGGGAGGTCTGGGGCCACCACAGGACTGTGCTGTAGGTACTTCAGGCACTCCACATGGACATCTTTAATGCTCCTAGGTCTTAGAAGGCAGAGGATGTCTGGGAAGGCTTTGCTGCTCCTAGCCTTCACTGAAGAAGTGATGCAAAGACCTTCCATTGTGTTCAGATCCCCCTGCAATATATATTTGCCTTCAACCTGCCTTCCCCTAATCCAAGTTTTGACCATGGGCAAGTGCAAGGTATAGGCCAGTTTCTATGAGATACCCACTGTAGTAGTTGACTTAGACTCAGTTATGCTGCAGTAACATGAAGCCCCAAACCTCTGACTTATGAGTACAACAACACAGGTATATTTCTCACTGCAGCTGGATGGCTACAACTCTGCTCCACAGCAGCCCCCAAGCTGGCTCATCATAATAGAGCAAGAAAGGGGGTAGGACCACAGAATGACTCCTAAGACTTCTGTTTGGAAGTGGCATAAGGCACTCCTGTGCATATTCTCATGTCCAAAGAAAATCACAGGATTGATCTTGACCTCAATGGAAAGATGAAGTATAATATCTTCCCATAGGGAGAGGCCATGAAATTTATGAACAGTAATGAAATCGGCACATTTATCCTTTGCTTTTCCTCTCTCTTTCTTGTTCCACTTGCCTCTCTTCATCTTCAACACCCCACAGCCCATGGGTTGTTCATCTGGAATAGGCAGCATAGTATATTCTTCAAACTCTATTTATGGTGTAGGCTATTAAAATTTCAAAGCCCATATTCTTGAAACTCAAAACCCTTCTCTTTCACATGCATTTCTGAAGCCTGCTCTGAAAGATAAAGAGAAGGCTTGACACCTCTCTCTCTTTTTTCTGCACTGTCATCCCTTCCCTGGGGTGGAAAGCTGGCTGCTTCCTGAATAAAGGAAAAGCTTATTGGAGAACAGTAACTATGGGAAGAAGACATTGGTTCATAAAATATTATTGGACCGCACTCTAGCAGGGTGGGCTATCTTTTGTGGAGGGGCAGAGATTTCCCTTTGAGAACTGAAATATCTTGGGAGTGAAGGCAGAGGCTGGCATGATACGGGAGTTGTCTGCCAGAGTCCTTGAGGGCTAGCGCCATCCAACACAGCAGCCTCTAACTTCGTGTGACTACTAAGCACTTAAAATGTGGCAACAGTGACTGAGGAACCAAGTTTTACATTTTGTTTAACTTTAAAATTAATTTAATTTGCAATAGCCACATGTGGTTGGTGGCTACTATTTTAGACACTGCAGTTCTAGAAGTTACACAGCGCCCTTCATACTATGCCTTGGTTTAAAAAAAAAATCTCAAAAGGGAAATAATTTCAGTTTGTATAAAAATTAAATTGACATTATAGTTGGTTAAGAGCAAAAAAAAATGCCTTCACTTATTAATTGGCTAGAACTGCCTGACCTAATAAGCAGAGGCTAAATTCACAATTAATTAAAGATTTCATGTTCATTCATCCAAGACATGCCTCAAACCATCTTTTTTGTTCAGCTGGCCAGCAGGAGACTTACAGCCATATTTAGGACATCTTGCAGCTACAATCAACACATGCAAAACACCCCATTTCAAAAAAAGTCTTTTCATTTTTCAGATTAGTAATTCTGTTGTAGGTATAGCATTTTTCTGTTATGCTAACTATAATAACACTTGTAGTAAGTGAATATGACATAATATACTATATAGAAATTTATGTTACTAGATTATTGGTAATTTAAAAAATAGTTCTCTATCTGTTCCATCTACTGAGTAGTACTATTTCTCTATTAGAGGTGAGAAACCTGAGGCATAGAGAGGTTATGCATTTTTTCTAAGGTTATACAATTGGTATTTGGACTTTTAATGTGTGAACTCCTGTCTGCTTTATCCAAAGCCTCTATCACCCAACGGTACTGCTCTTACTTGATAGATAATGGCAAAACCTAATTGTTGTTACCTGTATTTTCCTATGGACAGAGCCTACAGAAAGTTACAAGCCCTTTTCAAAGAGCCAACGGATACCAATGGGATGCTGCTGTGTAGAACACTCCAGACCTGCCACAGCTGATGCCCCTGGTCTCCTGGGGTAGATGGGAGATGTGATTAGCTCTGAGACTGGAATCTAAGCCATTCATGGAGGTTGTCCCAGTCAAACTGGCCCGCAGGTGCGATGCCACTCTCACTTACATCTTTCTATGTTGACTTCTGGTTACCTATTGGGTTTGTTGAAAATTTAGACTCAAACTTCTGGATGCATACCAAGCCTGATTCAAATTCTGCCCATCAACACCTGTGTCCCAAGCTTAATCCCGCGCCTTAACATTAATCAGGTGGCCTTATGCAATTTCATGACCTATGTACGTTCTAGCATAAATCTCCCTGTGAATCCAAAACAGCAATGCTTCACATTCACTTAAAATACAGCGAAAGACAGATGCTCGCTTTTTTTTTTTTTTTTTTTGCTCTTGTAGTCCTAGTTCTTTAATGTAGGAAAATGTTTCTTTCTTAAAGTGCAAAGCTCTTAGGGACACAGCCTTCTCCCACCTCCACATCCCACTGTACTTGCAAACTTTGGTCAGAGGAAAGGTGGGCGCGGAGGGTGGGAGGGGGGAGTGCGAAACTACAAGTCCCAGAATGCACGGCGTCGTCCGCACCGGCGCAACGGGACCACCCGGCCAGCAGACTAGCCAGCCTGCTGGAGACTCCCGGGTCCCAGCGCGGGACTGGGGCTGGGGGTGGACAGCCCAGCAGACCTGGACGGCGCTCAAGCGGACCCCGGGCTTTACTATGAAGGCGCCGGGGAGTGCGTGAGGAGGATGCAGCAGCAGGATCCGCGGCGGGAGGAGGAGTAGGCGGTGGTGCCCTCGGGAGGGAGCCGCTCACGGGCCAGAGGCTCCCGGAGGCTCCGCAGTGCCGCTGCCGTCGCCCGGGAGGCTCCGCACGGGAGCCATGTAACCCTGCGGTGGGCTCCGGGTTGCTCCGTTTTTCGTCTGCTCCCGGGCTAGCGCGGCAGCGGGGCCACGATGAAGAAGCAGTTCAATCGTATGCGTCAGCTGGCCAACCAGACGGTAGGCAGGTAGGTCACCCGCTGGCAGCCGTGGGCCCGTGCGCCCCTGCGAGGCTGCATTCGCCGGGACGTGCAGGTGATGGAGCCTGTCGGGCCTCCTGTCCTTTTTCCCTGCTGGTGGGCGCTGTCGAAGTGCCGCTCGCGGACGCGACCCCTCCTCTCTGAACTTCCCAGACCCCGGAGTCTTTCTCACGCTCTGCCTGCTGCTCCCGGGCTCCGGCTGCCAAGCGCAAAGTGTGACGCATCCTTTACCTGCGTCCCCAGCTGCCCCTTCACCTCGTCCTCCCTGCCTTTTTCCGGGACTCTCTGCTCCCTTTGCTCATAAAGCTTCCTAGAAACAGGTGTTTGCTCTGATTGTGCTGGAGGCAGCCGAGCTGCAGTCGCACCCCAAGTATTCCTCCCAGGCGCCGAGTTCAAGGCTTCTCAGGGGTCTAGGGCAAGTGTTGGGCCTGGTCGGCTTGGCAGAGCTGAGCCTCCCTCCTGCCGTGTTTGTTTTCAAGGACTGTGACTGTACAAGATTCGGGATCTCTCTCCTGGCCAGGTTTGTTAAGGCATTAGGTGGTAGAGAGAGGATCCGAAGAGGTGGAGGGATGGGGGCAGGGAAGGTGCTGGTGCTGGTGGAATGGCGCTGCTGTCAGCTGGTCCTAAGACTGTTTTCAGCGGAGGGAGAGAGGCTGCAGAATGGGAGGCCCAACTCCTCAGGAAGATGAGATAAGCAGAGGATCATAGCCAGGTAAGGGAGGGGGACAGAGTCCCTACAGTCGGAAAGAGCCAGGCCCTAGGAAGCTGCAAGACCCAGCCTACTGTCACCACAGTGAAAATGGGCTGCATCTGGGCCAGTGTCTCCAGGAGCAGCTCTGCAGGGTGCCAACATACATGAATGTTACATAAGGATTCTGGTGGGTCTCTTCCAAAACTAGACATGCTCTGAACACAGGATTGTTGGGTTGAAAGGATTTTTCATCCATCTTCTGCCCCTGGAGAGGGATTTCTGTAGCTGCTGTGGCAAAGGAATTCAGGTGTGCAGTTCTAAAGCCAGTGGAAAGCAGAGAGCCCAGCCCTGGGTGCAATTAAAGTGCAAGCTCAACACCTTAAGGGCTCTCCACTAGGTTTGCTAAGAAACCCAAATACCTTTCTTGGGTGGGAAGTGGAGCCTGAGCTAGTGTCTGGTAGGGTGAGGGTGGGGACATCCCTGGGTAATAGGGGACACTGAATTCCCATGTAAGCACACTGCCCTGATTACAGTGGGCATTTGAGGGCAGGGCATGTGGTGACTTCTTATGCTTCCAGGGACTCCAGATGGCTTCCAAGTTACCATGTCTAAAATTGACTTGAATGCATTTTCCTTTCCCAAACACATGTGCTCTAACATGAGGGAGAATTTATGAATAGCAGAGGCAGATTAGCCCAGGTTTCTGGCATGGTCTTGCTACAGATATAGCCTCATGTGGGTTGCCTCTTGATGTGTTGGATGCTGAAATAGTGTTTTGCTGTATAGGTGGTTTAGCAGATACAGTTGAGCTGGTCTTTATTACCGTCTTGACTTCTATGTCCCCCTGCAGGCTGGCATCAGTCATCACATCAGACCAGCCAAGTGATCAGTAGGCTTTTGACTATAGACTTGGTTTGCTGGTCTCTCTGGGTCTTGGGGTTTCAGTTCAGTGCTGGAATTGGAATGTGTTTGTTCTTCTTCCCTGGCCCTGAAACACAACTCTTCTGTCTCTTTTCAGGACTTGTTTAGAAGTGGTAAGATTTGTGAGCCTTGGGCATAAAACCTTTATTTTCACTCTTATCTGTGGAGGGAATGACAAAGGGAGAGGGGAAGTTGAGTTTTAGAATAAGTGGTGTTACTTATTTGAAAGCATATTCTCGGAAGTCCAAGCAGCTGGTCACCAAGAGTTATCTTCCACTTGTTTATTGGGACTCTGGTGGGTGCTGGCGTGTGCATAAATTATCTTTACTGGATGGCATCTGTTGTGTCACATGCCACATCAAGTGAGGGCCCGTTCACTATTGTGTATCACCACTATGTGTCCATTTTAATGCCATTCAGAGGGACTTCTAAAGCAAAAATCAGTTCATGTTACTTTACTGGTTAAAAGCCTCCAGTGGCATCTCAGTGGCCTATTTGACTTGACCCCTCTTTGTCTTTTCATATTCATTCTGTTCCACCTGCTCCTCCTTCACTGTGCTTGAGCCCCAATGAACTGCCCTGCCCCAAACACACCAGGCTCATTTCTGTCTGGGGCCTTTACGCTTGCTGTCTCCCCACTTCCCAGTCTGGCTGAGGATGTGTTCTTCCCATATGCCTCTTCCCCATCACCCAGTCTTAGCTCAAAGGACTTCAAGAGGCTGTCCTCCCCCATTTTCTCTCTAGCCCATCCTCCTGTTCATTTTCATTCCAGTGCTCATTCCTCTTTGAAATGATCTTATTTTTCATTTGTTTCTTTTCTTGTCTGTTTGTCCCCACTAGAATGCATTGATCACCATTGTATGCTCAGTGTATATAGCACAATGCCTTATAGATAGTTGGTGCTCATTTTGTGCTTATTGACAAGATTCAACCAGTTTACTGGTAGGATCCATGTGGGTAAATAAAAGGGGCTGCATTTACTATATCTTATTGAGAATGTAGTGAGGCATGATTCTAACATTGCTTCTTAATTTCTTGAATCAATAGAAGCAACAGGATTGGAAGTTTGGGATTTAAGTTTAGAACTGGTAGGTTACTATATGAAGTTGCTTTAGCAAGCCACTGGACTCTGGTCCTTACATGTCCTTGAAGTAAGGACTTTTCCTCTCTTTAGAGAAGACAGGTGGGCTTGAAGGCTGCTCCTGCTCACAGTTCCTCTCCTGGTCCCCTTTCTACAAGTTATAGGTTCTGAATTCTGAATATAAAACTACTGGGGTTGGGATCTAGTCACTTTCACAATGTAATTGCCGAGCTCAAATGCAGTCTGTGGAGTTCAGAGTGTTCCCTTGAAGTGCTCACATCTGAGTAGAGAGGATATCAGCAATTGTGAAAAGAGTTTATAAGATCCATTTCATTTAACTGGAAAAAGTTTCATCTCCCCTTTGGTCTGCTTCTCCAGCCTTTGCTCACTGTCCTCCTTTGAACTTTTCTCTTTCTGGCCCTTCATGTTATTCCATACTTTGGGAAGCATGCCCTGGCCCTTCAAGACTGGGCTGCTGTGTGTCTAATGGTTTGGGGCAGCACAGGCTTTTGGGTGGGACAGATCTGGTTTGTTGCTTACTGACTATAGGACCTCGAGCTTAACTCTATGCACATCTCTTCCCTCATCTGCAGAATGGGAGGAGTAAGAGATTCACTGTGGTGGTGTGGCAACTGTGGCAATGGTGATGTGAGGTTACCCCTACAAAGTGCCTAATAGTGCTCAGCACTGGGAAGTGCTTATTACGTAGTAGCTTCAAGTATCTTTGGGCAGATGTCCTAACTATTATCGGGTTAGATGCTCTGTGGCATGCACTGTTCATTCATTCATTCAGTGAATATTTTTTGGATGCTTGTTGTGGGCCAGGCACTGCTCTGGTTTTGAGAATATTGCAATAGAGAACTCTTGGAATCTGTATTATGAGGGCATGATATTGTTATATTGTATTGTAACTTTTATTATTTATCTTTCTCATTAGATTTTAAGCTCCTTGCAGGCAGAGGCAACTGCCCTAGTGCGTGAAATTCAGGTTCTCTGAAATTCATGGGCAACTGAATGAATGAGTGGGCAAAAGATCCACATAGAGATGGGGAAGTGGTGCAAAGCAGTTCAAGGATGGGAGAGGCTCCTGACACTGTGCCTCTTTCATTTGGTAGTGGGAATGGGGTTTCAGGGAAGGAAGGCACAGCTGCACTTTGGAAGGATAGAGCAAAATTTAAGGGAAGAATTAGTTCATGCCTGATTTATGGCACATTTTTTGTTACCTTCAAGAGTTCGTTAGTTGCTGGAGTGAGAAGCACCCTGAAAGGCATACGGTATTTTACTTGGAAGTGGCATTTGGTTTGTGTTGAGTAGACTAAAGCCCTGAGCTGGAATTTCAAGACCTGCTAAGTGAAAGAGAAAAGGGAAGTAAAATAGTCACTTCAATCTGGTGAGGAGAATATTGTTTTCAGCCTTCATAGCAGGGGTCACATCAGCCCACACCCTAGAGGGCACTTATGAGGTTAAAGGGCACCTGGCTTATACCAAGTACTCAACTAATGGTTGATGAAGTTCATTGTCATTTTCCTCTTCTGCTTGCCCATTCAGTCCTCCAAAAGTGTTGGCCTAAATTTCAAGGGCTTCGTAGACACTGATTCCAACAGCCATTGCCCAATGATGGCTGTAAATGGGTTCTATGCTCTTGTGCAAAAACTGGTGATATTCCATGTGTCTGACAGTAGGCCAGGAGCTATGGAAGGGTGGGAGGGGGAGCAGGGCTGGTTGGGTTGGATTATTTGGTTTTAGAGGCTATGAGTTGGGGAGTGGAAGACAAAGTATTGTCTGCAGAGCCTGTTTTCCATTCCTAGACTGCTCAGCAGCAGGCAACAACAAGCGGGCTTGGTTTCCTATACACAAGTTGGCTGAGCATCACTGCTGCTCTGCAGCTCCCAGATGCAGTTGCAGGGTCCAGGCATTGGCCAGTGGGCTGGAGATAGCTGCTGAGGATGCAGCAACCTCTAGGAGTGCCAGTGCTGCAGGTGTTTTTGCTCAGGCCAAAGCAGCTGACAGCAGCCAGTGAGGATCTTTTCCTTGAAGGTTTCCCTGAAACACTGCACTGCCCATCAGCAGGCCTCCTAAAGCCATGACCCAGTCTCCAGGACATCAGGGAAAAGGCAGAACCAATTCCACATTAGTCATTGGACTGCTTCCTTTCCCCTGCCATGTTCCTGACAGTGCACTGACCCTGTCAGACCAACACAGGCCCTGCCATGTCTTCCCGTTAGCCCGGTAGGGCTGGGCAGGCCCAAACCTTTCCCTGGAGGACCGCCGGGGATGTTTATTAGGGCTCAGAGTGAAGGTTTTCATTAGAGTTTTATGGAAGCTGTATCCTGCCACCTGATGTGGTATATATGTGTAAGAGGTAACAGACTGTACTCACTGAGTGATGAAGAGACTAGCAAATCTGGAGAGAATATTCTTTGCTCATTTTCTAAGCCCCTCACTATGCAGATCCGCCTGCTGTCAGACTCTGCTGGGCTGCACACAGCAGTCAGCCTGAGGATGCCTGGATTTCCTACAGAATTCGGGTGTCCTAGACCTGCAAGTCATTGCGAGGGAGCCATTCTCTTCCACAGCAGTTAACTGACTTCCCTCCCACTTGGCCCCCACCAAGGAAATTTATCGATATCCATTAATATTTTTTCATCGTGGGTAATAAAAGCCATTTTTTCCTCTAGAAAAAGTAAATAGGTAGCCATTGAGTAAAATAGTAATTTAATGCATGGTTGTACCTTTTAGAGGTGATTAGTAAATACCCCTTTTATTAATAATCCAAAAAGGCTATTTCTAATGCTATTTTGATAATGAGAGCAAGTAATACAATTATGCTTCAGCAATGCACTGAGTCAGTTGTAAGTCAGACGGAAGATGGGGAGAGAGCAGGGTCATTGGGGCTCTTCTGCTGGGTGCAGGGCACCTGAGTAAGCTGGCGCCTGGAACCCCACTGCCCTCAAGAAGTGTGTCCCCTCTAGCAATTTAAAACCATCCTTTCTGTCCAGGAAGCAGATGTTTTTGCTTTCGTTTTCCAACTTTGGAGTTTATTTTTAGGATAAATGTTTATTTTCCCACAGAATTCAATTTACTTTTTTTAACTTTCTTTTTTGTTACATAAGTGATATTTGTTTATTGTAGAAAAATTATAAACTTATGGATGGACAAAAAGAAAAAATATAACCGATAATCTCATTATGCAGAGACTATGGTTCATATTTTGAATATAGTCTTCTAAGTTTTTAATAGGCATCTATATTTTTTAAAGAGATAGAGACCGTACTGTGTATACTGTTTTTCAATCAGCTTTTTTTCCTTTATATAATATCTTAACAATCATTCCATGTCAATTACTATACCTCTACAGCATCATTTTCAGGGCCACGTAATAGTCCATTATAGCCAATGGCTTTGCTCTGGCTAATCATGTAGCAAATATTTATCACGGGTTTGCTGTCTTGGGATGAGCCTTAGAAGTAAAATTGCTCAGTCAAAGAGTATGTGAGTTTTACGGCCATGTGAGTGTATATTTTGTGTATATGAACACACATATTTCCATCCTCAGTGGAATTGTCAGTCCTTCTCCCAACCCTGACAGCAACTAATATTACAGCTTTGTTAATTCCATGAATGAAAACAAAAACCTCTCCTTTTTCTTCTTTTAATTTCTAGTGTAATTGAGCATTTTTAATGTTTACTGGACATTTGTTGCCTTTTCTGAATTGCCTGCATGTCTTTGCCTCACTTTTCTTAAAGTCATGTTTCTGTTTTCTTATTGATTTTTATGTAATTCTTAATAAGCATATATGGATGTGCTTTGTCATATGCCACATACAGTTCCCTGTAATTTTTTTGTATTTTGTTTTAAAATTTTATAATATTTTGTGATCTCTAGTCTATCACTTTATGGTTTGTGCTTAAATGTTATACTTGGGAACACTGTTCTCAGCCCGAGATTACATAAATATTTATACAGTTTCATTATCATTTATATCATTTCATTTTACCATCAGATCTTTAATTCATCAGTTATTAATTTTGGTGTACCATATGACTTAGATGTCACATTTATGTTTTTTTTTAATTAGACACTTAGCCTACTATCAAATTAAATAATATAATTCATACCCACCATTATCATGTACTAAACAATTTCACCTGTTTGTGTCTGTTTCTGGGCTTTCTGGTTTGTTCTCCTGACACGGCTGTCAGTTGTGGCAGGAATTTGAGGCGGGCTCAGCTGCCCAGCTGAGCAGCGGTGGATTGCTTTGTCCTGTGCTTTGGGTGGGAGGAGCAATGGAGTCAGTCTGGGCCCCTCGTCCCTGTTTCATCAAGGGCAGCTCCTTCATGTGGCATTTGGAACTCACCAAATTTGCCTAAGGATCTGGCCATGCCTGACCCATAGCTAATCTATAAATTGTTCCCCTTATCAATGAGAGCTGATTGTATTTTCTTGCCTATTCTCATTTGTTTATTCTTCCTCAGTATTTTTAAAAAATGTATATATATTAAGATGGAGAAAATGGACACTTTTACAACATTGAGTATAATGAGAATTCTTTCCCTCCAGCAATAGGGTATGTTTACTCGAGTCCGTTTATTATCCTATGAAATAGTTTGTGTCCATTTAGATACTGTGTAATTTTGATTTTGTTCTTAGCAATTTTTTTATCCTCATCTGAGGACATAATTTTTGATTTTTTAGAGACAGAGGAAGGGAGGGAGAAAGACAGGGAGAGAAACACCCTTGTGAGAGAGAGACATTGTTTGGTTGCCTCTCGTACACACCCTGACTGGGGACCAGACCCTCAGCCTTTCAGTCTGCAAATGATGCTCCAGCCAACTGTGCCACACTCGTCAGGCTTAAGTACTTTTTAAAAAGTTGAGTCTGTTTGGATTTTTTAGGTAGATAATCACATTTTCTGCAAACAATAATTTTGCTTCTTTCTCTCCAGTATTTTGTATTTATTTTATTTTCTTCCCTAATTGTGTTGTCTAGGACTTGTAGGACAATGTTAAAATTCGTGACAATATATGGGCATCCATGTCATCTTATTATCCTCCATGGAAATGCATGATAATTTATTTGAGAGATTTTTTTGTTTTTATCCTCAATCAAGGACATATTTATTGATTTTTTTTTTAAGAGAGAGGGGACAGGAAGGTGAGAGAGAGGGAGAGAAAAGAGAAAAAACATTGATGTAAGAGAGAAACATCAAGTGGTTGCCTCTCATACGTGCCCCTGACCAGGGACCAAACTGGCAACCTACGCATGTGCCATGACTGGGAATTGAACCTGTGACCTTTCAGTTTATGGGACTATGCTCCAACCAAGTGAGAACCTGGCCAGGGTGAGAGATTTTGTTTTTTAATCATGTTACATATTGCATAATTTTATTATTTTACTTTAAGTTTTTCTTTGATGCCAAAGAAAATTTGATTATATTATCATGGTCTGTAAAGATAATCATATGTTCTTCCTCCTTTATTTATTAATACATTCACTCAGTAATTATGCCATAAATATATATCAAGCATTTACTGTGTTCTAGGCAGTGTTTTCTGTGCTGAGGCTACATCAGCGATAGAGTTCCTACCCATGAGGAGCTTGTGTGCTAGATCCTTGAACTTTAATGATTTGCTAATATTGAGCTCTCCTTGTTTTCCTGCAATCAATCTTGCTTGAATATGGTTTGTTAATTTTTTTAATATTCTGCTAGATTTAATTTATTGGTGTTTTATTTAGGATTCTTATTTAGTATTCACAAATGAGAGCATCATTTAGTATTCATGAAAAATATTTATTTTTCTTTTGCTATACTTGTCAAGTTTTGACAACAGTGTAAAATTAATTGTCCACTTCTTACTTTTTCTATATAATGATGAGGTAAAGAATTAATAGTTCTTTGAAAGTTGGAAACAACTTTTCCAGGACTTTTTTTGGAGGTGGTTTTGATTTTTTTCCCAATTTCTTAGTGGTTACTAAATTATTTATGCTTTCTGTCTTTTCCAGAGTCATTTAAGTAACATGTTATATAGGAAAACATTTATTTTATTATAATGTTAAAATTTAATAGAATCTATTTGAGTATATATATATATATATATATATATATTTGAGTTGTATCTCTTGTATCATTTTAATTTTCATTTCTCTCTTTTTCACCATAACTAGCTTTGCCAGACTGTCTTCTTCCCCACATTCTGTGGAATCAGCTCTTAGGTTTAGGTTTAATCCATTCTTTTTTTAAGTTCTTTCTCTTTAGCTCTACTTGTAGTAAATTCTGCTTTAAAAAAATTTTAATGACTGTTGGGATTATCTGTCTCTTTATCAATTTACCATTGTAGTTTACATTCAACTAAAACAAAATAATATTGCTTCTTAAAATTTTAATTAAAAATTAATTCCTCCTAATTTTTTTGGGCTCATTTTACTTTTTCTAGTCTTTACTCTTCCATGTTCTATTAGTCAGGATAGGTAACACATGAGCTCCAGAACCTCGGTGGTTTAACACAGAAGTTTATTTTATGCTCGTGTGGAGTGTGATGTGAGTTGGGGGTCTCCCACAAACAGCTCTATTTCAGTGTGATTCAGGGATTCAGTTTGCATCCACCGTCCACCCCCTTGCCCAGTCTCAGTATGTGGCTTCAGTCACTGCAAAAGGTGAAGAGAGAATGTCGAGATGGCATATTAACTCTTAAATGCCTGGGGCTGGAATTTACAAATGTCACCTCTGTTCATATTCCATTGGCTAGAACTGGTCACAAGCTCCCCGGATATGGCTGAAGATGGGGATGGGGAGCCTGCACCACAGTTGACTACCCAGGGATGTTACCTCTCTCATGCCCCACTGCCTATCTTGGAAATCCTCTCTGAACTCCTACTCACTGCAGTCCCCTCTGCCCTGCCCTACCCTTCGCTCTGCAGCTGTGAGAAGGTCATTCTTTGTCTCCATGGGAGGGTGGCTATAGGTTCTCAGAGATCCCTCAGAGGGGGGCGTCTTTAGGATAACACTTTTCTCTTGCTTATATCCACTTCAAAATTAGTGTATATATATATATCTATATATATAGGGAGAGAGAGATACACACATACATACTAATTAGTATATATACACATACTAATTACTACTTTGTGTGTATATAAATACACACACACACACACACACACACACATATATATATATATGCATTTTTTAAATAAACCCTTCCCACAGTGGGGAGAGGAGTAATGAGAAGAAGAGATATTCTCATCCTACCGTACTGGAATGACACCTCCTCGATGGGATTATTGCCTGCATTAAATAAGACAGTAAAATATCTTTAGCATAACCCCTGGGAAATAATAAGCACTCAATAAATTCTGATTGTTATCACTCTCCTTTGCAATTGAAAGTCTCTTTGACATGAGGTATTTGTTTCAACCTTATTTGTATTCTTAGTTTCCTGATATTTATAACTTAAAATAGCTACCTGTTTATCTTGTTTTCTTAGATCAAACCCAGTTTTTCTATGTTTAGTCACAAACGTGAAACATCTAGAGATATCAATAATACTAATGGCCCTGCTCATTTTAAATCCATTGTGATGAATAGTTACTATATTACTTAGAAGGGTCTAGGTCATTCTTCAGTTACAAAAACCCTTAACATCCCCATGGCTTACAGTGCTGACTGAGGAGGCTGGTAGTAGCCCTTCAAGGGCCCACATGTATCTGTTTCACACGTAGTAGGTAAGGATGTAGTGAATCAGACGCTGGCTCCTAAGGTTTCCTCCAAGCGACACCTGTACTTCTAGTCACATTTCATTGGCTGAAGCAAATCACATGACCATACCTCACTTCAGGTGGGGCAGGGAAAGGTGGTCCCTTCCTGAACCCAGAGAGAGGACAGCCAGAAAAGCCACAGCTGTGTCACCTGTACTCAAGCACTGGGTTGTGTACTTATGGTTATTTTTATTGACTCATTGCAACATCTGAGTGAGTTGGGTGCTACTCACAGGCACATTTTACAGATGGGCAATGGAGGCTGTAGAAGAAGCAGACCAAGACAGGCAGGGCCAGATTAGCGCTGGGCCTGTGCAGGTCAAGGTCAAGCCCAGGCAGATGTTCTTGGGTCTCTGCAGCCTCGGGAATCCCTTAAGTTACTTTGGTTTAGGCAGTTTTAAGATGCTAATTAACTGCTCTTGACTTGTATAAAAATACAGGTATCATATTTATTTAAGTTAATCTAGTATATTGTATGTAGCCTTGACCTCGAAGAGCATGCAATGAAATTTCTGACAATGGAAAGTTCTCCATTTTGTTTCCTCATTGCAGTTTCTCCAGAAAGGGTAAGAGTGTCCTCTGACAATGTTTTATAGCTCCACACTGTGTGTGCAAATATAGTAGTTTCTATATCTGCAAAAGCCCCTACAGACTCCTACATAACACATTATTCAAACAGAGACCTTAAAAAATACAGAATATGAAGAGGGCAGAGCTCTGAGCTCTGTCTCCTTAGTGCACCTTTGTGATTGCAGACCTATGTGTACACTCATCTTGGTTTCAATGCTGCTCATTGTTGAGTTTGTCTGCTGACAGACACTTACTTGTGCAGCAGTTTACAGGCGTTCCTGTTTAATCTTCACAGCAAATCTAGGAGGCGGTCCTGATCCGTCCCCCATTTTCTGCTCAAGTCTCAGAGCAGGTTTGAGTGTAGTTGCTGCTGGTAGCAGGGCTAGTTGGTGAGGGAGGCAGTTGAGATCAGCTTCCAGATCTGCTGGCTCTGATATTGATGCTCTGCATAGGTACCCTTTAATGAGTCTACAGAAGGGGAAAGGTGAAAAACTGTGTCTAACATTAGTGGAATGAGCAAGTTAGTCCCGGCACATCTATATAGTGGTAATGATCTTAATGTTTTACAATATTCAAAAAATTTATGATAAGGAAACAGGCTACAGAAGTTCACACAGAGCTGAGATTGTGCAATATTTTTTTAAAGTGCATAGAAAAGACTCAGGAAGGAAATCAGGAAAGACTAGAAGGTTCAGCATGTGGTGTTTATCTCTGAGTAGGATTTGAGTAATATGAATTCTTGCTGATACTTCCGGCCAAGATGGAGGCATAGTTGGATGCACTGTGCCTCTTCGCACAACCAAGATAGGGACAACAACAACATAGAAACAAAATAACAACCAGAACTGACAGAAAATTGAAGTGTATGGAAGTCGGACACCCAAGGATTTAAAAATAGACATGTTCATCCAGACTGGTAGGAGGGGCGGAGTCGGGACGGGCGAGGGACGCACAGTGGAGAGCTAAGCAACTGGTGGTGCGCAAGTCCACAGCAGGCAGACCCTGGGCGCACAAGCGGCGGTGGCTGGCGGGCCCTGGCCAGGGGGTGGCGACCAGCAGACCCAGCGAGGCGGCCATTGTGAAGCAAGGCACTGCACGCTACTCAGGGTCCCAGCACCGGGAAATAGAGCTTTGGGGCACTGATTGAAAAGGAAGGTCCTGCAGGGTGCACTGGCCCACCTACATGGGAATTGGCGCCAGAGGGGCCCAGTTGGCTTTTGGAAAGCGGCAAAAGGGTCTGGGATCCTACAGAGAGCAGAGCAAGCGCCATTGTTCCTCCTCGGACCCCGCCCCCACATATAGCATCACAACCCTGCAACTGGGGTGCCCCACCCTGGTGACCTCCTAAGGCCCCGCCCCTCCCTACAGGAGCTCCACAAGACCAAACAACAACAACAACAACAACAACAACAAACAGCAAAAAGATGGCTCAAACAGAAGAAGAATTGAAAGCCCCAGAACCCATCTTTTTAAGCTACCAAGAGATAGCCAACCTATCAGATGCACAGTTCAAAGCACTGGTGATCAGGATACTCACAGAACTGGTTGATTTTGGTCGCAAATTAGATGAAAAAATGCAGGATACAATAAGTTTAGTGAAGAAAAATGCACAGGGAACCAATAGTGATGGAATGAAAGATGGGTCTCACATCATTGGAGTGGACCAGAAGGAAGAAAAAAATATACAACCAGAAAAGAATGAAGAAATAAGAATTCAAAAAAATGAGGAGAGGCTTAGGAACCTCCAGGACATCTTTAAACATTCCAACATCCGAATTATAGGGGTACCAGAA
>CM052545.1:59287751-59330522 GCA_028533065.1 Trachops cirrhosus | reverse complement strand
TTTGCTGTTTTTTGTTGTTATTGTTGTTGTTGTTTTTTGGTCTTGTGGAGCTCCTGTAGTGAGGGGCGGGGCCTTAGGAGTTCACCAGGGCGGGGCACCCCAGTTGCTGGGTTGTGATGCTGTATGTGGGGGCGGGGTCCGAGGAGGAACAATGGCGCTTGCTCTGCTCTCTGTAGGATCCCAGACCCTTTTGCCGCTTTCCAAAAGCCAACTGGGCCCCTCCGGCACCAATTCCAGTATGGGTGGGCCTGTGCACCTCGCAGGACCTTCCTTTTCAGTCAGTGACCCAAAGCTCTATTTCCCGGTGCTGGGACCCTGAGCTGCGTGCAGTGCCTTGCTTCACAATGGCCGCCTTGCTGGGTCTGCCGGTTGCCACCCGCTGGGTCTGCTGGTCGCCACCCCCTGTCCGGGGCCCACCATCCACCACCACTTGTGCGCCCAGGGTCTGCCTGCTGCGGACTTGCGCCGCCGCCCCAGTTGCTCTGTGCTCTGCTCCACGTCCCTTGCCCGGCCGACTCCACCCCTCCTACCGGTCTCGATGAATGCGTTTGTTTTTAAATCCTTGGGTGTCCGACTTCCATGCACTTCAATTCTCTGTCAGTTCTGGTTGTTATTTTGTTTCTATGTTGTTGTTGTCCCTATCTTGGTTGTGCGAAGAGGCACAGTGTGTCTACCTATGCCTCCATCTTGGCCGGAAGTCCGAGACTGGACTCTTGTTTTTGTTCACAATCAGGTCACAAGGTTGTTCACAAAGAGCTCCAAACCTACCTTGAACCTGGTAATTTTTATGGCTATATATATGCAGCCATATCAGCCTTAATGTCTTTAAGACAAAAAAAATTGTTTCATTGTATATTATTCAGTGTTAGAAAACTAGTTGAACAGACAACTCTGAAGAGGGAAATAGCTTTTTCTGGCCTACCATGAACTAGAGACCCATCGCAGTAGGTATCTGACAGTTGATCTCAAACTCTGATCCAAAAACACCAACTAGGGAAAACAAGAAAAAAAAGACAGGAAACAAAGCATTAACCTTCCTTCTAATAGGATGTTTTCTGAGCAGTATGAATCACAATCTGTTTTAGTTCACTTTCAGTGTTGCTTATTAAAAACAACAACAGCAGAAACAAACCCACTCAACTTTGTATCATAGATCAACTGACTTGCTACAGTGAAAGGTGAAGGTGTCCTGGTTTTTGCTTTGGTTTTGCATATCAGCTTCCAGGATCACTCTAACAGTATGAGTAGAAGATTTATAAATTACATAAGGACCCGAGGTCTTGGTGCTCCAATGGCTCTGGGGTTTCATCAGCTCTAGGTGCCGGTGATTGCCTGTTGGCCAGGGCACTAGGGCCATAGTTTGCTGACCCTGCAATAGGTTGCCATCAATGTCCTGTGGCTCAAGAGGGAGAGTGATGGCCTTCCTTCGGACACCTGGGTTAAACATTCCATGCCTTGGGGAGCTCAGTGCCAAGTGGTTCATAGGGCACAAGTAAGGCCATCTCTACTTAAACCATTGCTGTTTATTATTCATGGAGAGAAACCGAAGTTGAGAATTCAGGCTGTTCATAAACTAGAATTGTCTCATCACCTTAGGCCTTGAGTGGAAGCGATTAGAGTGAACAAAGATAGTCGTGCACAGCAATGGAGCCATATAGAAGGTGCACTGAATAGTGCAATGTTGGTTTTCCTGGCTGTTCTGCTTGTCTGACGACTGTACCATCCTCTTTTTCCCAAGGCACCTATCTGACTCAGCAGCTGGAGTTGAACTTGAAGTCTGTAAAAGGGTAGTTCCCCTGCTACACAAGTTGATGTGAAAGGCAACACGTAGTGTTGGACACATTGGCTTTTGTTCAAGTATAGAGATGGTGGTGGTACTGAGACCTTTCTCCTTATCTGCTGCATGCACAAATAGACTTTGCTTTCTATCTTCTTTATTTTTTAATTTTTTGTTTTTAAAGAGAGAGAGGGGAAGGTGGGGGAGAGATTGATTTGTTGTTCCACTTATTCATGCATTCACTGGTTGATTTTTTTCTATGTGCCCTGATTGGCATCGAGCTCAAAACCTTGACTTGTCATCAGGATGACACTATCCACATGAACCACCTGGTCAGAGCACTTTTCTGCCTTCTTTTATTACAGCGTCATAACTCAGAAATCGCTTTAGCAAAACCTCTGACTAGTGTAGAGTCAGTATGCAATGTTCTATCTGCCAGTCTGTCTTGACAGTGGATATCACCATGTGTCTTGGGAGGGCATGATAATATTTATGATAAAATGAATCTTCAGACTCCCAGGTTCTCTTACTACTTTTAATCAACTTGCTAACCATCAAACTGTTTAGTGGTATTTTCTGTCTTCTCTGTGCTTGTACTGGAAGAGATAAACCTTGCTGGAGGAAGTGACTACAAGGCAGTTTCTTGCCACTAAACTTATTTACTGTCCAACTCAAATGGGCCTCTAAGGCTGCCTATGAATCCTACTGTTTGTCAGATCAACTTGTTCTTTCATTTTCTAGGACAATAGTACTTCCCTTTTCTACTTTGCCCAAACTTGTGCCTCCCCAGCCCTCTCTCTCACTGCCAACTTCACCTTCTGTTTCCTAGAGAAAATTGAAACTCTGTCAGATGGATGGCATGAGTTTACCTTTCTGTATGAAGTCAAAAGGCCACCTATATCAATAAGCACTCCTGTCTTTCTATGTGGAAAGGAAGGTATTCTGATGGAGGTATTCTTTCTCTTCTTGCCATCCTTCCATCTGTCTTACCTCCTCCTGAACCTTTTTATGCTACCAAGTATCCATCTTCTCTCCTGTATATTCAACTGTTCTTTCAAATAGTTGGTTCCATCTACATTTGAACATGTTTGATCCCTTCCATCTCAACCACAAAACCTCCCTTAACACTCCCCAGCCCCCACTTAATCCTTTTCAGACTTTTTTGGAGAGACTTGTTTGTATATAGTCTTCATTTCTTTGCCTCACATTCACTTTATATCCCACCTTCTGGCCTTATTCCCCAAACCACTCTGCCTGAACTCAGTAAGATACCAAAAAGGCATGGACTTGCATATTCTAAATCCATTGGACATCTCTGAGCATTTGGTATCATTAATCACTTTATGGAAAGGCTTTTTTCTCCCCCTTGGCTTCATTGATACCATATTCTGATAGTGTTCTTCCTGTTTTTCTGGCCATTTCTTATCTGTCTTCAAGGCAGGAGGAAGTAATAGATTTCCTCATGGATTGTTCTCTAATCTCTTCCTACACAATCTCCTTCATGCCCTTAGCATCAGTGACCATTCTGAGCAGATGACTCACACTTACCATATTTTCAGACCATAAGAGGCACCTAGGTTTTAGAGGAGGAAAATAGGAAAAAAATTTTTGAAGCAAAAAATGTGGTAAAATATTTAATAACATAAATAACATAATATTTCACCAATGTAAATGTAAACTACATTTACTAGCTAGGTAAGCTACATTCAGACTATAAGATGCACCCCATTTCCAAATTTGGGGGGGAAGTGCATCTTATAGTCTTTAAAATACGGTACTTCTCATAAGCCCTCTTTGAGCTGCAGATGGTAGATCCACAGGACCTTATACACCATGGAAAAGAGTACAGATTTTGAAGAAAGGAGTGATTTGACTTGGCTGACGTTTTTAAAAGATCACTTCTCCTGCTGCATCCTGGATAAACACCAGAGGGGCAGGAGTGGAAGCAGGGAAACCCCTCAGGAAACTAGTATCTAGAAATGAAATCATGGGGACCAGGTCTAGAGAGGAGTCTCCAGGTAGGTGTTTAAAGGGACCTTAGACTCAACATTTTCAAGGCCTAAATTCATGATGTTTTGCCCATGCTTCCCTATGATAGTGTCTGCCATCCAGTTGACAAGTCAGAAACTTTGACCCCCACCTGTCTCAGTTCACTCAGGCTACTGTAATAAACTTTCACAGACTGGGTAGCTCATAAACAACAGAAATTTATTTGTCAGGGTTCTGGAGGCTGGAAGTCCAATCAAGGTACCAGTGTGGTTGGGATCTGGTGAGGGTCCTCTTCCTGGTTCATAGCCAGGGACCTTCTTGCTGTGTCCTCACATGGTAGAAGGCACTAGGTATCTCTTTGGTGTCTCTTTTGTAAGAACATTAATCTCTTTCATGAAGGCTCACCCTCTTGACCAAAGCCCTTCCCACCTCCTAATACCATCATCTTTGTGAATGTAGGGGGCACAGACATTCAGCCCATAGCACTATCCTTTCTTTCCAATTCAACATTCTGCATGCTGGCCCTCTTCCATTCTGGTTCTTACACAGTAGCCTGAGCAGTGTTTAAAATGCAAATCTGATGTCAGCCCCGGCTAAGTGCTTTCAGCGCTTTCACATCACTATGAGGGCAGTGACTGAAAACCTTAACATGTGCATACGAGGTTCTTCATGCACCTTTCCAGCTCCTTTCCTGCCTCCCTCCTTTGGCTTCTGCACAGCTTTGCCTTCAGTTGGTATTGCGCTCTGCCACCTGAACACTGTTGCCTCCTTGTCTCCTATTCTTGCAGAATCTCTGTGGAAGTATCATTTTTGGTGAAGGCTTCCCATGGCACTTGACCCCAGTTTAGGTCAGATTCTCTTATTTTATGTTCTTGTAGAATCAGAATTTTTCCTTTTCTGAAGGTTTATCTTAGTTTCCCAATATACACTTACTTGTAGATTATTTTGATTGCTATGTTTTATGACATGAAGGATCGCATTTGTCAGAGTTCCCTAGAGAAACAGAGCCAATAAGGATGTATATATGTATACAAGAGAGAGATTTCTTTTTAAGGAAGTGACTCATGTGATTGTGGCATCTGGTAAGTCTGAAATCTGTAGGGCAGGCTGGACGGCTAGAGACCCAGGAAAGGGCTGATGTTGCCGTCTTGAGTCTGAGGACAGTGTGGAGGCAGAATTCATTCTTCTTCAGGGGACCTGGGTGTTATCTGTGAAGGCCTTCCACTGACAGGAACAGGCCTGCTCCTCTTTTGGAGAGTGCCATAGACTGCATGTTTGTGTTCTCCCCAAATTCATGCATTGAAACCTATTCTCCAATGTGATAGTATTTGGAAGTGGGACCTTTGGGAGGTAATTGGATCATAAAGGCAAAGCCATTAACAATGGGGTTAGTGGCTTTATAAAAGAAATCGCTATCCCCTTCCACCACTTGAGGGTACAGGGAAAGACAGCTGTGTATAAGCCAGAAAGTGGGCCTCACCTGCCACCTTGATCATGGACTTCCAGCTTCCAGAACTGTGAGAAATAATACATTTCTGTTATAAGCCATTCAGTCAGTGGTATTCTCTTAGAGCAACCCAAGTGGACTAAGGCAGAAGGTAATCTGCTTTACTTAAAGTCTGTTGATTTAAATGCTATTCACATCTAAAAAATACCTTTACAGTAACCTCTAGACCGATATTTGACCCAAAACTCCATTCCATAGCCGAGCCAAGTTGACGCATAAAACTAACCATCAGAGGGACCACGTCTGTTTTAGCCCATTGTTGTATCCTCATTGCCTACGACAGCGCATGGCATGGAGAAGGCATTCAGAAATGCTGATCGTATGGATTTGGGACTGTTAGATTTCTAGTTTTCTGTTTGCATCCAATGTTCGTGGGGATAATGTCTTTGATGGCTGCATGTACTATTCTTTACAGTCATTCTTTGTGTTCATTCTAAAATATTTTGTTGAAAAATACTTTTTTTGATTCAAGAGATATCTCTAATTTTTGACAAATTTGCTTCTTTATATTTCATTTAGTCCCTCTTAACTTTTTTCTTTACAAAGTATCTTAAGGAATCTCATAAGGAAGCCTATAAGCCATTGACTTAATCATTTGATTTGCTCTTCTCTGTGTATTTTTCCTGTTTTCTTGGGTAGAGTAACCAGAGCCAACTTTGTTCCCACTGTAATTGGACTGTGACTTTATTTGAGGAGATAATTGCACTTTTATTTCCCAATGCTCTTAAATTTTATTGGCCGTTTTGGCTACAGCAACACATGGTGCTGAATTTTCTATTTCTAAAACCAAACTTTTCATCCTGGCCCTGTCTCCAGCATTTTCTATTTCTGTCATGGGTGTCAGACACTAAAACAAGAATGCCTGGAGTCATCCTTGACTTTTCCACCCCCACCATTCCCATTCAGTTACAAGAGTCTCTTGATTCTTTCTTGATATGGTTCCTCAAAATTGATCCTTTTATTTTTCCATTTCTTCCAACAAGCCCTCATGGGTTCATACATGATCATAGATTTATTGTTGGTAATTTCTACCACTAAACTCTTCCAACTTCAACCAACGATAGCAAGCACTGTCAGATGAAGCTAAGTATCAGCTTGTGTATCCTTTCTTCTTCCTCATTCCCAACACACACTCACCACTTTGAAACTTCTCTGGTGGTCCTCCTTACATACCAGACGATCCAAACTGTTTTTCCATTCTTTATTGGGCCTTTAGAATGGAGGGTTAAGTTAATCTGCTTCTCAGATCATGGCACATATCATCTTTGGTCTGCATAAGCCTGTTGTATTATTTATTTAACCCCCTTTCTCTCTTTCCCCCAGAGAAACAGTTTAAATGTATTGTATTTCATCTGTTTATGTTTTTATAAAATACGTATTGCAGTTTGGATATTTTCATTTACATGAACTATCCTCTAGATCTCATTTCTTGTTTCACATATACCACTGCTTCTCAGATCCATCTACAATAGTGTGAGCATGTAGCCCAACGCTTCTAATTGCAGTTTTTCTTCCATTCACATCATCATCTGTATTTATTGGGGTTTGTTACTTTTCTCTAATGTCTTAGAGAAAAGTATTGCTCTGGTCATTGTATACTTTATTATGCTATATTTTATAGTTGGGCTTTGTTGCTGTAATGAGATTGATGTTTTGTAAGTTACCGTATGTGAACAACCTTGAAGTCTCTGTTGATTTTCATAGTTAGTTGTCTGTCAACTTAATAAACATTGAACTCTATGACATGGCTGATGTTTGATCATTTTTTGCCAACAAAAAGTGTAATTTCAAATGGTTCAACCTAATAAATGATCATATTATTTACAAATGATAGTTTTTTCTCTTCTTTTACTCCTTAGAGTTTCTTTTCCTAGATGTTTCAGAACTTCTAGACCATGTTAAGTAGCTCTGATAATGAGTGTCTTACAATTTTCCTCTTAACTATAATATTCTAGCTTTGGGGTTCATGTATAGATACTTAATCAAGTCTTAAAAGTTTCTCTTTTTTTCTGTTTTGCATTAAGACATTTTCAGTTTAATTTTTTGAAAAATCACCAATAGATGTTAAATCATATCAAATGCTCTTTTTGTATCTGTGGAAATAACCATGTAATGTTCCTCCTTTATTATATATAGATGTAGTACATGAAATTGATAGATTATTTTTATGATGAATCATCCTGCCATTACTTGAATAATGGTACTAAATTATATATTTTTAAAATATACAGTTGAATTTATTTAGCTAATATTTTATTTTGGATTTTAGTATTACATTCATAAGGAAATAGCTGTATTTTCTTATAATCCTTTTGTGTCTTAGGAATCAAATTTGTGAAGTTTAGTCTCATTAAATAAATTAGACAACTTTAAGTTCTATTTTCTGGAGCAATTTGTATAAGGTAGGTATTAACTATCCCTTGAAAGGCCAAACATACTTGAAAACTGTTGGGCCTTGGGGTCTAAACTACCTGTCTGTCCTAACCTCAACCGTGTTTCTATATCACCCTGCCATCTAACCAAGCTGTCCCATCATCATTCCTGTTTCTATTTCAGCATGTTTCCTCTTGCTTTGCTTGACCTAGCTCACCCTTTTCCTCTGTCTAGCTCACCCATTTTTTCATCCTTATCCTTAACCCTTGTGTTCTTGGATATACCCTCCAAGGCCCAGAGTATATCCGAAATCATTCTTGAGCATCACCCTGTCTGAAGTTCCCAGCCTTCCAGTGACCCTCCTGTTTTTGGCTTCCTATTGCATGTATTATCTCCTTCACTCTTTTGACCCACAGCACTAGTTTCATGCATAATTATTTATCTCCATGTATAGGAACATCTGAGACCATTCCACATCCCCCCCCACCAAACCTAGAGTTTCAAGCCTTAAGACATACTGGCTACATTTTATAATAAGCACGAGTTGTTGACAGTGATTGATTGCATCACACCCACCTTTGTTCAAACTGGCCTTTTCATTATTATAATCACACCAAACTTATTCTCACTGTAAGGCTCTTGCACAGTATTTTTTCTCTCCCTGTAAAGTTCTGCCTCATACCTGCAAGCATTTCCTGTACCTTTAGTAAGTCTTTATTCAAATGTCACTTTCTTGATGCAGACTCTCCTGAACACTCTGTTTGCAGTTGCAGTCTCACTGCTTCAGCATTCGTGGTCCTCACCCCATGTCCTGCTTTATTTTCTCCCCGATGGCACGTATCACCTACCTACTCTCCACATATACTAAGTTTATTTTCTGTCTTCCCCACAACAATGTAAGGTCCTGAAAGGCAGACATTTTGGTCTGTTTTGTTCACTGATATATCTTGGTGTCTAAAAACATACTTAGCACTTAGTAAATATTAGAATAAGTGAATAAAATGAAATGCATCAGCCTGGATTACAAATTTGTCCTGCAGGGAGGGACCCAAGATAATGGAATAGGTAGAAGTTGCACTTACCACTTCCCATGACCACATCAAAATTACAGCTAAACTGTGGAAGTTTTCCTGGATAACCATATAAAGACTGGCTGAACAGAAGTCTTATAACTAAAGATACACAGAAGAAGACATGGAGAATAGTAGAAGGGACAGACAGATGAAAAGGACTGGCTGCACAACCACATGCAGTGGTTGAGATATCTGTCGGAATATGTCGGCTGCAGACGTTCCTCCTGAGGAGCGAGGGGTCTCAACCCCATGCTGGGATCCCCAGCCTGGAGCACCAGTGCCGGAAAGGAGAGTCCATGTAACATATGGTTGTGAAAATCAGCAGGTATTCCAACTGCGTGGGTAAGATGAGAGACTCCTGGAAACTCAGATGTCCTCTTAAAAGAACAATGCACAATATCTTGCTCATAGGCACTCACCCTGGGCTCAGGCGAAGGGATGGCAGCTCAGAGGGTGCTGAAGTCATACAAGGAAAGACTGAGTTGTATGCTTTTGGGGAGACTGCTGAAGGAATAGCGGCCAGAGTCCTGTGCTGAGTCCCTCTCCCACACAGCCCATGGACACCATCTTCCCTGGGTGGAGCACTCCCCCATAGGGCATTAGCCTGGGGACCTACACTAGCCTCATCCTCTGAGGTCCCGCCCTGCCTAGCTCCCACAGGGATGTGGAATCTGCCTGAAGTTGTCAGCCTGGGTCCACATTACAGTCTTTTATGATAAACTCTCAAACTCTTGAGTAATTTCAGGCAAGTTCAGGGGGTTCCAGACACACACAGGGAGAGATTGAGTTGTATGGCTTTAGGACAAGGGCTGTTTTATCCCCCTCCCTAGTGAGCTCCACAGGCACCACCGTTCCTGTATTGGACCCTCTCCCTGCCCATGGCATTAGCCTGGGGAGCTGCAATAGCCCCACCCTGAGGTCCTGCCCTGGCAAGCTCCTGCACATCTGTGGGCTATTAAAGCAGCAGCCACACCTGAAAGTTGACATCTTTCCTATGTAGAGCCCTCCATCCACACAGCCAAATCTTTTTTTTAAAAGATTTTTCTTTATCTTTAGAAGGGAAGGGAAGGGAAGAGGGAGAGAAATATTAATGTATAGTTGCTTCCTGTGCATTCCCTGCTGGGAACTGGCCTGTAACCCAGGCATGTGCCCTGACTGGGCAAGAGACCGCGATCTCTTGGTCCACAGGCCCACGCTTAATCCACTAAGCTACACCAGCCAGGGCCACACAGCCAAATCTTAATCACTTCAGCCTAATGAACTCTACTGGCTACAACCTGACGACACCCTGAGAACCTGCACTACCACAAAGGTGCACAGGCCTTAGGTGGGTGGCGACTAGCCTTGGTGTATCCTGAGACTGCCTGTTGCTGAGTGGCCTCAGACCCAGCATTGGAGCTGAGTTTGAGTCTGTATTAACCTATTGAGTACCACTTGTCCCTATTTGGTGACTCCTTGATAACCAGCTTCACACAACTCGAATACTGCCCCACACTCTTTCAGTGGCTGAGCCTAAAGGACAGCTAGCAGGTGGTGGTAGGTCTCGGTGCCTTGGACTTTTTATTGATATGCCTAAGGTCCCATACTGGTAGCAACCAGTCTTGTGATGTACCTTGGCCTCTCTCATGTGTACCTAGGTCCATCACAAGCAGGTATGAGCCATAAATTACCTTGTAGCTCCTGAACGGTAGCCTAGGGCTGGTCATGTTACAGAATGGACCTGTGGGGTGACAATACACTCTTATCAAATGGATCCCCCTTTCTCCTGGGGTTCTCCTGTACTAGGTTTGCCTTGCCCACCTCCAGGGAGTTATAGCTCTCAATGTCAAAGATTGGTGAAAAGGAAAGGAATTGTTTATTCAAAAGTTATACAGACTTAAGAGTAATGACTTAATTAAAATCCCAAGTGTCTTCATTAAAATCCCAAAGTCTCTTAAAACACACACAGATACACGCAGTCCTTCCTTCCCTCTGCCCAGTCCGGGGTACTGTATCTCAGGAAAAAGAAGTCCCTGGCTCAGGTAAGCCCCTGGCTCTTCCCAGTAATCCATGCTTAGTTGGTAGGCCTCCCTTCATTCCCAGCACCATCAGCTATGTTGCTGGGATCTCTAGTTCTTAATCCAACCCCCCGTGGCACCTTCTCTTGGCCCACCAGCAAGAGTCCTTTCACCGCTTTCCTTCCCACAGCATCTCTCCTGCATTCTTCCAAACTGCTAAGAGAGAGCTCTGCATCGCTGCTATGTCTTGCTTTCCAGCTTCCTAAGCTAGGTGGCAAAGGGAGCCCCAAAGCCACGTGGTCCCATCCCCTCTTGCAAGTCTGCTACACCTGGGTTTTAAATCCCAGTGCCAGTCTTCCTCTGCATCCCCATTTCCAACTCCTCCTATAATCAGGTATACCTGTCAGCATTCCCATATTTTTCCAGTTTTTCTGAGCTGCCATATTAAGTCTGGGCAGATGTGGCCCCATGGCATGGAGCCAGTCATCTCCAAGCTCTTACACAGGCACTGTAACCAGAGGAAGTTGCTTCCTGGTTACATCATGGGTGGAAGTCACTCCAATCCCCCTGGCTCAAAGCAAGACCACAGCTATTTAACATATCTGTGAAGCCAGTTAAAGGTTATACATATGTTAAATGACCATGCCTGAGGTTATTTGCAAAACTGTTGCTATTCAAAACAACTCTCAATGGCCCTGCTCCGTGTGTCCCATCCCCCAGTTCAGAGTGGGGGTGAGGATATCCTATATTTTTAACATTTTCTGGACACCCTTCGTTCTGGACCCCATTATGAATCCCTCTTTGGGGGGCCCCCTGGCTGCACCCTGTTACAGTCACAGGCAGTGCCTGACATTGACATGCACCAGAGTCCCACCTAAGAGGCCCCAGAACAGACACCCAATGGCCAGCTTCAGACCTCATCAGAACATGACCTGATTAGCTCCAGAAGTGGCAATACCCACAGGGGAGTCTTGGCAGGCACCAGATCCTGCTGCTTCATGGAGTCTGTTCCAGTGCAGCAGCCCATACACTGGTTGGGATCAATTCTCACTGTCACCAGCCTGAGGTTCAGCCCCACCCAGGGATGTGCCAACAGCAGTCAAGACTCAACTACAATAGGAGGGCTCTCATAACCCACATGAGGGACCCAGCTTGGGTGATCAAGGAGACTGCACCACTGAGCTACATAGGACAGCTATTATGTAAGGTCATCCTGCCAAGATGTAGGATGGAAGACATGGCAGAGCTACCTAATACACAGAAACAAAATAGGGAGACAAAGGAACATTCCCCAAATGAAAGACTAAGTGAAGTGAAATGGAACCAAGCAATGCACCAGATACAAAGTATAAAACAATGGTTACAAGGATGCTCAAGGAACTTAGAGAAAGAATAGATGAACTCAATGAGAACTTCAGCAAAGAAATAGTAAGCATAAACAAGGGACAAAGAATCCATAAAAAACAGAAATGAATACACTGATAGAAATGAAGAATACACTAGTGTGAATCAATAGCTAGTTAGATGAAGCAAAGGATTCAATACAATTAGATGAAGCAGGGGATTGAATCAGCGATTTGAAAGACAAAGTAGCAGAAAACACCCTATTAGAGCAACAAAAAGAAAAAAAATGAGAATAGTGTAAGGGCCATCTGTGACATCAAGCATAACAATTTCTGCATCATAGGATACCAGAAGGAGAAGTGAGAAAGCAAGAGATTGAGAACCTACTTGAAGAAATAATGACTGAAGACTTTTCTAACCTGGTAAAGGAAAAACACAAGTTCAGGAGGCACAGAGCATCCCAAACAAGATGAACCCAAAGAGGTCCACACAGAGACACATCATAATTAAAATGGTAAATGTTAAAGAAAAAGAAAGAATTTTAAAAACAGCAAGAGAAAGACAGTTACCTGCAAGGGAGCTCCCACATCTGTCAGCTGATTTCTTAACAGAAACATTTCAGGCCAGAAGGGATTGACAGGAAGTATTCAAAGTGATGAAAAGCAAGAACCTACAACCAAGACTACTTTACCCAACAAGGCTATCATTTAAAATTGAAGGTGAAATAAAGAGTTTCTCAGACAAGAAAAAGCTAAAGTTCATCACCACCAAACCAGTATTACACGAAATGTTAAAGGGACTTCTTTAAGAAGAAAAAAGAGAAACATAAATATATATAATAAAATGGCAATAAGCATGTACCTATTCATAATCACTTTAAATTTAAATGGTTTAAATGCTCCAATCAAAAGACAGGGTAGCTGACTGGATAGGAAAACAAGACCCATATATGTGTTTTCTACAAGAGACACTTCAAATCAAAAGACACACAAACTGAAAGTAGAGGGATGGAAAAAAATATTTCATGCAAATGGAAATGGAAAAAAAAGTTGAGGTAACAATACTTATATAGACTTTCATAACAGGCTATAAGAGACAAAAAGGACATTACATAATGATAAAAGGATCAGTCCTACAAGAGGATACATCCCCTGTAAATATTTACACTCCCAAGACAGGAGCACCTAAATATATAAAGCAAGTATTGATGAACATAAAGTGAGAGATTGACAGTAATACAGTCATATTAGGGAACTTTAACACCCCACTAACATCAATGGATAGATCAACCAGAGAGACAGTCAACAGCAGGCTTAAATGACACATTGGGCCACATGGATTTAATTGATAGTTTTAGAGCATTTCACTCCAAAGCACCAGAATGTTCATTGTTTTCAAGTGCACTTAGAACATTTTCCGTGGTACACCACATATTAGGCCACCAAACAAGTCTCAATAAATTGAAAAAGATTAATATCATATCAAGCATCTTCCCCAACTACAATGATATGAAACTAGAAATCAATCGAAAGAAAAAAAACCCTGAAAAACATACAAGTACATTGAAGCTAAATAATGTTACTAAGCAACGAATGGGTAAACAATAAGATCAAGGAAGAAATCCAAAGATACCGTGACAAAAATGAAAACCAAAGCACAACAACCCAAAATCAATGGGACAGCAATCCTAAGAGGGAAATTCATAGCAATAGAGGCCTACCTCCAAAAAAAAATTCCTGGAAATATATAATCTTCCAAGACTGAATCAAAAAGAAACAGAAAATCCGAACAGACTGAATTCAACCAATGAAACTGAAGCAGTAATTAAACAACAACAATAACAACAAAACTCCCCAACATACAAAAGTTCTGGACTGGACGGCTCCACAAGTGAATTTACCAAAATATTCAAAGAAGAATAAACACCTATTCTCCTCAAACTATTTCTGAAAACTCAAGAGGAGGGAAGACTCCCAGTCATTTTACAAGGTCAGCATAATTGTAATTCCAAAATCAGGTAAAGACATTACAAAAAAATACATAATTACAGGCTAATATACCTGATGAACATACATGCAAAAATCTTTAACAAAATATTAGCAAACAGAATTCAATACATTAAAAACATCATACACCGTAATGAAGTAAAATTTATTCCTGGTATGCAAGGTTGGTTCAATATCTACAAATTAACTTATATAATACACCACATAAACAAACTGAGGGACAAAAATCATATGATCATGCCCCAACCAGGTGTCTCAATTGGTTTGGTTGGAGCATTGTGCACCAAAATGGTTGTGGGTACAATCCCAGGTTGGGGAAATTGAAAAGTAAAATTGTTTTTGTTTTTTATTGTTGACACTATTACAGATGTCCTTCATTTCCCTCCTTTTGTTGCCACCCTTCACTACATTGTTGTCTGTGTCCATGGGCAAAAAATATATATACAGTGATCCCTCACCTATTGTGGGAATTATGCTCCAGAGACCCCTGTGATAGGTGAAAATCTGTGAAGTAGCAGCATTATATTGATTTTATTATTTATATATATTTTAAGGCTTTATAAACCCTTCCCACACTTCTATAAACCTTTCCCACTCTTATTAACCTTTCCCACACTCTTATAAACACTTCATATGCTCTTAAACACTTTCTACACTCTTAAACCTACATAATTTTAACAACATATAAAATTCTATATAGGTACTCACCAGTGAAGTATACAGTCGTCCAGCACTATATTGAGGTTCATTTATTACAGCTTCACTGTATCACAGGTTTTTTTAAGGAAAAATGTCCCATGATATAGCAAGGGACGACTGTTAATAAAATTTTTAGATAATTTTCCCTGCAATTTAGGATTTCTACCACTATGTGGCAGCAAAGAAGTACTGCTGGTATAGCCCCTGGAGGGTTGAGATTGCAAGAGGATTGAAGTCTTTTCAGATACAGTTACCAAATGCTTTCTTTGCCTAAAACATCTATGAGTCTTTTTGTTCTGATTGCTAATTTCTCTTAAGCCAAGGAATTTATATTCTGTCTTTTGGTGTTCTGCTGGGAACATTTTATATGCCCTCTGGTGCTAGTAACAAGAGAGGTGCTTCAATTTTTGTCCGTGGTTCTCTGCTCTGGGATCAGCCTCTCAGTTCTGTCCATTTGAGATTAAGTTGAGGATGAGGGAGGATTGATTTCTCAGATTTTTAAATTCACTTTTCAGATTGTTTTAAATTTAATGTCTTGTAAGTCATGTTTCTTGTCTTTGTCAGGGATATTTTCTACTTCAACGTTATGTTTTCCTTCATGCTGTTACTATGAGGAATCAGCAAGGTGTGGTGATACTAGCTTCTATGTCCAGTCTGCTTACTAATTTAAATTGCCTTGGGACCTTGGGCAAGTCATTTAACCTCTTGGGGCTTAACAGTTCCCTCCTACAAAATGCAGAAATCAGATTAGGTGCACTGCAAATTCTTTTTTTCTGCAGCTAAATAAAGAAAATTTATGAAATATGTTATTACTTTTTTTTTCTTTTGATAGGGAGCTATTCCAGACAGCACTCATCTGGTGTTTTGCTTAATTTGCACACAATGATTAATTTACCCACAAGCTTAGCCTGTATCCCTTGGCAACACTTAGCAACTGCCTACTTTCAGAAAGTGGTTTCGTTAGGTTATTTAAAGGGACATTATCCCATATATCAGAGCAGAGAAATGAGGATAAAGTTGCTTTCTTTTGGGGACATATCTCCTGACTTTGCAGTTATTTTTCTTTAAATGTATTGCATTCACCTGTCTTAGGCTTTGCCCACTTTCACAGTTCTCATGAACCCTTCCAGAAGTTTTTTCCTGTTAGCTCTTTTAGGAATTATTTATTGAAAGCCTACTATATGTATTCCAGACATGATCCTAAATTCATGTCATATCTCATCTTGTTTCACTCTTCAACAGCTCTCGTGAGCTGGGGCGGGGAGTGTGGAGTCTCCCTTTGTAGCCTTAGGAAAACATCTTGAGGTCACAGCTAGTCAGTGACCAGCAGTCAGTCTCGGCTGCCCAGTCATTTCCTGAATTCTTTCTTCCTTTATTTCCCCAAAGTAAAATGATACGGACAGGTTTTAATTAACTATAAACTGTTGTGATAGAGAAGAGGGTCCAGCCTGAACCGACTTGAACCTTGGTTTGTACTGAGGTGACTGTGCACTTTAAAGGGATGACTGGGGAGTAGGGAGGGGATGAGCAGAGCCTCAGTGGACTCAGGAAGAGAAAGATTAGCAAAGGTTGGTCAGTGTAAATGCTGATCAGGCCAACTGTGTCTGTTAGCTGGCAATGATAGAAATTAGGATTCTGTCCCCCTCAGGGACTGGGAGACAAAGGCCCTACTTATCCTTCCTGCTGGTTACATTTTAAGAAGTGGCTTTCAGTTCCTTCAGGAAGACACTGCTAGTTACAGGAAACACATATACTTCTTAGAGGGTCAGAGAAAAGATTCACAGTGCTAAGCCCTTTCTAGCAAATCCTCTAAGATAAGTTATTCAGGGGCCTCTGGTCAGGTGTTGGCTAGAACAAATAGTAAATTCTTCCTGCAGCCTTGAGCTTTCTCAAGTAGGCACTGTAAGGGGGGCTGTAGTCATTCCAGGAAAGAGGCCTTGAGCTGTCAGAAACTATGTTAGTGTTTGTTTAAGTCTTTTAATGTGGGGCCAGGGTATGTGGACGAAATCATTTGTGTTGAGAGTATAGTTTTTATAGTCTAAGGCAGAGGCCTGGTTGAGAAGAATACTTAGAGGAGCCTGGCTAAAGTTTCGTCAAGATGAGGGTCTTTGTCACCTCTGTTTTCTTTTTTAAGTTGAAGCACTGGAAGTGTGTGAAGATCATTTCTGATTGCCCACAGTTAGGTTCTTGAATAAATTTGATGCCAAATCATAAAATCACAGGTCTTCCTTGTTCTGATGGAAATCAGGTCTCCAATGGCTAACCTTTTTCTTCCCTCATAATGTAACTGAACAAAAAAAGAAATGGAGGTTCGGCTATCTGTCACCACAAAAGCCAAACTTGTGAGGCAGATGCTGGTGCAAAAGGAAAGAGGATTTATTCAGGTGCTGTGCAACCTGGGAGAATGGTAAACACCTTCCTCAAAGCCCATCTCCAGCAAGACCAATACAAAAGCCAGTGTCCAAAGTTACTGGTCCAATTTGCAGTACAGTCCTTCATTCTCTTCTTCATAGCATTTCTCACTCTCTGATCGTCTCCTGTGTTTGTTTGCTTTTTTTTATTATGTCTCTCCTTGCTAGAACATAAACCCATGAGAACAAGGGTGTTGTTTTTCTCGTTCATCATTTTATGCTCTGTACCTCTCAGTCAGGGGTGTCAAACTCATTTTCACCGGGGGAGGGGGCACATCAGCCTTGTGGTTGCCTTCAAAGGGCCAAATGTAATTTTAGGACTGTATAAATGTAACTACTCCTTAACCAGGGGCAAGGAGCTCTACATTCAGCCCTTTAAAGGCAACTGTGAGGCTGATGTGGCCCCCATTGAAAATGACTTTGACACTCCTGCTCTGAGTCTTTGCACATAGTAAGCCATTGATATTTATCCATCCCTGGGAAGGTTGGAATTGATTAAATACCTCTCCATTTGTGATATTTTTATTCCTAATGTAACTGTATTCACAGCTGCCAGATACTGAGACTCCTTCCTCCCTTGGACAGATACCCAGTGTAGCTACTAATTCTTTGGAAGCTCTCCTCTCACTGCAGCAAACTCAGCACAGCGCTTGCTCAGTGTCGGGTGAAGCTAGGCACTGTCATTTTGCAAGAGGTCAGGTTCAGAGGACAGCTGGAAATGAATAGAAGATGGACTCCTGGATTTAAAAATCTATTTTAAAAAAACCCTATCTAAAAACATACTCATGAAAACTTTTGACCGTGTTTTTAAATTCAGTTTTCCATCCTGTTTTCAGAGGGTTTAGAGAGAAGGGATCTTCCTAGGGAAAACATTCAGCCAGCAAATGGATGGATGAATTCAAGGACACTTGGAGGCTTAACTAAAGGAAGGCAGACTTAGATCCATGTAGCAGAAATTAAAATCTTGAGTACTTTTTGGACTATTTTTAAATTGGGAAAGAAACACATAAACATTGTAACTTGTTTTAACAGTGCAAATTAAAAATATAAACATTTTCCCAACTCTGTGGTTCCGGGCCCCCCTTTCCAAAGGTAACCACCCTTAACAGTACTTAAGACACTCAGTATGTTGTGTGTGTGTGTGTACTGTGTGTGTGTACCCTCCCCCTTTTTGGCAAACATATGGGAACATACTGTACACATCTGTGCTCTGTGCAGCTTACGTATATTAGCCTGTACAGGTGTGCAGTGCTCTTTTATCACCGTAGCATTTCATCACACAGGTGTGTTCTAGTGCATTCAACCAGTCCCCACAGAACATTTCATGCTGAAAACAAAGTCATTTGAGGCTTGAAAAAACATCTGTCAAAGAAATAGTAATTCAAATTAATTTTTTTGTAGTGTTTTTGCTTACCTTGACAATTTGAGATAGCATCAATGAAATTTGATAACATCTTTCAAAGTGACATTTTTGGAGGTAAATATATGAGTAAAAGAGACAGAATTAGTGAAAAGGCTAGATCATGACTACTTAAAATGATTTCAGCTGCGGAACACTTATTATTTGTTTCCTTGGTTCCTTTAACTTGGCAGTTGAAATTCATTTTGACTGCACATCAATCATAATGTTGACTCAGGCTACTGAGTAGTTTTAAGGGTCTTGTCATTCAGGGTGCTAGAGTGGAGCTGAGAATTCTCTATTGTGGCGTTTTTCGGTTGCCGAAGGCTGACCGAGTCCTCGCCGTGGCGTGCGCCATCTTGTGCTGCAGCCCGTTCTGAATGGTGTTTTTCCCTGTCTTTAGTTCTGCACAATGTAGCACAATTGGATTTACCTGACTTGACACATCAAGTTCTTTAAAATAATAATTAGGGATAATAGTACAGACTGTTTCACTACAAAGTATGTTTGAACACACTGAAAATGCTGATTGATAAGTGATTGACATGTGATTGGTACAGGGAGGAATGATATCAGTAGGAAGGGGAAGTTGCAGTTTCCCCAGCATGTTGATGTTCCTTATACCAGGTAAGTGGGGCTGGACACTTAAGACCCTAACACAGTCGGACATACCTGGGTGTGGAGGAACGAGCCACCATGCACAATGTCCATTCTTTCCTTTGGCCAGTCTTGGCCAAGTGCTTTTTCTCGGAAGTGCTTGGAGGGAGACGTAGGGAAGAAGACATCCCTGTGATCTCTGTACATTTTGCTCTAATGTCCATTACTTACGGCTAAGTCCTCCCCACCCCTTCCTTCAAACTGTGTGAGCTTTTATAAAAATTTCTATCTAACAACCTATTTAACTTTTTTAAAACAATGTTTTGGGTTTCATGTGGCTTTGCAACTCTGCTGGGGCTTGTTTATTTATTAGGGTTTATAATGGGAATGCTTTATTAGAATAACTATTGCTGTGTTAATGCCCTGGTCACAACATTGGGTAGCTTTTTCTGACCCTGCGTTTCCTGTGACCACACTGTCACTCTTTCTCCTGCAGGGTGCTGGGTGGCATACTGCAGTAGCTTTTAGGAGAACATGCAGCAGGAATGTTCATATCATGTAGCTATGAATAACATTGATGTGATCAAACAAATGTGTGTCATTGAGAATGTGATCTTGAATAAAGACAGATATCAGCTTCTTTCTTGTCATCTGCTACTTTTTAATAAGAACAGAATGTGAAAACTGATGTCCATGTTTATTTTGATGAAGCATGTAGCCTCACTGTCTTTCTGTTAAACATAATGTTTGTAATAACTTCTAATTGAAGAGCGAAAGTGCCATTTTTCAAGTTGCCATCTCTCAGGGGACTCCCTTCACTGTGTAGTGTGGTGTGGATTTCCAGCCCTTGCTATCTGTTATTTCTGCTTGGAGACATGGTGTACTGCTCCGGTCACGTTGTCGGCATCAGCCCACACATTTTTCACTTTTTATTTAATTTGTTGATTGGGTATAAAACAGGAGTATCCTTCAAGTATTCCACTAAGAAATTTTTTTCCTATAATCCATGCCAAAGCTTGCATTTTTAAAATAAGTTAGAAGATATTTCTGGGAATTGACTACCAAGTTCTCTGTGAATGTTTGTTAAACCTACACCAGGCCACTTACATGCCTCTGATATTCCAGCTTTGCTTCACCATCTCTACTCGCTTCTAAGACTCTTAAAGGGCAGAGACCATTTATTTTTGGGCAGTATCATATGTTCTTAGAAGGAACACAGGATACATGTTTGTTTGTCAAAATAAACGTTGACTAGATTCTGGCATTTGAATTCTACTTCATAAAAGAACATTCACATTCCAGGTGCAGAGAGCATGAAAATATGTCTCTTATGTTATAACGAGAACGAGTCCTTTCTAGGATCTGCCTGTCAGAGATCTTCTCCTAAGGTTTGTGTTTTTGTAGACTTTTCATGTCCTGTGTAGTGCCCTTCTCAGAGTCTTTTCGAATGCATCTGGGCCAGCAGAGTTCCGTAACCAGCGCATAAGCTGCCTCTGTGCCTTTCTCTCTCCCTGTTGGTCAGCTGCCTTTCCAGCCTGGCCCAGTACCAAGTCTGGCCCAGTACCGAGTCTGTGCTGGTGCTTGCTGGACACTCTTCACATGAGTTTGTAGCCATGGCTCTGCTTGTTAACCTGAACCTGCTTTTCTAATGCTGGTTTGAACTGTGGTTGCTAGCTGGAACCTGATCCGTCTGGTTTCTGACGTTAGTCAGGTAATCTAGTCTTCCCTTCTGATTTTTGTCCTTTTTTATTGTTAGGTTCTAGTCTTTACACCTTGGATGGGTCTGACAGCAATTAATCCTGCTTTTGCTCATTAGGAGCAAAAAAGTAGGAGTTGCCCAGACCTAAGCCCTTACAAGTTCTGGTGGTAAAGTTTAATAGTATTCACTAAGTATTGGCTTTCTAAAACATTAGTTCCTGCCACGTCCAAAAATATAGCAGTTCCTATGATGGAGATATGCAGCGTGTTCTTGTTTATAACAGTGCTTCCTTTTGAGTGCTCATTGTCGTGTGACCACACGACACACTGGTCCGGGCAGTGCCGGCATGGAAACTGACTCTGCGATGATTCAGTCTGCTGTTGAAATATTCGTTTTACCCCAGACCAAAAAGTGACCGTAAAAAGCATTCAGATTTTCCTTATGCTTCAGTTCCAAGCCCCAGATCTGCTTTTGCCTGCTGTGATGGAAGTTGGTAAGATTGCCAAAGTTGAATGCCACTGGCATTTAAAGACTTGTCAAGGGATAAATCAAATGTAAATATAAAATGATCAAATTTTGAAGTCAAAAAAGACTTCAAGAGAGAACGTTCCAGCCAGCTCCATTTATAGATGAGGACATGAAGGCATAGAGAGTGAAGTGACTTGCCCAAGGTGCAGCCCAGTGATGGTTGATAAGGAGCTTGGACCAAGTCAGGCTTCAGGGTGAAAAACTGCATAACAAACTGGTCTTCACTGCAGGAGTGACATACTGCTGGGGTCTAACTTGAAGGAGCACCTAAGGAGAGGGCACAGTTTTTTAGAAAGTGCAATTGCCATCCCCAGCTGCATTGACCCATGAGGGATCCTTGGGCTTCTTGTGTGCAGAAGCCAAACACAACCGTCTTGAGACCACAGTCATCTCCCCTGCTCCACGGCTTTGCTGCCCATAGTCGCCTGCTGTTCTGAGGAGCGTGATGAGATCTTGCAGTCCTGCTGCGCCCTGCCCAGGATGTGGATCGCCCCTTTGTGCAGCATCTCCAGCTGTGGACCCTCCCTGCCCACTAGTCACTCAGCAGTCACCTCGGTTATCAAATCAACTGTTAAGGTATCACAGTGCTTGGGCTCCAGGCACCCTTATTTTACTTGATGGCCCCAAAGTGCAAGAGTGCCAAAGAGAAGCTGTGAAGTGCTTGCTTTAAGTGAAAAGGTGTATTTTCTCAACTTAATTAGGTATTTTATCATCTTACATTATCACAAGAGGTCTGAAGGGTGAGTACAGTACAACAAAATATTTGGAGAGGACAACATTCATATAACTTTTATTATAGTGTATTGTTATAATTGTTCCTTTATTATTGTTGTTTATCTGTCACTGTGCCTAATTTATAAATTAAACTTTATCACAGGTATGTATGTGTAGGAGACAACATCATATTTATGGGGGTCAGTACTATCTGTGGTTTCATTCACCCACTGGGGTCTTGGAATGTATTCTTGTGGAGAAGGGGGGATGACTGCACCTTTCTTTGAGCCCACACATCTGTGGACAGGGGTCAGGAGAACATGAGGCACTTTCTTGTGCTCTGGAGAAGATCACCTCTCCTCTGGCCTCCATGTCACATGGGTAGAAGTGGAGAGAGTGCCCTGAGGCTCCAGAAAGTCTCTGGCTCCTTCCCTTGCCCCCAGTGCCCCCAGTGCCCCCAGCACTCTCTACATCACCTCCACCTTGTATCTGCCTGGGGACATCAAGGCTGATCCTTGCCTACCTGGGTCACTGCAAAGTACCCCCTGGAGCTAGCACTGCTGTGTCCCTAAGGTCTAGGTCAGCTTCTGGTACATAGCAAGTGCTCAAAAAGTATTTGGTGAATGAATGAATGAACATACAAATGAACGAGAATCTAGTTAAAGATAGAAACTTCTTGTAGCCATTGAGAATCCTGCATATAACTGTGTGGGACTGAGGTGAAAATTAGAATAACTGGATTTTATTTTCCACTTTGTCTTTGGTCAGTTGTGATACTGTGATTCATAATAAGAAATGCATATATTTGATTTTCATCACAGTTTCTGGCACAGACCTCCTAAGACCCATGGAATTTCCTGAGTGATAAGAGCTGTAAAGGTGTCTTGATAGTCATAACAAAAGTCTTTCAACCACACTTGAGTTTATGTTATTGAAGTGACTTTTGGAAAACATCTAAGGATGGGGTAGGGGAACCAACTATGTGATTAGAGGGTTGGAACTTTCAGTCCCACCTCCCCCTGACCTCGTCACCCCAGGCTGGAGGTTGAAACAGTTACCAGTGGCCAATGATTTGATCAATCGTGCCTGTGTAAGGAAGCCTTTTTTGAAAACCCAGAGGGACAGTGCATGGAGAGCTGTCAGATTGGTGAGTACATGGAGATGTGGGTTAGTTGTCCACTTCATTATGTTCACATGATTAACATAATAGCTTTTAAAGCTTCTGCAATCTTACCCACTAGGGTACAGGCGTACCTTTTTTTTATTGTACTTCACAGAAATTGCGGTTTTTATAAATAGAAGTCAAGACTCGACTCTGGCAAAAAGATCACGACTCATTTTATTTCAACCCACACTTTATTGTGGTGGACTGGAACCGAACCCAGCACCATCAGCGAGGTGTGCCTGTCTTCTTGTTTTCCTTTGGGGTAAGGAGCATAAAAGGTTCCAAGGGACCCAGTTTCACGAAGGCTTACAGCACTCTTTCCAGGTCTTGCAAGCCAACTCTTGGCCTACACTCTGGTCCTTCCTGGACCCACAGCTTTGACACTGAGTTTGCTCAAAGATGCTGCCTCCTCATCTTTCTTGATAGGGCAGCCAGGCATGCTTCCTCTGTGCAGTCCTGTTCTCACAGGTGCACTGATACCAGGTGATTCATCATGGCTTTTCAGTTCTGACCTCGTCTGAGGTATGCACATGAGCACAAGCATCCTGCTCTTACCCAGACACAGTTTTTCCAGGAGCGTCGTGGTTATAAACTGAGAGTAATGCCTCATGCTGCCATTCAGACTTTATCACTCATACCAAAACTTTTTTCCATGAATAGTGTTCATGTGGAAAAATTATAAACTCCAGAAAAGTCTAAAGGAAACATGCTACTCAGTCCAATGCTCAAGTTATATCTACTAGTAATAATTTTGGTGTGTTTGTTCTAATTTGTGTTCTCTGTACATATGTGTATAGCTGTTTTTAAAATCATGGTAGGATAATATCCATAAATTTGTAATTTTTTTCATTTGACAATGTTGTGACAGTTATGCACAAAGATAAATAAATGTACATGATATTGGTAGGTACATATTTATAATAGGGAAACACTAGACACAGCTGAAATATCTATCAGTTGGAGAAGGGTTGGTTAAATGATAACAGAATCTGTGGTATCTAACACAGCCCATAAAGAAAGTTAGGTAGACCTAGATGTAGATGCATAGAAAGAGCTCTAAGGCATGTTATTTGGAAAACATCAAGTCACACAAAGGTGCAGACTCTATCAAACCAATTATGTAAAAAGGAAAAAGTGTGTCTCTGAACTTACACATATGTATGTGTGTATAGATGTATAGAAAAAGGGCAGGAAGGGGATTTTAGGGCTTCCTCTGGGGCAGAGCTTCAAGTTTAGGAAGATGGGAGAAAGGTCTTTTTTTGGGTTGGCCAAAAAGTCTGTTATATTTTTTTCCATAAAATAAAAGACACATTTTTCATTTTCACCAATAACTTTATAGATTTGGATATTTTGAGTATGTCAGCTCTCTCCTGCTCTTGGCTTCTAGGGGTAGAGGCCGGGTGCTGCTAAACATCTTCCACTGCGTAAGACAGCCCCACAGCAAATAATTATTTGGCCAAAATGTCAGTAGTACCAAGAAATTTTACAAACCACTTTTGACATGTTCAGTCAGTCTCAGCACCTTCTCCATATATAGCACAAATCTTTTTTTTTTTTTGCATTTCAGTTGTGTTTTTACCTTTCTTGAAATAATAAAGCATAATAGACTGAAAATGTTGTGTATCTTTTTCCATCTTCAATATTAAAATAGCTGTACAAAAATTCACCAATTTTGATAAGTTTTTTAAATGCACACTGATATGACAGCTGTCAAAATACAATCTGACAAAATTGTTTCAAATGAAGTTAAAGACAACTAAACACTGCTAGAGCCATCGTACGGAAAAATCGTTATGGACTTTTTGGCCAACCCAGTGCGTTTCAACGTGTGCTGTGTAAATGCCGTGGAAAGCTTTGCAAAGAGAAGTTAGTTCTTTGTTACATAATATGTTGCAAATATTTTCTTCAAGTCTGTCATTTGTCATTTATTATCATGTCTTTTTTATAGCAGTTTAAGAAATTTGTGTCACAAAATCTTTTTACATTATGATTTCTAAATTTGGAGTCCTTCCTGGGAAGTCCTTTCTCATTCTAAGATTATACATTGCCTTCATTTTTCCCCCTGAGTTTTTCATCATTTTATTTACAACAGATTATTTAATCCGTTGACGCTTATTTTTGTGTGTGGTCTTAGTGACAGAATGCTTCCAAATGCATGTCCAGTTGTTTCAACACCATTCATCGGACAACCGATGGATCCAATTTTATACATTCTGAATCCCCATCTGCACTTGGACTGCTTATTAAAATCTGTCTACAGTTGGTCAGTCTCTGTTTCTGCATACACCCAGTTAAGTGGTCCATTGATGTTGAACACTTGAGAGACACTGTGAAGTATCTAATATATCCCTGGCACTTGATGAAAGCGGCTGTTACAACACAGAAATGTAAATAGCAGAAAGAATGTAGCCATAAGGTTTTGATATGCCTGGGATGGGGTGTGTGAATAAAAAACCCCTACTTGTTCTGGAGCTCTGGACAAAGCCCTGGACTACAAAACTCAAAATAAAACAAGACCAAAACTCACCAGCTGCATTAAAAAGAGGGCCGCACACTTGGTGAGGCTGAGTCCTTGGGATGGCCAGGTGTCACAGCAGCGAGAGATGAGCTGCAGTGGGAGCGAGGGCCCATAGCCCCCGTTACCCTGTCATTCACTGCCCACCCCTCTTTCACTCCTGCAAGTGTCTCTACAGGTGGTCCCAGCTGACTGTCCTCTCCTATTGTAAAACCCTGAGGGAATCTAATGAGTCATGTCTCCTGATCAGTTCTGGCTTCGGGGATGGGAGTTCTCACATTGTCTATGGGGTGGCTGCTTCCAGGGATTTTAGGGCAGATGAAAACAAAAGTTTGTTGGGCATGAAGATAAATGTCCTTCCTCTCTGTTTCCCTATGGGTAGTCTGAGAGCTATGATTCTCTGTTATTGTTTAAATGCACTAAGACTATATATAGAAATATATCTACTGTAGTCTTCCACAATAGGCGGTTCTATTTGGAAGGCACTTTGGGGATTGCCAGCATTTCTAAACTTTTAAAAAGCTGCAATAATGTAGAGGTTATGAAAGTGAGCTCTGAACTCAGACTGGATTCTTAATCTGCTTCTCGGACCTTCATGACCATGGGTGACTTGTGTAAACCCAACAAACCTCAATTTCCCCATCAATAAAATGATGTTATTAATAGACCTAACCTTGGGGGTTGTTGTGAAAGTTAAATGAATGTCAAGTTTTAACACATCACAAGGTACCAGTGCTGGCTTAATAGACGTTTGTTTTGGTGGTTTTAATGAATAAAATGCTGCCCCGATTATGCGTTGTGTGCGCCTTTTTCTTCATGTCCCCATGCCTTCCCCAGATTTTGAGATTTACTTTCTGCAGTAATTTATATTCTGAAAATAATTTACTTTCTGTAGTAATATGTATTCTGAAAATAATGTATCATTAGAAGTATAATGGCCATACTTATTTTAAGCTTCCCCCATCTCTTTCCAGATTGTATTAAAAAAAAGTTGCCTCACTTCTCTGAACCTTGATAATCACGCTGCTAATTAGGTAGCAAAGCCATTTTTGAATCCTAGAACAGACTCTTTTACCAAGTCCCTTATAATCTATCTCCTGTCCGCTTGCAAGGACCTGGTTAAATCCTCCCAGGGCAGGCCCACGTGGCCAGTGATGTCTAAGAGCAGATGGTTTGTACAGCCACCGAAGGACTGAATGTTTCGTTGTGGTATTTTAGACATTGCTTCCCAGCATCTGGGAAAGGCAAGGAGTGAACTGCCTTGAAATACCGAAAGTCACTTCACATGGGACTCAGGAGCTTAATGAAATGTGAATCCAGCCTCCACTTGAAAAGGAAAGTTTATCCTTTACTAGGTTCCGGGTTGTTCAGACACACTCCTGACTGAGAGAGATTCGGAGAACCTGCAGTTCAGGGCAGATGACATCTTTATCATTAATATTCAGATTAGGAAGTTAGACATAATATTTCATCAAAAATGCCCTAGGTCACTGGGTTCCTTCTAACCAGTGCTCCAGGCTGTCTGTATAATTCAGCCAAGATCTGGGCAGTGCCTGACCCATGGTCCTGTGTGAGCACCGGGGACCAGACCATGGGGAACTGGCCATGGCCCAGAATAGGGTACAGTAGGTTGTGGCCCTCCCCCCTTACTCCCCCGACACGGCTGTTGACTGAGTGTGGGTGTCCCCCCAAAACTGAGATGTTAAATCCTAACCCCCAAGGTATTGGTATTTGCAGGTAGGGCCTTTAGAAGGTGATGGAGTCAGGAGGGTGAAGCCCACATGGATGGGATCAGTGCTCTCATGAAAGGAACCCTGTGGAGCTCCCTTCCCTCTTCTTTCATGTGAGGACACAGCAAGAACACAGCTGTCTGTGAGCCAGGGACCGGTCCTCACCAGGCACCTCCTTGGCTGGTGCCTTGATCTTGGACTTCCCAGCCTCTAGAACCTTGAGAAATGAATTTCTGTCGTTTATAATGTACCCAGTCTATACTCTTTATATTAGTAACCTGGATGGACTATGACAGATGAGGACAGGCAGCTGTCCTAGTTAGGACGTTCTAGAACAGTGGAAGGGCTTGGAGCTAGCTGGCTTTTCCAGGTGATGACTTGTGGCTGTTTTTTCCATACCGGGGCACCCTATTTGCTAACAAAGTTTACCTGTATCAGTTGTTCATGTTGTGTATTCGTTTATACCCTGCCCCTTGTCAAGAGGGTCTTATAAATTTATTCAGCAAATATCATCAGTCATTGCTAAAGATTATGTCAGATTTGGGGCAGATCTGGTTTTGGGGCTAGAGTCAAGATGTTGCTGCCATTGACCATGTGTGTACTAATGCTGCTGATAATACCTGTGCTGGGGACCCCATAGGGTCCCACTTCTCTACATTTTGAGATGCCAGCATTTACTCACACTTGGACAGAGGAGCAGGGGAAAGTCTTATGCCAAGTCTGTAGTGAGCCTTTGGCTGTGCGTTATTCCCCAGTATGGGGGCACAGGAACCTTATGCATGGGAAGTTTCGGCGAAGTGTGCTATTCTAAAACACCCAGGTCAGCTGAATAGAGGAACTGTGCACAATGGCCATTTCCTTCCTTTCCCTGTGCCACCCTCTGTTAGTTGAGATGGGACTCTGCAATCCTCCAAGTAGAGCCCCCCACTCACCATCACTTCAGGTGCCCAGGAGGAAAGACAAGGAGGGCTAGGGGGTTACTGCTCAGGGAGCGACTGAGTTGGCTGGGATCCTGCATAGTGCAGGGAATCCCTTCACACCGCTAACACCAGGCCAGACAAAAGCAGCCTCCCAGCCTCCTTTCCCATAATGTAAGCCCTCAGCCTGATCCTGGCCTTTTGGGTTTCACATTGGAAGTAGCAAAGAGGAGCAAATTGGGATGAACTAAAGAAAAAGAACAACAAAGGACAGAGAACTCTTTGGGGTGGGATTATGTCCTCACTCCCCCATCCTCCCCAAATGTTGAAGTCCTAATCCCCAGCACCTGGGAATGAGACGTTATTGAAATAGGGTCTTTGCAGATAATCAAGTTAAAATAAGGCAGGAGGCTGGGCCCTAATCCAGTGGCTGTGCATGTCCTTATAAATAGGGGATTTGAATGCACAGACAGATATGGGTGCATAGAGGGAAGATGGGAAGACACATGGACAGCACCATCTGCCAACCAGGGAACAGCTGAGGCCACCAGAAGCTGGAGAGTCTCCCACAAGCCTTCAGGAACCAACCTGCCCACATCTTGGTTTCAGGGTTCTGGCCTCCAGAACTGGGGGCTACACATTACTGCTGTTCAAGCCACCCAGTGTGCGGTACTTTGTCCCAGCAGCCCCAGGAAACTGGTCCTGGGCTTTTCAGAAGTCCTAGCAGAGAGGGTTTGCCATCTTCCTGATGTGAGCCCACCACCCCACATGGTCCGCTCCAACCCAGGAGACTCTTCTTATCGACACTAAAACGGCCAGGTTGTTTTCCTCCCCACATTTTGGGTTAACACCCAGGGCCTAAACATGGCACCTTGACTTCTCTGTTATTCTCTCTTAATACTTCCTGACATGGTCCCTGTTGTTCGTGTTGAATCGTATCTGTCATATTCTGTTGTGAAAACGTACAGGGACTTGTTTTGAGCAGGTAGAATAAGACCCACAGAGACACAAAGATTGATTGCCATGAGAAAGAGGTTTTTCATGAAGCTCAGAGTCCCCTAGAAACGGGAGTCATAGCAAGCCCTGTGGAGCCCCATGGGAAACACTAAAGGGAGATGACGGGCAGAGGGAGGGGCACCGGCGGCAGGAGCTTTTATTTCACTTGAGGTGTGAAGAAAGGGGTGAGGCAAAGGCAGAAGTGATACCAACTTATGATTGGATAGTTTGAATGACATATCTGGACTCTGGGTTCTGTCCGTCATTGTCCATACCTGGCCCTGGGTAATTAGGGCAGGGGAACAGTGTCCCAGAATGTGGCTGTGTGGGTAAGTAGAGAAGGGTGGGGGTATGGTTGTTGGTTTGTGTATCAAAGGAATGATGGAAGGTGAGTTGTGGTTCAGGTTCACAGGCCCTTGATGCCAGATCATCAATAATACAGAAAATGAGCAAACATAGTTAATACATCGACAGTACCCAGTTATGTACTTTTATATGGCTTTTTCCCACTCCTACCCCCAACTCACACTTTAAAGAATTCCTAATCAAATTAACAAGATACCTGGTAAATATAGTCTCTTTAGTATTTGCAAGATATCCTTTAGTCAAAAGAATGTCCCAAAAAATCCAGTATTTCTATTTAACACCATCTATCCATGGGCCCTACTGTTTAATTTGTATTTCTTCTTTCTTTGAAAGTTGTGTCCTTCAGGGGAAAGTGAAGTTGAAATACCACCTGTAGCCTCAATTTTCTTCCCAGCACTTCCAGCATTCTAGAGGTACCCCTGGGGTTTCATCGGCCCTCCCACGTGTCGCCATGCAGACCTGGTGTCTGTTTCTCCTCCTATCTGTTTCCCATTCTCTGTTCTTCCAGTACTAGCCCAAGAGGAACTCCTGCCTTCTTTCCAGGTCTCGTTCCACAAGGTAGAAGTGGGGTGGGTCTCACCCTCAGGATAGGGGTGGGATGTGATTCAGATCTGGCCGAATCATTGGTTTAAGTAGAGCAGGTGAACCAAATTGGACCAATCAGTTGTATTAATTGTCTGTTACTGCTTTAACAAATTACCACAAATTTAGTGACTTTAAAATAACACACATTTCTGATCTTACCATTCTGGAGTTTAGACATCTAACATCTGACACAGGTCTTTCTGGGCTAAAATCAAGGTGTTAACAGAACTGTGTTCCTTCCTGGAGGCTCCAGGGCAAAGTTGGGGGTGCGGTGTGGGAGACGAGTTGCTTCCCTGACTCTCCAGGCTTCTACCCATGGGTTCGAGTCTGGCCCCTTCCTCCTCTTCAAAGCCAGCAGCAGTGAGCCGTGTCTTCTCTCATTGCATCACTCTGTCCCTTCTTCTGTGGTCACAGCTCCCTCTGAATCTCTCTTCTGCCTCCTCTTCCACTTTGAAGGACCCACCCAGATAATCTGGGCTAGTCTCAGGGCCCATCATCATGTCTCTGAAGTCCTGTTTGCCCTGTAAGGTCATAGATTCCCAGATTTGGGGGATTATGATGTGTACCCTTAGGGGGCTATTTTTCTGCCCACCATAGTCAGTGAAATTCAGTTTGACTTTTGCTGGGCCTGTGGGGAGGAAACTCTTCCTTGGCTGGGATTCCTGAGAGGTGGGGCTCTACAGTTGCAGTTGCTGCCTGCTCTCTCAGAACTCAGAGGGGAGTTTGCCAGAGGACAGAGCTCACACTGAGCAAAGCAGATGTGAATGGTACAGGGAGCCAGGCCACGTCCTGATGATGGCCTCAGAGCCACTAAAGCCCCCTCAGGGTTTTTAGTCATCGAGTCAACCCATTCACTGCCCCCTTTCTTTATGTGTCTCCTTCTGGTAAGATTGGTAGCAGAGATCACACGGGCAGGGCCTGAACAACTCCCTTCTTTTATTGCTCCTCAGGGCACAGGATGCAGCTGTGTATTGAGACTATCTGAATGGCTATGCCACAAGTGTAGTGTCATGGTAGCATGTAGTTCCAGGGGTGGAGACTCTGGTTTTGACTTTCCCTGGGTCCTACTTTCTCAAGCGCCTCCAAACCTCTTGGGCTTGCATCAGCTTTTGCATCCGTGAAATGATGGGCTTGGGTGGACAGTATGTTCTTTGTATCTACATATTCAATATTCATTACACTTCTACAGATTGGCTGAACTGACAGGATCCTTTTGAAGGTCATTGAGCCCAATTTCCTCACTTAACAGATGAGGGGACTGAGGCCTGGAGGAGCTAAGAGGCTTTGCTGGGTACGAAAAGCTGGAAATAGCTCAGGGAGAAACAAGGACATGACAACTAATCCGGTTACAGCACTGTTCTAAAATTCTTCCAGCTTTGGAGTAAATTTACCTACAGGAATTTCCCCCATAAATGTGTAAAGTCTAATGTCATTCACTGAAATAACTTAAGACATTTGAATCTCAACCTGAGAACTGACAAAATATTTGCATGTCATCTTTTGCTAAGTGTATTTTTATGAGAATTATTATGTTATGCCAGTTTCTTCTATTTTACCTGTCACTGACAGTCATTGTAGTACTGATGAGCTAAATGATTCTAGAATCTTCTCAAAGCCTTTCTAAAGAAAGACCAAGAAGAGATGCAGAGACAACACTAAAGTCTGCATTAGAGCATAAATCCTGGAGGCGCGTAGGTTGAGGCTGATTTGAGTTCATGTCCCTGGTTCCTTCCGTGTATTAGCATAGTGAACATAAAGTGGTGGCTGTTCTGGGTACCTAGTGTTATGTAACAAACCACCCCCAAACCACTGGTTTCTGACAACAATGACGTTTATTTTCCTTATGAATCTGCTCTTTGAGCAGGTCTCAGGGGGGCAGCTTGTTTCTGTTGCTCTTGGCAGCATCCTTGATGGTTCTGGTGCTGAGGCAGCTCTCATCCAAAGACTTGCTCACTCCTCTGCCTATGGTCAGTGCTGACCATTCACTGGGACCTTAGCTGGAGCTGTTGGCCAGATACTCACAAGTGGCCACCCCAGGGGTCTTGGGCTTCCTCACATCATGGTGGCTGGACTTCAGGACTGAGCATCCCTGCGACCCAGTCTGATATGTCATATCCATCACAAATTATCTGATGAGGCAGCACAGACACCCTCGCAGGTTCAAGGGGCTGCAAATAAATTTCACCTCCTGGTAGAGTAGTGGAGGGGCACTCACGGGGCACATGGGACTGGAAATACTGACACTTTGGAAAGTGCCACTAGCCATAGTGACAGAACAGGTCGTGTCTGAAGCCAGTATTTACCTGGATAGCCAGAGATGGCAAGTGGTGCTGGGCTCAGGTTTTTGTTTTTGTGTTTAGTGGGTTTTTTGCTTGTTTGTTTGCTAGTTGCCACCTGGTAAGCATTGAGAGGCCAGAGTGGTATAGGTTGACCCCTCCTCAAGCTGTAGGGTGACCGCTCTGTGTCATTCAGGACCCATCTGATACTTTGGCCCCTAAGAGATTCGCAGAGGATGGAATTGGAAAGCCGAACAGCCCCTCCCCTGTGATTAGGCTGTGACGACTGTTTGCATGCAGAGCCCTGCAGTGCCTCACCTGCCACCTGCTGCACCAGCCTACCAGAAGCTGTCCCCACCATCCCCTGCCCTACAGCCACAGTGCCAGCAGCCTGGTCTGCACATTCTGAGCGACCACACTATGAGAAATGCCACAGCCCCCCGAGAGGCCATGGTGCCATGATGTTATGGGTGCAAACTCCAAACTAGAAAAGGTAGCTCCTACAGAAGTGGAACAGAATAGAGAGAGGGAAGAGGACTTTAACAAAATGCAACAGACTCTCAGGGAAGTATGAATGTAGTACCAAAAAACAAGCTAACAAACAAAAAACCCAGATTTGTGGAACTGAAAGCATTGTGCCCATGTTATAAATGCTTTTTTCAGATGCACTATTAAAAAATAGTGCTAAGAGCATAATTACTATACTGGAAGATGAAGAGGAACCAATTTTTCATGTCACAGAGCAAAGACATTTAGAGGTGAGCAACATGAGGGTAACATTAAGGCACTTGGAGATCAGATTCAAGAGACTTAATATGAATATCCAGAGGAGAAGCAGCAGATTGAAGAGTCAGAGTTAAATAAAAGTAGAAGGAAATTTCTCTAAGTTGAAAGTCAGATGGGGTTAAGAACCATTTCAGTTTACGTGTATAAATATTTCCTGATGAAATTCTGGAATTTTATGGAGAAAGGGAAAATTTTGTGCATGTGGACAGATAGAACCAGAAGACTTAGACTAATATCAGACTTCTTATCAGAAGCAATGAGATCAGCATTTCTAGAAAATAGAAGAAAACCTTTGAGCAGTATCTGTAGACACTTGGGACAAAAAGGTTATGATCAAAACTCCTATATCAAACCTAATTACTGTTTATTTTCAAGGTTAACACATAAAGGCCTTGGAGTTTATACTCAGGAAAATTATCTGTTTATTACTCATATGACTTATGAAGGGCCTTAAGGTTTATTATTCATGTAATTTAGCTGGGGAAAACAATTGACAAGATGGCAAATTTGATAGAGACCTCCAAAACTGGGAGATAAGAGGACAGAAAACAGTCTTGAACAGTGACTCTTATGATGAATATGTAGTTTAGTCTAAACAGATGGGATGTTTTTTTAACCAGGAATCCATGGTGTATAATTAAGTAATGATTATTAGTAAGTAATGATTATTGCAACAAAATAGATGAACTGCAGGGAAAAAACTAATAATAGACTGAAGTCAGATCTCCATCAAAGTCAGGAGTAGGATGGCAGCAGGCATGGGAGAGGGTCCCTGGAAAATACACATGTTCTAAATGTTTCCTCACAGATCCGGGGAGAAGAGCGAGGGAGTAAAACACATGATGGGGGCGGGCATCATTATCCCATACTGACACATTAATAGAAAGGAATAGGCTCAGTTATGATTTTAGGGGTATTAAATTCCTTTATAAAGGATTTAGGGTAGTCCTCTCCTCTCCCAGGTAATTGCCCTACAATAGAGACAAAGCTGGTTTTTAGCACTTACCTTGTAGGTGTGCATCTCATTGTTGACCTTCATATTTTTGACCCCAGATAAATCGAGGTTTGGGTTACTTTGCTGGTGAAGCTTTTCCCTGTAAGCCCTAACCTCAAGAGCATCACCAGCACCCTTGCCTCCCCATCCCACAGCCCCAGCCTAGACCCCCGTCTGCCGAGCTCCACTGGAGGCTGTCTACCTACCGGGGAGCCTTCACCAGGAGACCAACTGAGTCCGCCTGAGAAAGCATGTGGAGTTACAGGAAGTGGGAGAGTGATCTGGAATGTGTGTTACAGGAAGGAAGTGGCAGGCAGAGAGTTGCCCAGAGGCATCCTGGGGGATAGGGAAGGACACCAGAGAAGTCTGTCACTGACATCAAGGTCTTGTCTAGCTGGGGACTCCTCTCTTCTCAGGGAGGTAGTCAGGGTATTTTTAGCAAAATAACACTTACTGTTCTCTCTGAGCCCTGCCCTGTCAGACATGCCCAGGCCAGGAGGTGAGTGAAGACTAAGTTCAAGTTTGTGGCCCTAGTCCTTTCACCATGGTGAATTGTCTCCAAAGTCCTGCTCACTGGAACCGGGGCAGGGTTCCCAAGGTAAAATCTGCAAGTCACACAGGAGCTTTGCACCAGGATACTTTGTCATTTTCATTGTCACAGAGTTGCATCTTGGAGATATATACTTAACAAGCCACTTTCCGCTGGACAAGATCATAGGTTTATTTTTAAAATGGTGCCCAGAACCATAGACCAAAAAAAGACCTTGGCAAGTCATTGAGTTTATCCTTACAGTTCAGAGAGAATCACTCTTCAACTTCACTCCAGAGAACATTCCTTTGGTGACAAAGATCCAGAAAAATACCCTGCAGGAGGGCCTGGGATTTGTTCTTCCTGAGTGTCAGACCCCCATTTGCAGGAAGTCTCTCTGGTGCTTATGCACCTGGCCTGCTCTGTCATCCCACACTAGAGCCGTGGTCCCTGACCATCCAGAACCAAAGCTGCAAACAGGGATAATGAGACAGTGCACGCAACACCCTTGCCTCTGTTCCGTGGCTCCCAGATGGTTGTGCTCTACCCTTCAAGTCACAGAGTTCCCAGCGCCCTCAGAATCCACAGTGGGAAAAAGGCATTGGGAGGGAAGATGGAGAGGACCCCGCAGTGGGAGTTCCCTGGGGCTGCCCTGACACACTGATGCCACAGACCGGGGCGCAACACTAGAGACTGTTTCTCAGGATTTCAGAGGCTACTGAGCTCAAGGTGTTCACAAGGTTGATTCCTGCTGAGGCCTCTTTCTTGGGCCTGTGGTGGCCATCTCCTCCCTGTGTTTCCACATAGTTACTCCCTTGGGGATGCCTGTGTCTTCATCTCTTATAAGGACACCAATCCCATCGGACCAGGGCCTGCATTGATGGCCTGGTTTTAAATTCATTGCCCCTGTAAAGGCTCTGTCTCTGAATCAGCCCCATCCTGAGGTGCTGGCTCTTAGTGCTTTAACATGAATTTTGTTGAGGGGGACACGACTTAGCTCATAATATCACCAGAGATCAGATAAACACCAGACCATGTTACCTGCACCCTGAAACCACTTCCAAAATCATGGGGAAATCTGCATTCTTCACAGCCCTGGTCCATGTATCATAAATTATGAGAGAGTGAAGAAACAAAAACCAAAAAAAGATATTTGAAATAATGCATATATGCATAAGAATATACTATGTAATAATTTCTATTAATAGGTTTATCAAACTATTAATATATAATGTGTTTATTATTATGTATATATATATGTATTATTGCAGTGAAGAATTGGTAGGATTTATAATAGAGATTTTAAAGTAATGCCAGGATATTTTGGAACCAGCAGGAAAACTTCCCATATAAGGACTAGGAACATCTGAAGAGACTATAAAATACAGGCAATGCTTTTAAAACTCCTTTATAAATGTATTTATTTGGTTAACCTTAGTGGTATTAAGATATGTCATTTATAACCTGGTGTGTCCATAAATTTATAATATGCTACATTAAAATATTTCAGTTTATATTATATTATAATACATTTTATTTTTTTAAGGCTTTATTTTTTAGAGAAGTTTCAGGTTTACAACAAGTTGAGAGGAAGGCAGGGAGATTCCGCACATACCCGTCCCACACAGGCCCTGCCCTCCCGTCAGCAGCACCGCTCAGCAGAATGGCGCATTGGTCCTCACCGCACGTGGACCCCATGGACACATCGTAGTCATCCAGGGTCCAGCCTTCACCTCAGTGTTCACTCTGGTCCCCTACGTTCTGTGGGTTTGGACAAATGTACATATACACATATCTCCATCAGTGTAATATAGAGTATGTTTTCACTGGCTCAAACTTTTTCTTTATTTTTATTTTTAAATTGTGGTAAAATACACACAACATAAATTTACAATCATAACCATTTCTAACGGTGCAATTCAATGACATTAAGTGCTGTCTGTCACCTTTTCGTGCCACCATCCGTCCCTAGACCCATTCATTCACTTTGCACTACTGAGACTGCACCTGGAAACAGTAGCTCCTATCTCCTTCCCCCAATGCCTGATAACCTGCATTTTACAACACACACACTGTCTGTTGTGGAAGAATTGGAAATTTTAATGCAGCGAGAGAACAGAGGACTGGCTAGTACCACTTTGATGTGAACCATAATATATTTCTATTGTGTCTGTACAGTCATATGTATAACTTTTTACTGTGCACGCTGGTTTGTAGCTTTCCCCTTTTTGCTTCATATATCTGCAGTACTTTTATATATGAAATATATGTCATTTTAATATTTACATGAAACTCCATTCATTTAAACAATCTCCTTTGAATTCTGGAGGAAATCTTTGGGTTTTTTCTAATATATTTATACAGTAAAGTGCTGGACACAAAAGATTAAGTGCAAATGTAGACTTCACAAAGCAATGCTCTGGTGGACCTTTCTTACAGTTAGATCTTTGTCTACATCCTCAATTATTTCTTCAGGATGAGTTCCTCCATTTAAGTTACTTTGAGGAAGGTATTCTATATTTTTAGGCTTTTAAAACATTGCCAAAGTGCTTTCAAGAAAGATGGTATCATTTAATGCTTCCAACAGCTGTGGATAAGCACACTTATTTTTCATATCTCTAGCAACCTGGGGTATTGTTCCTCAAAAAAATCAAAATGATAGGTGGATGTGGTTTTATTTTAAAAATTAAGTTATAGTGAAGGACTTATAATGCAAAAGTGTCAGACCTTTTACCCCGATCCAACTCCCTGTCCTGCTCTCTGGAGGTAATCTGTTAGTCTATTTTTAGTTCCTCTGATGGTTTGCCTCCACAGGTCTACATAATATGCTTATACTGCTCTTTCTCCCTCTCTCTCTCTCTTTCACATGTACACATACACACACACGCATGCACACACACACACACACACTTTATGCTGGTGAGATGAGGTTTTCATTCTGTTGTACCACCCACATCCCCCTTCCATACCTATTTTTAAAATGATTGTAATAGTTGTTGAAGATTTACTTTGTATATCTAAGTATCTCTGCAGTTGTCATGGATGGTCCAGGTTCTCTTGGGGGCTCTGGTGAGCATCATCACTGCTCACTCTCCAATTCCTCTTTCTGTCAACTGTTTTCTTTTTCTCTCCCTCTTTCTTTTATTTCCTTCCCTTCCCCTCTTCTTTTTATATCTCTTTTTTAATCTTTTTTCATTTTGAAGATTGATGAAATATACATTTATTCTCTCCTGTTACCATGGTCATTAGGTCTTCTATGCTTTGTCCCTAGATTGAGTCTAAAAGTTCAAAAATCAGCCAGGAAATATGTCAGTTGTATTTCCTTCTCTGCAGTTCCAACATAAAGAGCTATTCACATAGAGGAGATTGTCCCTAGTGCCAAGGCCAAATGGATTCTTCTTTCTAACATTCTAAAAATTATTCAGTCAAGCATCACTTTTACTTTAATTCATATTTGAATCCTAGTTGGGGGGCATATTTTCCCTGATATTCTGTGAATAATCTTTTTTTACTGCCAGGAGAATCATATTCTTTCATACCTTCCACCTTACTCATCCCATTCATTACTTAGATTGGTCTCTTCATCTTAGAAGGTACAGAGTTCTGACTAGGATTTACTGCTTTCCAAGCCTATTTTAGGTCTGACATCTGGGATTTCCTCTTGCTGGTCTCAGGTTTCATTCTGTTAGTTCTTCTTGGATCAGAGTTTTGTTCTCATTTTTCTGGAGTGCATCCTCAAGGAATTTTCTCAGAAAGAGAGGTGGCCCTCTTTACTGTTTGTAAAAGTGATTTTATTTTGCCATGATACTTGACTGATAACTTACTATAACAAAATTTTTTAGATTGACATGACTTTCTTAATCAACAAAAGAAAAAAGCAAGCAAAATATAACCAGAGACATTGAAATTAAGAACAATCAAACAGTAACCAGAGGGGAGGTGGGAGGGGATAAGGCGGGGAAGGGGAAAAGAGTTTTGAGGACCTCTGAGGGACACATGGACAAAACCAAGGGGGCGTGGAAGCAAAGGAAGGAGGTGGGGTTTGGCTGGGGTGGAGGCAAGTGGTGGTGGGTAAACGCAGACAACTATAATTGAACAACAATAAAATAATAAAAAAAAAATAAATGACTTTCCACTCAGAACTTTGGAATTTCTGTTTTATTCCAACATCAATAATTGCTGATAATTTCTACTGCTGGTCTGATTGTTGTCACTTGGTATCTTGCTTCTTTGTGAAAGCTTTTCAGGATTTCTTCATTTTCACTCCTCTTCCCATCTCAGGCCCTTGCAGTTTGAGGGCTGTGTGTATCTTCATTTCTAGGAAAATTTCTCTCCTCCCTCCCTAATATCTTACTCTGTTTCCCCCCAGGCACTTCTATTAGAATTTACTTCCAGAAGTCTTTCCTATGTTCTAATTGTTCTTTTTCATAACATTTTTGTTTTATAGGTGTCTTTTTTTTCTTGGAGATCTCAGAAGAAATTAGTTAATAATGTATTTTGGTTCTTAATTAAATGTTGTTTGTACCTCAAAGCAGTCAGTTCTGCTATAGTATTATTTTGCAAGCATAGATTTGTCCAAAATTAGAATATTTTTCTAGTTGTTTCTCCTCACTTCTCTCTTGTCCCTTAGTTCCCAATTCATAGATAATTTTCCTTTTGTTAACCCAATTCTGTTATTTAAATAGCCTTTTGTTGCCTTTGGTGGTTGCTCTGCCATTTGGGACTTTCTCTCAGGTACTACTTGGCAAATCCCGTCCCACCCCTAATACCTGCCAAAGCCACCTCCTCAGGAAGCCTTTCTCAGTGACTTGGCAGATGTACTGAGGATTGTACTAGATGTACTAGGATTGTACTGAGCTATAGTAATAGAAAATCCACTTAGAGTGGCTTTGGAAAGAATTGTTTCTCTCAAAAATAAGTCCAATCATATGTTGTTGTTGGAGTTGGATTAATGACCCCCTGCTGTCAGGTCCAACATCTCCACAATTTTTGTCACCCAACCTTCATGGTTACAGGATGGCTGCTGCCACACCTGCCATCATATCTGAGTTCAAAACAGGAAGAAGAGAAAGAGCTTGACAGCTGTGTCCTGTTCATTTTTATCAGAAAAACAAAGCTTTCCCAGATGACACTGTAGGAGACTCAGTTTTTATCTCATGGCCTAGATGGCTGTGAGTACAAGAAGCATGGGGACAATTTGGAGGACCTCGAAGAGACAAATTTATTGACTCAGAGTAGATTTTCCAGAGCAGGGATTTGGATTTTGTTATGCACACTAGTGTGTCTTAGCATCCATCAGAGAATCACCTTGAGGGCAGCATTAAGCACACTGCTGAACTTCTTTCCCAGGATTTCTGGCTCAGATAAGTTCTGAAGTGATGCTGATGCTGTAGGTCTAGGACAATGACAATTTATAGTAACCTTATTTTCTCCTTTAAAAAAACGAGGGTATTTTTTTAAGGAATAAGTGATTGACTTAACTATATTTTCTTATTTTCTGTGTTTTTGATGCTGTGGCACCTGAAGCTTCATTGGCCAGGGAGAGACTGCCCTCCAGAGTCAGCTCATTCCTAGAAGAGCAAACAACTTGTCTGGGAACCCATCTCTGATGTGCAAACCAATCAATCCCAAGTCCATACCTCCATCCTCCCTCTTACCAGGCTCCTGCAGTCTGGGAACTATCCTCCTGCCCTAAATTCCCCCAGGGCCAGGTGCTGGACACTTGGGGACCACCTTTGTAGTCCAGAGCACACCATAATTATTCAGACTGTCCAGTCCCAAACCTGCTCAGTTTACTTACTTTGCTACACCTGTTCCTTCCTATGAAAGTCACGACAAAGGCTGATGCCCACTTTCCCTTTGCTCCCTCTGCCTCCCAACGGGCCCTGCTGCTGCTCCCTGTGGCCCTGTAGTGTATGTTGTGCCCCCTGATGGGAATCTGTGAGTACACGTTTCTTCAAGACAGGCAATGCCACATCTGCATATCCTACCATATCTATTAAACAGTAATATAATGCTTGTAAAGCACTTAGCCAAACAACGGGGCCTCAGGCAAAAGGGCATGAGGGAGGCATTTGGGGAAGAATGCGGAGGACAGGGCCATTCTATGGGCCCAGGCTGGCACTGTGCAAATAGAAAGGGTGCAACGGCTGCTGAAAAGATTAGCGGTATAAAATTAAGAGGATTTGGCAACTTCTTGGGTGTTGCAGATTGGTTTATTATCTGACAACATTTGTGATGAAACTATATCTGCTTCAAAAGCAACTTCCCTGCTTCCCTGAGTGACTTCTGCAATGGCAGCTGAAGAGTCCTCATTGCTTAGCTCTCAGTCCAAGTGTCCTTTTGTGATCGGGCCAGAACTCCTAGGCAGCAGGTCAGGGAAGACTTCCAAGGTGTTCTGTCGAGAACGTGTCCTCCAGCTTCCCATTTCCTACAGTGTATTCAGTGCCCAGGATCTAGCTGGTGATTGGTGTTATGTGAAATATACTTTCATAGTTTGGTAGCTTTGGGAAATGATGGGCTAGCAAAAATTAAGCCGCTTTATTTACCGCAGGATTTCTCAGACCCTTTCACATTTTAATGAGACTTTGTTAATGCAGAATACAGTGTTTTCCTAACTTATTTTCCACAGAACCTTTACCTTCAAAGTGTCTTCTGAGTCTGTGTTTTTCGTGGAGCAGAGTTTGAGAAATGTTGCTGTGCTCTAACTGATGTGAAACACTGGTGACAGCCTGTGTTCACCTGAAGCTCATAAGTAAAACAATGCACAATTTTTAGATTCGTTTGCCAAGGTTGTTTTGCTTTAGTGTGTCTGTGTAAAAAGATAAAAAAGACATGACTTCTAACCAGATGTTACCTACACAGCACCTGTCATCCTGCAGAATGACTCACCCCCTGAAAATAGTGGATAGTGTTCATTGTCTTAATAGTGAATGATGCTCTTTCACTTACAAAGATGAGGCAAAAAAATACCAACCTTCCTAAAAATGGCTTTACCTATTAGCCCACCTCCCTTCTTGAAGACTGATGTCTGTGGGTCTGTCTTTAATGCTCTGTTGAAATGCTTCAGGAGGGACAGAGGGAGATCTCCAAGAAGTGGGGAGTTAGGCAAAGGGACCTCCAGTGCTCCTTCTAATTCAATATTGATAAGTCTTTTCTGCAGTCAGTAAGACATGTGATCGAATTTTCTTAAATTCTTTTGATTTTCAAGTAAGTTCATGACCCTCCCCATATATGTTTTTAATTCTCATCTGAGGACATGCTTTTATTGATTTTAGAGGGAGAGGAAGGGAAAGAGAGAGAGAGAAACACTGATGTCAGAGGGAAACATCAACTGGCTACCTCCCACAGGTGCCCTTACCGGGAATTTGGTGCACAACCAATGTACAGGACAATGCTCCAACCAACTGAGATACCCAGCCTGACCAATGACCACAGATTTTTTTTTTTTTGCACCATTAAAGATCTAGCTCAATGCTTCAAAACCTTTTTTCATTATTGCTCCAATAAAGAGCCTTTTCAGATATTTTTCTTCTTCTCACCTTTTGTGAGATTTTATTAATATATTTTATTGATTATGCTATTCCAATTGTCCCATTACCCACCCCCCCCTTCATTCCCCTCCACCCTGCATACCCTCTCCCACCCACATTCCCTGCCTTTGGTTCATGTCCATGTGTCATACTTATAAGTTCTTTAGCTTCTACATTTCCCATACTATTCTTACCCTCCCCCTGTCTATTTTCTACCTACCATCTATGCTACTTATTCCCTGTACCTTTCCCCCTCTCTCCTCCTCC
>CM052545.1:59270525-59287251 GCA_028533065.1 Trachops cirrhosus | reverse complement strand
CTGGGCCTCACAGATCCTGCGGAGCGCCTGGCCTTTTTCGGGTTCACGGGTGCGCACTCTCTGGGTCCCAAGGGGCGCCCACTTCTCCTACCTCCAGGGCCTGGGCCTCACAGGTCCCGCGGAGCGCCTGGCCTTTTTCGGGTTCACGGGTGCGCACTCTCTGGGTCCCGAGGGGTGCCCACTTCTCCTACCTCCAGGGCCTGGGCCGCACCGGTCCTGCAGAGCACCTGCGCCTTTTCCTTTTTCAATGCTGTGGTTTCCAAGACTTTCACCAAACCATGCGCTCTCTTCGGGTTTTTCAATGTCCGCTACAATTTGCGATCTCCTATTTTCATTTATGACGTGATAATGTTGGCTCTTTGCTCTGTTCCTACCTAAAATGACTAGGATTTTTTTTCCTGGTTGTGGGAGAGTAGAATCTGCTGCGTCCTACCACGCCGCCATCTTGGACTCCTCTCCCTTGTTGGTTTTGAACTCATAATAAAAACAAACTAAAAATAGAATTGATATGAGAGAGAATCCTCACACACAATGAATAAGAAAATCAGTATCCTCAAAACTAAAAGTAATAGGACAGTATGAAAGAAAATGTAAAGTAATTATGTTTAAAATGAAATTTAAAAATTAGAGATGTTGTTTTCTTTGGCAGCACATATTCTAACATTGGAATGATGCAGAGAAGATTAACACAGCCACTGTGCAAGGATGAATTTGTGAAGCATTCCATATTTTTAAAAGAATTTTGTAACTATGTATGGTGACAAATGTTAACTAGACTATTGTGGTGATCACTTTGTAGTATGTCATATACTGAATCATTGTGCATACACCTGAAAGTAATACAATGCTGTATGTCAATTGTGCCTCAATGTAAAATTTAGTGAGGACAAAATAAATCTTGACAAAAGAATCAAACAATATGAAAAATAAAGATTAGGCAGAAGCAAAGAAAAAAAACAAAAGAACTTCTTAAAATTCAAATTATGCTTACTATAATCTAAAACTTAATTGAGACAAACTGAAAATTGCACTCAAATAGAGAATTGGTGAACTTTCAAACAAATCTGAAGCTGCCACTTAGAACAGAATGGAGTACAAGAGGTAAGGATGCAGGCATTGTTAAATGGAGAGGCATGGTTGACAGAATACAAAACTATGTCTAGTAATACCTGAAGAAGATGATATGGAGAAGGGAAGTTTGTGGTTGAATTTTTCTTTTGTAGATTTTAGATTTGAAGAAAGACAGTCTTTAAATTTAAGAAACACAAAAAGTCCTCATTAAGGTCAACACAAGGAAATCTACTCTTGAATGCATTGTAATAAAACTGGGACTTATTTACCAAAAAAGAAAAAAGTGTAAGCAGATAGAAAGGTAATTATGTATAAAAGAGCCACTAGAGCAATAATATACTATTTACTCATCAGCCAAAATAAATGCCAGGAAATAATGGAGGAAAATCTTCAAGTGTTGAGCAAAAATATATGAATACAGGATTCTATGATAAACTAAATTATTATTAAAGAATAAAGGGATAATAATGATATTTTCAAGCAAAAATTTAGAAAATTTAGTACTCATATATCCTCACTGAGAAAACTATTTAGGTTTATGTGAAATAGATTATGTCCAGAAGAATGAAATGCAAATAACAAGGTAGCATTTTAAAAAAATAGTGAATTTGGTGTGGAAATGAAAAATCTTTTTTTCTCCACCCGTTTTAGATTCCTTTTTGTGGCTCTGCAAATCAAATTGGCAAAGGATAAATTAACAAAAGAAAAGCATGCAAATGTATTTCCATGTGTAGTGTGTGTACATAGGAGAACTCAGTCATTAGTAACTCAAAGGGGTGGCTAGAACTTTGGCTTATATAGCTTCTTAACAAAAAACAATAATTTTTAGAGAAGTGGCAAGACACAGGAAAAGACATCTGGGTTTCTAGCTCCACCAACTATGGGAAGGCAAACATAGGGAAACTAATTGAAGATAAGAGGTCATGAGTAAAGTTCGTTATTTCTTTGGTGCCGTCTCTGGGCTGATAAGAGTCTAGAGTTATCTCTGGAGATTAATTTTGTCCTTCCTGGTGGAAAGGGAAAGAAGCACAGTTTTACAAATTTATGTTCTGGTTTTAAGCAAGTGGAAAAGAGACAGCATAGAGAGCTTATGTTGTATCTGCTTCTTCTCAGTTGCCTGCGGCTCAAAATAATCCTTATGCCATTGTGGCATGTTTTGGGGTGGTTTATTCTTCTACCCTTCAATGTAAATAAATATAAATAAGCATTAAATTCACAGTAGCAATATAATGATTAATTTGGTGGGAGTTTAAAGCAAAGTGATACTAAAATACTAGAAAATGAAAACGTGAAACATTGGAAAGGGAATTAGTGTTTCATGTTCTATATTGTTTGAAAAGTGGATAAAGATTACTTTTAAAGTAAATGTACATATTAGAAAAGTAAAAGTAACCAGAAAAAGAATAGACATGGAATGTAAAACTTCAAAACTAGTAAAAAAATAAAAAGGGAAATAAAATAGAAAAAAAACTAAAAGGGATTAAAAGAAAAAAAGTAAGCAAAGAAAGCATAATAAATAGAAAACAGAAAATGAAGGTAGTAGTAATTATTGCATGTATCTGTAATCATTAGACATGTAAATGGAATAAATTCAGCAGTTTATAATATAGAGAATCTCAGGTGCATAAGCATTCTATGCTATTTCTGAGAGTCATACCTAAATTGTGACACAGCAAAGTTGAGAGTAAAGGGATGGTGGATACCCAGGTAAAGATGACAGGCTGAACACACACATCCAATTTGTTCCCTTCCAAATCCACTACCACAAAGAGATTTTTTTCTTAAAAGACATAAACCCAAAAATACAGGAAAAACAAGAGAAAAAACAACAGCAACAAAATTTTGTGAGCAATAAAATATATGATTGATTGGGAACTAACTGCCTTAGCAAGTTCCCAAACATGAATCCCAAAAGCCAACACCATTTACTCCTTGAAATGCTTACAAGGCTCAGGATTAGTGGCAACAGGCATCTCTGCAATAGTGGGTCTTTGGGTGCAGGGAAGTGATTGAAGCTATGAGTGTAGGTTGAAAGCTAGTCGGGTACCACTTGGATTGCTCAAACCCAGCACCTGCCTCACTGCTGGGAGACTCATCCCCTTACCCTCAATTCCAGCTGAACTTTGGAGCTTTATTTTTATTCTCTAGGGGGTGGAGGGTAAAATAACTTCTCTATTCTGGGGACACCAGGTAAGGGGACCAGTTATTAAAGAAGAGACTTACGTGATCTAATACAGCTGGGTGCTCAGACTCTTCAGCTGTCTCCCCAACCCATGAAGCCCCCAGCCTAACAGGAATGAACTAAAGACCCAAAGACATTGAAGGAGGTGGTGCTCCAATGAATGGCCCAGCTAGATCATCTGCAGATGAGCTCACAGCTGATGAGCTTCACTCACATTTTCCGAGCTACTTAGGCTCCACCCTTAAATATAGACAGGCACCGGAAATCACCAGACATCTGAAACCTAGATACCGAGACAACTGGGAAAATAATACAGAAGTAAAATCAGGAAGAAATAGATATTACATGGGGGAGGAGAAGATTTCAGGAAAACTATCACTTACGTTTTCAAGTGAGAAGAAAAAATAATGTATTTATTAAAATAGGATGCTAATAAACATATTTATAGGAAAAAACATTCCTATAATGAGAGATCAAAAGCAAGCTGATAGAAATGAAAAATATGATATTCTCAGTAGATTTGGAAAGTAAAGAGAATCTGGAAAAGAGAGCAAGAAAATGACCACAGGGGCTCTGAGGGAAGCAGAGAAATAATAGTAATAGTACTAGTAATAATAGTAATATCTGAAAGTGTTCCAGACCTGAAGGACATGTATTTCTTTATGTAAGGGACCACTGAGCTAATACAGTAGAAAAAAATTACACCAATGCCAGGGCTCACCAGTAGTGTATACTAGTGACAAATCAAAGATTCTACAATCTTCTGTAGAAAAAAGATGTCACATAAGAGGATTAAAAATCCAAATACTTCCAGACTTGCAAAAGCAACATTGGAGGATAGATGATTACTGGGCAATGCCGTCAACCTTCTGAAGGGATAGGTGATCTGCACAGAACTGCCCTGAGCATTGTAAGGGTACAGGGCAACGTTGTGACATGCATGTTTTCAGAAAATGACACCCCACCCTGTTTCTCAGGCAGCTGAAGGCAGATGTGCTCTGTGATGAGGGAGTAACCAGGAAAGGGAGATGGAGACTGTAGGAAACAAGACATTCAGCACAGGGCAGAGGGAACATGCCAGGGAGTGGTGAGGGAAGGCTGCAGGAAGACAGCTGTGCCCAGGGATAGAAGGCAGATTCAAGTTAGATTGACAACACAGGTGTGGGAGAGACTAATTCAAGAAGGTGAAATTCATTTACATGAATGTAGTTCAGGGTCTTAAGACAAGTTAGACAAGTGGCCTAGGATTTTGGGTTCCATAGTCTGGCCCGTAGAAAATTGAACAAACAAATTAAAACAAGGCAATCATTAACTCCAGAGAGAACAAATAAATATGTAGGAAAGACCACTAATCATAATACACTACCCAACCTTACTCCAAATAGAATATCTTATCAAAATGTGTAAATTCTAAGCATCTGCTAATATGAATTAATGGAGGAAAGGGAAATGTAAAGATAGCTAAACCCTCATTTTCTGTAGTTGACAGTTAATAATTAATGCTTACAATTAGGAAAAAATGTAAGTAGTAACATTAGAAATATGGAGGCAAGTAACAGAAAAGTCAGATTAAAAACACCATTAAAAAGCTACAAAGATAAACTCACAGCCTGGGAGTTGACATTTATAGCAGATATGAAAAAGAATTTTAATCCCCTCTGCACCCACATATGTATATCTGTAAGTATGTGAAGAACTCCTACAAATAAATTGAAATAACTAATCCCAATACGAAAGTAGCCAAAGAATATGAATAGTCACTTCATGGAAGAGGGATCCTGAATGGCCCAAAACATAAAAAGATACTCAGTCTCACCAGGAGTCAAGGAATGCAAAGTAAAGCCCGGATGAGATCATATTTTGTATCTGCCAGTTTGGCAGAAATGAACATTTCCACCAGTACCGGGGGTGGGCAGGAGGGCAGAGCAGTGGGAACTCCCATTTGCACCAGTGAGGGTGAAATCCGTGTTACCAGTTTCGAGCGCAGTTTGGGAGTCTCCAGTAAGGTTACGGGTATGCATGTCTTCTCTCCTTTGCACTGGAAAACTCACACGTGTGACAGGAGACTACAGAAGCACACGTGCTGCGGCCCCGCACATGCCAGCCCCAGATCGTTGCTGTCATGACCTGGGGAAGGCTTGTAAACGGTGGTCTACTCATGGATGGAATTCTGGACAGCAGAACCATCTAATTCCGTATGTGTCATGATGGATATGCCCCGAAGATAATGATGAATTTACAAAGCAAGTCATAAAAGGATAGATTCGGTGTGAAACCATTATGTAGACTTTTTAAACTAAGTGATGCAACATTATGTATTCTGTGTAAACACACACATTTAGTAAGAAGTGGACAGTATGGCCAGGAGAAGTACATACTGACTTTGGAATAACAACGGCCTCTTCTCATCCTTTTATTGATTTGTAAAAACATTTTACGTGAATTTCAGTTAATGTGGCACCATGAAAAGGGAGGACTGCCTGTATGCTGTTCAGGGGAAAGTACCACCTTTGAAATACATTCTGTCACCTAGGAATATGGTATCACTTTCTACTCATTCAGCTCTTTTTTTATTTGGTCCTTATTAATACACTTTGGAATGATTTTTCCATTCCAACTTTACATTGGATAATTGTCTGTTCATCCTGTTTTTATGGTTTAGGAGAGGTTTTTGTTTTTGTTTTTCTATTTGAGCCTGTTGAAAAAGACCAAGTTTTTGATATGTGTTTGAAGGTGTTGGTTTGTCCGAGCACCAATTTTAGCCAGTTTCTCCAGGGCCCTCAGGGGAAAAAGAAGCGTCTGGGGATTCCACATGTGAGTCTGTTCTCCCCACATCACTGCCATGTTTCCCTCCATGTCCCCTTTACACCATGCACACTGTAGGTACTCAGCATCATTTAAAAAACTGATAACTTTGGAAATGAAAATGGATGGAGCAAGTTGGTCTGTGGGGCACCATGGCACTCAACCAGTTTATTAGCACTGTCTCATGACAGTGTACCCGGGCGGGAGGTGAGGCAGTATGATGCTGTGGCACCTTGCCCTCCAGGGTATTCAGTGTGGACTTTTCCCCTCTGTCGCAGGAAGATGCTGAAACTCTGTGGAGAGGCAGAGGACAAGCTGGCGCAGGAGCTGATCCACTTTGAATTGCAAGTGGAGAGAGATGTGATCGAGCCCCTATTTTTGCTGGCTGAGGTAAGCAGTGGATGAGACCAGGCCTGACTCGGCAGGGAAGGGCCGAGCAGTGGGACCTGCAGTCGCTCTGCTCCACTCTGGTTACTGTGGCTCTCCCTCCCCCTGCTCTGTGACACTGCTTCTCATGGGGGGGGGGTTATGATGCAACTGCATGGTCAGGATTGCAGGATTGCCTGACAGGGCAGCCCTTTCAGTGTTTGCTGTCCCCCTCCCACCCACTTTCCTCTCTGTTGGCATTCCGGGGGGAGGGGCACAGCTGGCAGCATCTCCTCCCTCTCCACCAGGGTTGCCACTGCCACCACCCCTGCCTGCCACCCATCTCAAGGCTGCAGTGAAACAAACAGCAATCCCTCCTGCCAGGGGACTGGGGACCTGTATCCAAGAGACTCTGAAAGGCTTCTTGCCATTGGTTTATATAGGTCCCTTCTCTTGGACTTTAAAGAACACTAACAAAACTGTTTTATTAAAAAGAAACTTTAATGTTTATGTGTCAACTTTGCTAGCTCCAAACAAGTAAGAAAGGAAATAGTGGAGGGATTTTATTTGCCCTGAACCCGGGAAACTCCTCCCTGTTGCTTTTAATTGGTCATAGAAAACCTAGCTGGTGCTGTCCCACAGAACTGCCTGCAACAATGGAAAGGTTTCACATCTGCACAGTTCCACAGCTACACAGTTCCATAGCTACATAGCTTCACATCTACACAGCTCCACATCTGCACAGTTCAACATCTGCACAGTTCCACATCTGCACAGTTCCACAGCTACATAGCTTCACATCTACACAGCTCCACATCTGCACAGTTCCACATCTGCACAGTTCCACATCTGCACAGTTCCACATCTGCACAGTTCCACAGCTGCATAGTTCCACAGCTACATAGCTTCACATCTACACAGTACCACATCTGCACAGTTCCACAGCTACATAAATTCACATCTACACAGCTCCACATCTTCAGTTCCACATCTGCACAGTTCCACATCTTCACAGTTCCACATCTGCACAGTTCCACATCTTCACAGTTCCACATCTGCACAGTTCCACGGCGACATAACTTCACAACTACACAGCTCCACATCTTCACAGCTCCACATCTGCACAGTTCCACATCTGCACAGTTCCACAGCTACATAACTTCACATCCACACAGCTCCACATCTGCACAGTTCCACATCTGCACAGTTCCACAGCTACATAACTTCACATCTACACAGCTCCACATCTGCACAGTTCCACATCTGCACAGTTCCACAGCTACATAAATTCACATCTACACAGCTCCACATCTTTACAGTTCCACAGCTGCACAGTTCCACATCTGCACAGTTCCACAGCTACATAGCTTCACATCTATACAGCTCCACATCTGCACAGTTCCACATCTGCACAGTTCTACATCTGTACAGTTCCACGGCTACACGGCTTCACATCTGCACAGTTCCACAGCTGCACAGTTCCACATCTGCACAGTTCCACGGCTACACGGCTTCACATCTACACAGCTCCACATCTTCACAGTTCCACATCTGCACAGTTCCACAGCTGCACAGTACCACAGCTACATAGCTTCACATCTACACAGCTCCACATCTGCACAGTTCCACGTCTGCACAGTTCCACGTCTGCACAGTTCCACAGCTGCACAGCTCCACATCTACACAGTTCCACAGCTACATAGCTTCACATCTACACAGCTCCACATCTGCACAGTTCCACATCTGCACAGTTCCACATCTGCACAGTTTCACAACTACACAGCTCCACATCTTCACAGCTCCACATCTGCACAGTTCCACAGCTACATAACTTCACATCTACACAGCTCCACATCTGCACAGCTCCACATCGGCACAGTTCCACAGCTGCACAGTTCCACAGCTACATAACTTCACATCTACACAGCTCCACATCTGCACAATTCCACATCTGTACAGTTCCACGTCTGCACAGTTCCACAGCTGCACAGTTCCACAGCTGCACAGTTCCACAGCTACATAACTTCACATCTACACAGCCCCACATCTGCACAACTCCACATCTACACAGTTCCACAGCTGCACAGTTCCACAGCTGCACAGTTCCACAGCTACATAGCTTCACATCTACACAGCTCCACATCTGCACAGCTCCACATCGGCACAGTTCCACAGCTGCACAGTTCCACAGCTGCACAGTTCCACATCTGCACAGTTCCACAGCTACATAACTTCACATCTACACAGCTCCACATCTGCACAGTTCCACATCTGTACAGTTCCACGTCTGCACAGTTCCACAGCTGCACAGTTCCACAGCTACATAACTTCACATCCACACAGCTCCACATCTTCACAGTTCCACAGCTGCACAGTTCCACATCTGCACAGTACCACAGCTACATAGCTTCACATCTACACAGCTCCACATCTGCACAGTTCCACATCTGCACAGTTCCACATCTGCACAGTTCCACAGCTACATAGCTTCACATCTACACAGCTCCACATCTTCAGTTCCACATATGCACAGTTCCACGTCTGCACAGTTCCACAGCTACATAGCTTCACATCTACACAGCTCCACATCTTCACAGTTCCACATCTGCACAGCTCCACATCTGCACAGTTCCACAGCTACATAGCTTCACATCTACACAGCTCCACATCTTCACAGTTCCACAGCTACATAGCTTCACATCTACACAGCTCTACATCTGCATAGTTCCACATCTTAATAATTCCACAGCTCCACATCTGCACAGTTCCCCTTCAACATAGTTCCAGAGCTACACAGCTTCACATCTACACAGCTCTACATCTGCAGAGTTTCACAGCTTCATAGTTTCACAGCAGCACCATTCCACATCTGCACAGTTCCACAGCTACACAGTTCCACAGCTGTACCATGTGGTAGCCACCAGCCTCCTATGACTTTTAAGCTCTTAGAATGTGTGTAATATGACTGAGGAACTCAATTTTATGTGATTTTTGTTCATTTGAATTTAAGTAGCATAACCACCTGTGGCTCGAGGCTACCATGTTGGACAGCATACCCTGAACTATGTCTGGTTTCCTTTCTGGACCACCCCCAGCAGCTCTACCTACCCTGCCACTGTTTCTGGGGCAGAATGCATGGGTAAATAACTGCCTTAGTGCCTAAAAGTACTCAAGGAGAAAACCCTACATATGAGGCTTTAATATCGACCAGCTCTAGACTCCCATACAGCATCCTGTTATGGTCATGCCCACCCTAGAACATTCGGGAGAGACCCTCTGTTCCTCATAAAGGTGGTTTGGCATGCCAGCCAACCTGAAGCAGATCCCATGTACAACTGTGACCTGAGTGCTGAGGTTGTGTGTATGACCAAGATGCCACTGTGACTCCCCAGCTTTGACTCTGGGGTCTGTGATGATGTGGGGCTACCCCAGATGCCTACCCTTCCCCTCCCCATTGGAAGTCTCTGCACTCACCATTACTCACCCCTGCCTGGAGGAGTGAATAGAAAGCACTCACAGCACACTGGATCTTCCTCACATTTTTCCTTCTATAAAAGCCACAGCCTGAGATGACTGGTTTAATTACGGTCAATTTTCCTTTTTAAATTCTCACATCCTGCCCCAATTTTGCTGGGCTTGGAACCAAAAACCCTCCCTTGGAATGTTCAGTTAAGCCATTTTTAGAAATAAAAAGATAAAAAGAGCATCCACATACAACCCCTATGGAAGAACTCAGAGCCAAGAAAAGCCATGGTAATGTGTATTTATTATTTACTTTGGAAAAAAACCTTATTTCTATAAAAACACATCCTAATTGCATTGCCCACAGCATCTCAGGCCTCCTGAGACCTGTTCTCATCATTCTTCTGTTGTCTGTTTTGAATTAGGTCTGTGTGTCAGATCTGCTTCCTCCCTCCATGGGCCCTCATGCCAGTAGAGAGGAGTAGGACTGATGCCCTGGCTTTGGCGGCTTAGGCAGCAGCAGGAGTGAGACTAAGCCTTATGAGTTGGGGGTACAAACCTCCAAGATGGTTCCTGGTGATGTCCAGCAAAGAAAGTGCAGAGTTTAGCTCAGGAAAATGTTTCAAGAATATGAATTAAAAATTCAAATAAGGATTGTTGTGTGGCTGTCAGTAGTTCTTGAAGAATTTATCTTGAGCTTCAATTTGACTGTGTCTTTCATCTGTCACTACAGGTGGAAATCCCAAATATTCAAAAACAGAGGAAACATTTAGCAAAGTTGGTGCTGGACATGGATTCTTCACGAACAAGGTAGCATAGGGCATATTCACTTTCATTTCTGCTTCTTCTAAGGAATAGTGGTCCTGTTTGGGGTGAGGGTAAGAGCTCTTTTATGGCTATGTGTATGTTTTTATTCACCAAGTTTTTCTTAACACCCCTGCGTGTCAGGCACTGGAGGTAAGAGCAAGGGGCAGAGATATGGGTGCCCCACTCTCATGGAGCCTCTGGTCTGATTCAGAAGTGGACACTAGACAAGTGAACATGCACACCAGCCAATTTCAGGCAGCCGTGAGCCATGTAAACACACAGCACAGGGTAATTCTGGGAGGGGATGTTGGGAAAGGGGCAACAGCATTAGGCGGGGATGAGATGACTTACTAGGAACAGCAAAGGCACAGACCCTCAGGTGGAACAAGAACGATGCGTTCAGGGCACTGAATAAGGGTCAGCATGGCTGGGGTAGAAGGAAAGGGGAGAGTAGCGGGATCAGAGAGCACAGTAGTAGGATGGATGCTGTGTCCTGTCTGTAGTGAGAGGAGAGTTTCAGATTCTGGGGACCAGTCTGCCTTTTCCTGAAGCTGGCAGTGCAGATATGTTGATTCCATAGCCATTCTCTGAACACCTACAACCACCATGAGAAAAGTGAAGTTCCACTGGGGCGATGCTCTGCACCTGTCTCCTAGAGTCCACCAGGAAACACCTGTCACAGCCGGGGAGTGCCAGAGGTTTTGAGATGGCTTTTACTGTGGCCGCTGTGCACCAAGGCTGTGCATATGTGCCTCTTCATTTTGTATGATAGTGTGTGTGTGTTTGCCTAGTCTACAATGGAAAGAATGCAGGGTCATGAATATTAGCATGGAATTAACTATTGGGCTCTACTTTAGGCCTGTTGTGGGTCAATTTTAATAATCTCTGCATCTTGTTTTAATTTTCTTGAGAAAAAGAAACAAAAACAATGTACTTGGGCTCAGAGATGTAGGACAGTTGAGAACTAGGAGTCAGAAGTGAAGTACCAAGATCAAGGTCACCTGTTTTCTAGACCTATGACATTGGCCAAGTCACTTAACCTCCCAGACTAGCTTGCACACCTGTAGACAGGTAGTAAAAACATTTGTGGTTTCCCAGGGAGGTTGTTTTTTGTGTCAGATGAAATCGTGTTTATCACAGCACTTCTAAGTGCTTTGTGCAAAGAAGCTGCTATGTAACTAGGTGAGACACTGGAATTCTGCCTCTGGACCAATAAAAAGTATTAGGCAGTCCCTCCAAACCAGAAATAACATAGGTTTGATCTGTAGAAAAACAAAGGTTTCTTTTTTTTTTTTAATTTTTTATTTTAGTTTATTCATTACAGTTTCTATCCTTTATTCCCATTCCGGTCCACCCACCCATTCCTCCCCTCCTCCCTCCCCTTTCCAACCACCCTAGTTTAGTCCATGTGTCCTCTATATTTGTTCCTGTAAACCCTTCCCTTCTCCCCTGGAATTCCCTCCCCTCTCCCCTCTGGTCACTGACTTTAGTTAACTTGATGTTTCCCAGACATCAGTCCACCTGAATGATTTTTGCCACTTGTGCTTACACATCTTTGAAAAATTGATTTCCTTTTTCAAAATGAATCAAACAAAGAAATATTGCAGCACCATCATAAATGGAACAGCAGTGTCCGTTGCCAGAAATACCAAGTAATCATGAAAGTGAACAGGATGAAACCAAAGCCAGTGCTGCTAGACATTAGATCCTGTTGCCTACAGAAGGCTGTGTTCCAGAAGCTTGTCCCTTTTGTTACAAAGGAAGAGGAGGGGTTGGAAAGTTGCTATAGTGGTTCTGACCCAGATCTGAGGGTCTCTCTTCAGTGGACTTGGGAGAATGGAGAACAGATTGCATGGCAGTATTGTCTTGGGGTTACTTACTGCTGTGTTCTTGTGCCACATAAAACGGCCTGCCATAACACCTGTCCCTTAACCTCATATGGGACAGGGTTTAAGTCCCATATTTTGGGAGGCATGTAAGATGGCTGAACAAGTGCTGGTTGTCCCGGTATTTGGGGTAGTGGACACCATGCTCCTAGGTTAGCTGAGTGATTTCCTTCTGTGGGGACCTGGGGTTTTAGCCCTGAGGTCTCATCTTTGCTTTGATGAGGAAGACCCCAATGCCCAGCACAGAGCTTTGGGTCAAAAGGCTGTCTTCTAGCTTCAAATTCATCATCACCATCACCATTGGTCCTCTGGTAAGAAAGAGAGTTTCTCCTGGTGACAGCCATGGGCAGTCCAGTCTTGTGTTATGTTGCCCATGGTGACAGCAAGTGCATCGTGGAGGCTGAACCTCAGAGAAGTGTCCTTAGGGACTCTAATCCACAATTGAACAACTTTTCCATGTTTTTAGCTCATCCTCTCTTGTATATTAAAATGTGGTAAGGGAATCTCTACCTCCCCTCTCCAAATTTCAATTCAGACCTACAATTCTTTTTTTGTTTCACACCAAAACCCACCCCCAAAAAACCCCACATCCTTTTAGATGATTCTCATGTAAACCTGATTTGTCTCCTTTATCATATTGGTGGTTACTCACAGCCCACTTGTGCAGTTGTGAGTTTGGGAGTGGAAGATTGTCTTGGAGGGAGATGACTGGCAGTTCAGCCCCTTGACAACTTAGTTACCTTCCCTTTGGGTCTCTGCTTCAGTAACTGTGGTGGGGATCCAACCCCAGGCCTCAATTATGGATTTTCCATCAGTTCAAGTTGTAGGCTTCAGAATGAGAGGGGCTCTCTTAACAAGAGATCCTATCTCTTCCCACTTCAGTCCCAGACTAGCCATTGCTAGCCTGAGTTAATGCAGCTTGTAGGACCTCACTGAAAGCCACAAGCAGCAGCCAGCTCACCCAGCTTCCTGCCCTTTCGCCCAGCCCCCCACTCGTAGGCAGCATGGGGCCTGCATGCTAACATACAGTGGTGAAAGTGATGCTGACGCAGTGCTCTGAGTAGCAGGAATCACCAGCCACTATTTTGGAAAGGCTGGGTTCTCACTGCCCCCACTTCTACCCCACATAACTTCCCCACTAGCAATTTTGCACGTGGTAGATTCTATTCCTGTGACATCCTCCTTCTGGTTACCAAAGCTTTCTTTAGCCCTGTTCTGTCTTTCATGAACTACACTATCCACACTAAACAGTGTATTCCAGCACACTAAACAGTGTATTCCAGGGAGAGACATGCTCTGCCTTTAGAAAAAGGCAGGATCTTTTTGTATATTATCCATACATCTTGAGCAATAGTCCTGTGATTGAATCTTTGAAATCTAGCACAGCTCTGGGGATACTGTAAATCCAACAAATTTATCCAGTGTGTTATGTAGGGCAAAATCCAGTGTGTACATTTCTCACTATTCAAGTAAACCTGGCCTCTCTGCTTCAGAAGCCAATTACATAAACCTTAATATCCTCAGATAATACTGAAGCTTAGAAGATGAATAAAAGATTATAGATGAGAAGAATGGAGGTAAACTCAAGGAAGCTTTATGCAGAGTCAAAAATAGTGAATTGCATTGAAATGAAATGAATGTGAATGATACACAAACGTCTTTTCTGCTGTTGGTTTGGTTTGACAATGGTTAAGGAAGGAGCCCCAATTACTCCCAAAGTGGGTCTCAGTTTTTCAGGGACATATATCTCAAGGTGAACCCTCTGGTCCAGGACACTTTATGTTTCTGCTGCACAGCTGCCTCTGGGTCCTACTGCTGGGGAATAAATTGTGTTTCTTACCCACCAAAAATTCTTGTGTTGAACCCTAACTGCCAGCATGACTATATTTGGAGATAGGGCCTTTAGGCAGTAATTAAGGTTAAATGAGGTCCTATAGGGAAAGGTGGCCTTAGAAGAAAAGGAAGAGAGAGGGAAGAGACAGCACCCTCTGCTTCTCTCTGTGAGCAGAGCAAAGCCCTGTGGAGACAGGGTCAGAGGGAAGATGGCTGTGGGCCAAGCAGAGAGCCCTCACCAGAATCCAAACCCTGCTATGACCTTGATCTTGGACTGGTAGCCTCCAGAACCATGAGTTGTTTATGCCCCCAGCCTGTGGCATTTTATTATGGCAGTCCCAGAAGACTAAGCCACCTACCTACTTTGGAGGCAAGTGAACTAACACAAGTAAATGGAGAGTTTGGGGGAGCATGGTGGGCAGCTCCTGGAGTTAATTTCAGGTATGTGGCCATTCTCAGTACCCTGGGCCTAGCAGCAGGGCCTCTTTGCCATCAGGAAGATCCCCCCACCCCTGCTTCTCTCTGCACACAGGCAGCCTTTCCTTAGATCCATTGTCTGCGTGCTGACTGGATGACCCTTGGGCCCAGGTCTCTGCAGGGTGAACCCTCTTTCTTTTGCTTCAGTTGGTAGTGTGCAGAGGAGGGGCTTCACTTGCCTGATTGTTGGCGATGAACCACTTCCTCAGCCTCACAATTGGCCAAGGTGATGAAGGGCAGGCACAGGCCTGGCTGGCCTCCAGTGCCCTCCCCTAGACCACAGGCTGGAGCCTTGCATACTGCAGAGCCTTTGGCCAGCCCCTGAGAGCAGTAGAGGGGCAGGGCCTCAAAAGTCAGGGGATGCTGTGAAAGGGGGAAGCAGTCTGGACAGATGGGACAATGAATGTCCCACTAAAGAAACAATCCTGTTTGCCTTCCAAAAATTCTTCTTCTGTACTTCTTGTTACCCTGAACTTATCTTGCATCTACCTTTTTCCCTCTTCTCCTCGTCCTTGACGTGTCTTCCCCTTATTTCTGACTGTTTTCTCTCCTCAGCCTTTGTCAAAGCTTGTATTCCGCCATCCTCTCCCGCAGCTCGTGTAGTGACAGCATCCCTCCCAGAGAATGATGCTATCACAACAGCTACTTAAGTGGGAACAAGTGACCTTTCACTTGAAGCTCAGACTCTTCTTGGACAAGAATCCCTGTTTCTTCCCTGAACAGAGCAGGACAGTTCTTGAGTTTATTTGTAGAACAGCTGGCTGAAAAGGCCAGCAGACCTTGAAGTTCATGATTAACATCATTTTCCTAGCAGATACTGCCTAGACCAATTTTTCCAAGCTTCCTCTGATATTTTGTTATGCTATTACCACAAAGAGACCATTTTGGGGCATCTTATAATATCTTATAATTTTATCATATCAAAATGGATTACTTATATATTACAAATAAAATTCCCTGTGAAGGGAGAGGAAAGTTGTATGATTTTTAACTACCATGTTATCCACTAAAGGTTAGAATTGGTGGGGAGAGGATAAACAAAAAAAGAAAGAGATAACTTTGGAAAATGTCTTCACTTTATATACATTATCAAATATAATTTAATTTTTTAAAAAATCCAATCCAAATCTATAAAACCATAAAAATCAACTTAGTGTTTACACTCACCTGACTTATTTTTTGACACTCATATATAGATTAGTTGTTTTTTCCTTCAGGTTGCATGAGTCACATGGCAGCTGTAGCCTGATCACACAGTCTGTCATGGAGGGATATTTATTATCTGAGATTTAAATTATAGCCATGGCATCTCATAGTTTATTAGACAAAAAAAGACTACTGGCCAAGATGGAGGCATAGGTAGATACACTTTGCATCCTCGCACAACAAAAAGAAAGAAAACAACAAATTTTAAAACAAAAAATAACCAGAACTGCCAGAAAATTGAACTGTATGGAAGTCCAACTATCAAGGAGTTAAAGAAGAAACATTCATCCTGACTGGTGAAAGGGGCAGAGACATGCACCTGGGGCAGAGAGGACTCACAGCAAGGCAGTGGCTGGAGGACCTGGTGGTCCCACATTTGTGTGCAGATAAACTGGGAGGAACAAATGGGGAGCAAGACCTTGACCCAGGGTTCCAGCTCTGGGAAATAAAGCCTCAAAACCTCTGACTGAAAAAAACCTATGGGGGTTGCAGCAGCAGGAGAAACTCCCAGCCTCACAGGAGAGTTTGTTGGAGAGACCCACAGAGTCCTAGAATATACACAAAACCGCTCTGGAGTCAGCACCAGAAGGGCCCAATTTGCTTGTGGGTAGTAGAAGTGACTGAGAGCCAG